>JANSLV010000035.1:0-322142 GCA_029298845.1 Ophiostoma perfectum
TTTCTATTAATTATTAGTTAATTAATTTTACCTTCAATACTATTAATTATTTATTTCCCCAACCCTAGTCTTACTAAAATCTTAAATGGCTTTCAATATTAACGTATCATCATGACGAAGAGGGAGAGAGGAGCTAGTTTTATTTATTTATGATAATCGTGTTAAATACTTCACATGTGCTATTCTATTGATTTTTAAATATCACTGTTTTATTTTAACGTATAGTGACCTTCAAATATATGCATAGTATTACGATTATTCTTCTAGTGAAAAAGAATGTATTAAACAAACATACTTTATTATTATGATTTTATGACTACATGACGCTAATGAATATATTTCATTGAATTAAATATAAAGATTTGAATATTATAGTAATCGGTTTAGTTTGTACGGTTTAGTTTAGTTTGGGTTTATCCTATTTTCTTAACCGTTGTCATTTTAAATGGCATGGCTTCATCTTAGTTGATTTTAGCCGTTAGTTCACGTCTTGAAGTATACATCTGTTTAGTTTAAAGAAGCTACTTGGGTTCATTTCACACTAGTGTGGGATGGGAAATTAATTAATTATTAGTTAATTTTTGGAAGGTGAAAATTAATTAAATTAATTTCATACTAAATTAATAAATAATAAATACGAGTAGATAGTCTACTAAATCTTAAGTAACTATATTAAATCATATTAATATAAACTAATAATAACTAAAATAAATTCAAAACAAACATAAAGCTTAATATACACGTATAACGCCGGAATAAATATAGAGCTAATTACCCTTACTCACTTCCACTTCGTTTACACTACCCCACTAAAAGTCTGAGCCACTTTCTTAAAATGAAAGAAGAGATAAATTAATTGAATATATTCAGAATTCAAACACACCATGAATATTAGATATTACTTTTTAAAAACTATATCAAATGAAGGCCCTAATCCCTTAGTTTAATACTTCGTATACCATCTATTCGCATCCACGATATCGCGCAGTCTATTCGGTAGACTATCGATTAAGCGCGTCCGGAGTTCTTTTGGGAGGGCCTTTTACGCCGGCTGAATTTTCTATCTAAAATTAATCCGGTCGAGGTAATTATTTTTAGTAAGAGTAAGTTTAGGGTATATTTTATAGATCTTAGCCTTTAATGTAGCCTACATATTTTTAATAAGGTTAAGGCTATGAGGAGGCTATTTAATAACGTAAATGTAGTAATCCGAGAAAAACTTTATTATTATGGGTATACCGTGGATGCCAGCGTTGTTTTATTGAAAGTGGTATGTCTCGTTATAGACGGGAAGTAAACCTTGACGGAGAGCCGAAATATGTAAGTGTTACGTATACCCGTTACGCTTAAAAGTAGGATCTCGTTTTAAAAAGATTAGCTTACTTTTACCTCCTCCTTGAATAGTTGTTTAGTATATTTTATTTAAACTCGGTTTACCGTGATTAATAAATTTGACCTTATTAAGATCGTAGCGCTTTAACGGTTATTTCTATATAAAAGTAATGTTATTATATTATTTATTCGTTAAGTCTTTTCGAATCGTTCAAATAATATTTCGTACGTCCAGATCGTTAAAAATATAAAGACGTTTGAAACGAGGTATTAAAGTAATTTATTAACATTTAATATACCGGCGAATTATTAACCGTGCGGCGCCTCGGGAGACATTAAAGCGCCTCGTAATAATTATATGTTTTTCGCCGTACTTTACCGCCGTCAGAATTGCCGCCCTAATTTCAGGAGTAAGCTTATGGTTAAATCAGGGTTGGGAAAATAATTATTGATTAATTAAACTAATTAATGCCAAGACCAATTAATTAACATTAATTACGTACTAAATTAATAATTAATCTATACAATTAATAAATGTTACATTAAATCATAAGTGAGTATACAAAATCATAGTAATATAAACGAGTAGTAACTTAAGTAAACCGAAAATGTAAACTAAATTAAGAACCAATATAAAACCTAATATACACCTATAACGCCCAAATAAATACAAAACTAACTACCCTCCCTCTCTTCTTATCCATTTAACATATTATTAAACGACCTCTAAGACTTCAACAGCATCACCTTCCGCACCGTATCGGGCATAAGTCTATTTCTAGACTTTATAATCACATTACTACCTATCGAAAAGACACGCTCTACAGCAGCAGAGGTGGCAGGAATGGCCAAATACGGTCCAGCAAGCACTGCTAATGACGGATATTTAGTATTATTCCTATTCCAATAGGCGACTAATTTAATAAGTGGTTATTGAATGCGCAGCCTTATTTTTATAATATTGTAGATTAATCAAATTTATATGGCAGCTGTAATCATGAATCATGATGGTGTCTATGGTGTTTTCGTTTATATTTCATGATCGATCAATAGTTCATTTAGCATTTTAAACCAACTTTCAAAAAGTCATGCCAAATTAGTGCTAAATGAAGTAAACTATGTACTTCTGTAACGTAAACTTTACTTTGATATCCAGCAATCAATATATCCATAGTATTATTAAAAATACCCAGCCCTATCTGGGGTACTGGTCATCTTCTATTGAATTACTGATTTAGTATGCTCAAAAGTAGAAAGTTAGACTATTACATTATATAGATTTACATAGTTTTCTTTCATATTTTCATAGTCTTTTTAACACTACTAAGGGTTCGTTTGAAATATTTAGGTATGGATAAGTTGCCGATTTTTAGGTAGGAGTTCAAAAAACTCCTAAAGTAAACTGGTGGCTGACGGGTACTTTATTTTGTGTAGCGCAATAGAGACGCTGAAAATATACTTTATTTAGTGACTTCTTTACTCGTTTAGTTTTCAACTGTATTGACGCTAAAGTCTTTAAAACCATTAACGTAAGCGAGGAACTTTCAAACGATATTTTTACTATAAATACGCCTTATTAAGATAGTTATTAGATTGTTGCTTTTTTATATACGGCGATAATAGTACGGGATTTATACCGCAACTCGGGCGATATCATATAGTACGATCTATTCAATTACCGTTAATGATAATTACTAACATATGTATTCGGCAACGATAGAAACATTACGACTATTTTATGCTCCCTCTTCCACTTCTACTAATATAAATCTCCTCGTTCACATAGGAAATTTGCAAAGAAACGCGTTTATGTTGATGTAAAATGTAATTTAGTAAAATAATATTTAAATGACTCTTGGTTTGGAAGTATTTCAGTTAGACCCTTACGGTATTAAACTTGAAGTACCTTTTGTCCTATTTTTAAAAAATTCCTACCTGAAAATTGCTAACTTACCCTTACCGAGAATTTTGTATTGGACCCTTAGGAGCTAGAATCTTTTCAAAGGAATAATAAATTAGGGCGTGATGCGCAAACGCTTGCACCAGAGCAAAACTTGCTCCAGAGCAAGAATTACCTTTTTGAGCAGATACATTATTTTGTGAATATATGTGGAGCGCAGTAAAGTACCTTCACAACTAAGGACTTCCGTAGAGATAGAAATCAATAGGGGGGCATACCCTTGTTACTTTTTCATTTCCTACCCCTTGACTTCGCCTTTGATTTTCTGGCAACTATGATGCTTTTTTGTATGGGTTCTACACCTAAATCAGCATCACGATGGCCGATGCATCCGAAACTTACACCGTCGATAGGGAAATCGAGCTTGACACTCTTAATTCTTTTACTTAACCTTTACGCCCTCGGTATTATATATAGTGTGCATAAGTATTTAAACTTATCGTCGAGTATATAAAAGACCGAGAGGCGGGATACTAATTCGAATATATAGAATGCTTTCGTAATAAATTTCGGTGGCAACGATTTCCAAAAACTCGCCGAGGATGACGTCAAAGAGGCTCTTAATATCGTCGGCCATAGTGGCAATGTTTCTCACGATGTCTATTATTACAATTTCAATACCTCATTTTCTACTCAAATATCGGGGCACTTCAAGTATCCATATTGCAGCGCTGACTAAATCGGGAATTCAACCCCTTTTCTCTGACATGCCGTAGTCACTTTTGTTGAGATACATGCACCAAATGCAACTAATTTGAATTGAGTCAGGCAATGCATGGTCCGCTTTTATTATGCAGTTTTGGTGCCAAATTAGGCGAAAAGTTGCTTTGGAGCAAGTTTTGCTCTGGTGCAAGCGTTTGCGCATCACGCCCTTAATAGGGAATGGATGGGTGCTACTCATTTATTACGGCCTTTAGAAAATTAGTCTATTACTCTTTATTAATCCCATGGATAGCAATAATATTGAATTAGACCAAATTAGTCCGTACTAAATGCTTAGTTTTATTAATATACTTTTCCCTTAGCCTATGAAAGTGATAATAAGTACTGAGAACGTTCTCCTATCTATATACGCTCACCCGAAAAGGGCACTCCTGGTTTAACAAGTGTTTTACTATTAGTCATCTCCGTAATGATTATTCGATTAGTATAAACCAGGGTTGGGAAAATAATTAATAATTAATGCCAAGACCAATTAATTATTAATTAATTAATTACTTGGAATCTGAAATTAATTAATTATTAATTAATTTTCGAAAGGAGATAATTAATTAATTAATTATCATTAATTACGTACTAAATTAATAATTAATCCATACAATTAATAAATGCTTCATTAAATCATAACTAAATATACAAAATCATAATAATATAAACGAATAGTGACTAAAATAACCCTAAAATGTAGAATAAACTAAGAACTAATATAAAACCTCATATACACTTATAACGCCAATATAAATACAAAACTAGCTACCCTCCCCATCTTCCTCCCGATTTAACATATTATTCACTACGTTAATATTAAACGACCCCCAAAACTTTAACAGCTTTGCCTTCCGAACGGTATCGTGTAAAAAAATATTTTTAGACTTTATAATAACATTATTACATGTAGAGCCTTATAATCCATTAATTTAATAGTGGCTTATTAAATATATAGCCTTATCGTCTATTAATTACATAGCCGTTACTAAATGTATAGCCTTATAGTCCACTAATTGTATAGCCTTTATTTAATATATAGCTTTAAAGTCTACTAATTTAATAATAGTTTATTAAATGTATAGCCTTTTAATCGATTAATTTAGTAAGGGCTTATTAAATGCATAGCCTTATTTATTCCTTACACGTTGAGTTATTTATTTACGTATTTTAACTTGATTTTGTTAGTATTAGTCAGCGAGTCATTAATTATTAATTAACTAATTTCCCAACCCTGGTTATGGTTTACTACTTAATGTTGTAATCGAATCTATAGTCTGAAATCATTTTGTACTAATTTACTGAAACATAGTACATAGTAATGAAAAGCGGTACATAATTGAGAGTGATGAAATTGAAACGTTTTATAAAGCAGTATTAAAGTTGCAAAATATGAAACAAATTGTGAGGAACTTATAGGAGCTAATAAAGAAACGTCACAACGGCGTAACCGTGAAGACGAACTCAGTAGATAAAAACATGTAAAATAAAAAGACAAGTATTAAGAAAATATAGACTATCATATTCGATTTAAATTGAAACTAAACAACCTCTTTATTAATGATTAAAATATTTAACTTTACATTATAAATGCCTAAGGCTCTCCGATATTTGGCGGTTATTGAGATTAATAAAGATATAGCAATACTAAAGAAAGAACTCACGCTTCACTCTCTGCGACACTTTAAAATAATAGACGGCGTGCTCGTCTAGCTCGGATTGTCTTCATTTTCAAGTTTGGGTTTAAGCGGTAGTTTTCGTTACGGCCATTAATCCAGTTACAGTATATCATGTTTTCATGCCGCAGCAGCCTCATACGTGGCGTATATGTTAAAGTTAGTAAGCTATCAAACATGTTGCGGATAATCCCATTAAATATTTCAAAAGCTGCAACTTTAACGATATGTCGTAAAAGGTATAACTAAAAGTCATTCGAAGCCGGGCTTAATTATGCAACTGTTAATGATACCGACAACCGTTTTAGTATAATTCGCTTTGATAAAGTCGCCGTAGTTTTACAAATGGCAAAACATGAAATGTAGAAGGTTACGGTAAATTATATCTATAAGTGTCAGGGTTGGGAAATTGATTAATAATTAATTAAATTAATCTTTACGACTAATAAATGCTCTAATATATCTTAGTTAACTGTATAAAATCATATTAATATACACTGATAGCGACTAAAATAAACCGAAAACTCAAAATAAATTCAAAACAAACATAAAACCTAACATACGCACACCTATAATGCCGAAATATATACAAACCTAATTTAATAATGGGTTATTGAATGCACACCCTTATTATTTATTACATCGTAGATAAATCAAATTTATTAAGTTATTTACGTATTTAAACTAAGTACTGTTAGTATTGGTCAGCAAGGCATTAATTAATAATTAATTGTTTTCCCAACCCTGATAATAATACATAATCTATAGTAGTTATTTTCACAAAAGTATCGCTCAGTTTGTTATCTTGATTTTCCCATTTTTTCACAAGTTTTACCTTTACAGTAACGTTTCTCATTGTTAATGGCTAAACGGTTGCTGCGGTTTTTTATTTTAGTTAATAGTAACTGTATTGTTATGTTGGAATGCTTACATAATACGTGGTGAATTTTCTAGGAGACGCTTTAACCGATTGATTGTCTATTTTATTTCCGATTTTTTGTACCCTTGATCTTATATTTTCATATTTCATATTAATTTATTAATTTAAAATTCTATTTATAAAAGGGTTTTCAGTAAAGCAAGTTGTCTTGTATAAAAAAGTGCTTTGATAAAATTGTAGTTGTGTTATTAAATCAAAATCAACATCAAACGAGCCTGCATAAGTACTACATTTACCTTGATAGTTATCTTGAGACTATGGTTTTAAACTATCCAAACAGTGGAAGAATTAAACAATACCTATATTAAAACAATAATTATTTACAAATCCATAAAGAGCTGTCGGTGCTTAAAGAAAATCGGAAATTTTGTGTTGGAGTTGGTTTTTTTTATCGACAGTCCAAATTTGGCGGTACTTCTTTTAACCCACTGTGCCTATATAATTGAGAAGATATGAAAGAAATGTGTCCAACTTAGATCATATTTACATTGGGGACTATATCTAATGACTCGCTAAGCCTAGCAGCCATACACGTGCCCGTCCCACTTTAATTGGAACACTATAGGGTGCACCACTTAGAAGTGGTGCTCGTTAGTCTAACCAAGTACTTTTTATACGGCCTCATAGCTAAAAGCTACTTGTTGTACTGTTTTTTGTTTAATTTATTTCTTTTCGATTATATATCGTATAGATATATAACAATGGGGTTTGAATTAAAAATTTCAAATTATATGTTCTATCAAAAAATTGATATTTTCTAAAAATATTTACTAAATAAATTTAAATTTATTAATATATTACTAATTTATTTCTTATACAATAATTTACCGGAGAACCCACAATTAAATATAAGATATACTTTATATATCAGTATTTTTAGTGTAATTTTAATATATTCTCACAGCTATCTAGATACTAAATGAAGAAGTGCGCTTTTATCGTGTGTATTTTTCGTCTTAAACTACTACCTAAAATGACTTATTTTGCAAGTGGTGCATTAGTCTGACGTGTGCATTAACTAACGAGTACCACTTATAAGTGGTGCACGACTTCGTGTTCCAATTAAAATGGGGCGGGCACTAGTATAACATATAAAGCTACCGCCGAAAAATAAGTGACATGTAGAAATATTGTTAACGACTACTGGCTAAACCCATACAAGGTCTAGAGAATAATGAGAGTACAAGCTAGTCTACACGTATGCACGTCGTCCTACGAAGAGTCGTCCCCGAGAGCTGGCTAACATAAGCTTTTTATCTTTTTTTCTTTATATATCGTAGGACTCGGCGAGTGAAAGTCTTTTACCTATTCTACCTTCATACCTCCTTTTTTTTACTTAGTTCATCCCTATCGCCACGCCGTTCCATGTAGTTCCCTTAAATAAAACTTAGCGTGAATCAATACATTTTATACAGACCATTATACAAAATATTTGTTCCAAAAGAAATCTAAAACACATCTTAAAAATTTAATGGTCTCGAGTTATATAATATAGCTAGGGTTAAGACATTAATTAATAATTAATTAAAATCAATTAGCAGTGAATTAATCAGTTAATTTATCTTGTAAGCTAATTTAATACCTTAATCTTAAAAATAATAACGAATTATAATAGTGGTTTTTTAAGGGATACACTGAGAAGGCAATAACGTAAAATAATCAAGAGAGAAATAATATATCGGAATAATAATACTAAAGGTAGGTGGTAAATTATACGAAGTCTAATCCTTACCGTCTCAAAAGAAGAGAGCGGACGGATGGGAGAGATATATACCAAGTCCGTAAAATCCCCGCGGATTACTCTAGGCTACCCCGCGCGGGGTCGCCCTTCGTCTTTAAGGCTTTACCTACCGCCTATCTATATATGAGAAGTAAAGAGAGAAGAAGAGAGAGGGATGCGCTGGCTATGGAGTCTGGGTAAGCCCCGTGGAATCCCTGGGCGCAGCTTAGTCAGAAGAGGTGGGGCCCCGTATTAGCGTCAGCCAAATCCGGCGTCCTGGTAACAAAAGTGGGGCCCGTAAACGACCCGTGGATTCTACGGTTCTTGCCCACTTGTCAACGTGTCGTGACAGTTTTGGTGATGTTTTGCCTCTACACGCGCCTTTGTTTTTTTCCACTAGCACCCACTATTTCTGCCTAATACAGGTAAGCGTAAGCTGCACGTGATTTTGTATCTGACCAATAATAACGCTGTATTTGGACCCACAACGTCTCCCGAGTTACCCCCTACCGTGTCCCCAGACCTACTCGTAAAAGAGCGTCTGCATAGCCTTTCCTGTCTTCCGTTTTCGTATGCACTTTCTCCACTTGCTTCTGATTTTGTTGAAATTGACCAAAATTACAGAATATCAGTTAATGTTCTTTGGTTCTCTGGTTCTCTGGTTCTCTGCTCTTGCCGTGTTCGTTGTGTTCATACCTCTAGCTCTTTCCTCTTTCCTCTTTCTCCGCGCCTTCCGTTGCAGCTCTAATTACTCCATGCCAGCCGGGTGCGTCTAGTGTCGCTCCTTCCCCGTACTTCATACTCGGCATTGCTACATTAAAGAAATGGGTACAATTAATACCGAAAATAGCACCCAAGCATAAGCACCACCTAAAGGCGCTAAATATTAGCAACCGACGTATTTTTGCGCTCTAACTGCTCTTGCGTGTAAAGTGTCCCCCTTTCCCAGCTCGCCCAAGAGGGATCCATCCGTCATCACCGACCTCACATCTTCGTTGCTCTTCCCGTCCTTTACTCACCACGTCGTCGGTCTTTTTGCCTCACCCCGCATGACTGGGTTCCCTTTTCTTTCGTCTTTCGTCTCCTTTCTGCTGTCCTTCCTCTCTCTCTCCTTCGTAATAGCCACCGTTGGTCTTGATCATCGACTGCGTCCTGCTAGTTGCTGCCGGGAGTACAACTGGTAAGAACTTGCTTCCTCCTGCCCTGCCCTGCCCTTGCCCTTCCTGCTTGCCCTACCTTTGTCCTTCTCCCACACCGCGATCGCACATCCATCTCTCATCGTGCTTGTAATTGCCTCATCAATCGGCCTGCCAACTGACCTGCTCTGCACCAGACCGCCGCCACCGCCCCCCTTGGCCTCGCCCTTTACTTAACTCTGGCCTCGTTCGCCGATCTCCCTCGATTTCAACTCCTCGCACCTCGATCTTGTCATGTCCCGATCACAACAGCCATAGCTTTTCTTCCATCTTACTCGGCGTCTTTATCTTGTTTCTCTTGATCACCTACCGTCAGGAACTCTTTGGGCCAGGCATCCTTGCAACGACATCATATCAAGTCTCATCTTACCTTTTACTTTCCTATCTCCTTGATTCACAGCCTCACATCTCTACTCCTTCAACATCCAAAATGACACACAACGCCGGTATACTTGACGGCTCGCCAGAGCCGAGCGCGCTGTCCAAGAACATCATCTCGAAGACCTACAACAAGCTCTTCTATATCGAAAACCCCACATCGAAACGGCTGCGGCCCACGGCCTACCTCGATGGCCTGCGCGGCTTCATGGCGTTGCTGGTGTACGTCCACCATCACCAGCTGTGGGCACACGGCGCCGGCCCTATTCCGCTGAACGCCGTTTTCGAGAACGGGTATGGATACAAGGACCAGCGCCACTTTGCTACGCTGCCCTTTGTGCGCAACTTTTTCACCGGAGGCCACATGGCTGTCGCTGTCTTCTTTGTCATCTCGGGATATGTGCTTGCCGCGAAGCCGCTGTCGCTCATCTACGACAAGGACTACCCACGGCTCCTGGACAGCCTTGCGTCGTCCATGTTCCGCCGCTGGTTCCGTCTCTACATTCCTATTTTCGTAACGACGCTGGTCTACGTCATCACTTGGCACTTCCCCGGCTACACCGTGTCCAACTGCGACCAGCAGAGCAACCTCAGGGACGAACTATGGAACTGGTACGCCGAATGCAAGAACCTTAGTTTTATCTACAAGGAGGGTGCCATTTGGCTGACGTTCAATGTCCACGTCTGGTCTATCCCCCTCGAGATGCGCGGCTCCCTGGTGACCTTTACGGCGCTCCTGGCCCTCCACCGCGCCGGCGCGCGCATGCGCCTGCTCTGCACAGCCATTCTTACTTGGTACTCGCTGTACGTTGCCGACGCCTACTACTGCGCACTGTTCTGCGCAGGCATTCTCTTGTGCGACCTGGACATCTTGCATGCGCGCAGCAGCCCCGAGTATCCCCAGTTCCTGACGCGCCTGGGCAAATACAAGACGGTTCTCAGCATCATCTTCTTTGTCCTGGGCATGTACTTTGCCGGTGTGCCCTCACACAACAACGACGTTAACAACCTGCGTCTGAGCCCCGGCTGGGGCTGGGTGTCGACATGGAAGGCCCAGGCCGTGTATGACTACAAGTGGTTTTATCTGTTCTATGCGTCTGTCTTCATGGTGGCCAGCATTCCGAACCTGCCAATCAAGGGCTTCTTTGAGACGAAGTTTTGCCAGTACCTCGGCCGTATCTCCTACGCGCTGTACTTGGTGCACGGTCCTATTCTTTCTTCGATTGGCGACCGGGTCTACTATGCATTTGGCTGGGTGCGGTTGGAGTCGGACGAGTCCATGGAATACTGGATGCACTGGTTCTCGCTCGCCAGGTCTGGTCCGATGGGCCTAGAGCTGTCGTTCCTGGTGCCGCACCTGATTCTGGTACCCCTCACGTTTGGCATGGCCAACTTTGTGACCAAGTACGTCGACGACTACGCTGTGTCGTTGTCTGCCAATCTGTACAAGTACGTTGTCAGCAGCGGCGACCCCACCCCGGCGCCGGCGTCCGATCGCCACATCGCATAAGCTGTGTGGCATATTCTTTTGAATATATTTTGTGTTGTTTTGTGACTCGCTTGGATATATGTATCTGTTCATCACTTTGCATGTCCTGTCACTGCGTTTTGGGGTTTGGCTTTGATGATCAAGGTCAACACGTTTGTAATTGGATTTAATATTTATTTGTTACTCTGTCCTTCACGGCGTTTTACAGTGTTAACTGGGTCGGCATTGGGAAGGGGTTCCGGTTGGGTATTGCTTGTTTGTATTCTGATAAAAGCTTAAATTCACGTTCCAATTCTTAGCTCTTGAAATTGATGTGAACATGTCTGCCAGTCTGCCAGTCTGCCAGTCTTTGCCTTGTCTCTTTCTGTTCTAGCCTAGCACATGCTCCCCCAGCTGGTAGAGAGTGAAAGGATCCAAGCGCTTACGGGCTCGACAAACTATCTTACATGATAGTATCGCTAGTTTACATGTGATATCCCCTCATCTGGGAGATCAACGACCAGCACCGAGATTGCATTTGCTGTAAAGACTGCTGGCTGCAATGCACACTCCCCCCTCCTCGCCCTCCTAGATCGTGTTCGCTAAAGGTCCGCTGCCGGTGAAGCCGTGATAGAGAATGCAGGGTGAATAAATACTGTTGGAGCCATGACCCCCGTATTCAAAAAACAAAATTACCCCGTATTTTCTCGGTCTACTACCCCATACTCTTTTACTCTAAAAGCATGGACGATTCCTACATGCCAAGCCAGGCAGCCCAAGATTTGTTCCGAGCTGTTTTCCATTAGCTTTTTTGTATTTTATTTCTCTGCTCTATTTCCGTATATTGCATTTTAACGTCTTTTCCTCTTTATTCTTTTCTTTATCGTCTCTGCTTCTCCGCACCGTTGTCCTTTTCTGGTCGTATCGAACAGCCTCCTGCAGGGGGGGTTGCAAGAGTCTAACGCGGCCTCGCGGCCTAACCTGTCGAACCAGAGTCTAGGACGCATCCACCCCCTGCAGTCCCTCGGCTGCCCATAATCACAAGCTTTTTTTCTTGCACTCCTCTCTTCAGTACTCCTCCTGCGTTTTGTCTTTTTTCTCCTCTTCCTTTCTCCTTGTCCCCGTATCTTCCCCGGACATGGCGGAACCCCATGTTTCCATGTTTTTGAATGCGGAGAGGTTGAAATAAGGAGTGAATAGTCCAAGGGGGCGTGTGTCTAGCATACAGTGTCAATCCTAAACTAAACAATGCGGCACTGGAGTGTGCAGTGCGGAATGGTAAATAGCAAAAGGACTCGGTGAGCAACGCGTGCGTGCTCTGTAGATTGTGAAGTTTGTGGAGATTGCTTAGATAATCTCATACTTTAATGAATAGCATCCTTCGCTTGGAATGATTAGGACACAACGAGACTATATCAGTGCGCCCACTTTGAACAATGCACATTGTATTCAACTGTGTGCGCGTGGTCAATCACCAAGCCGGAATATCACGCCTCACGCCATCCTCTTGTCAGCGCTCAGCAGGCAAGCTGTTCGTTAGCAGTGCTTCTTTCTTAGCATTTGGTCTGACGACCAGCTGGAACACACCACGCCGGTCCCGGGAAATTGAGTATGACTTGGAGTTGTTGTAACTCTGCGCCTGCCAGTCTTTTGATCGTTTGATATATAATAAATCCGTAGTCAGCAGTATTCGTAGTAGTTCGTACATGGCCATGTATCCGGGATCTGTCGCCTTGCCCGGGCCTGGGATATAGCACGTCAATGGGGGTGTCTTGGCTGCCGTGGCGCCGACGACATTGAATTGTACACAGCCGACATAGAATGCAGACGGGCCCGAGTCCTCCGTCTTAAGCCGCACGCTGCTACCGTCGTACTCGTGCGCCGTCGTCGGCGTCTTGCCCATGAACACGTATATGGGGGTTGTATGTGGCCGTGCCATAGGCAAAGGCAAACGGTGCTGGCCTGGATGCCGACGGTGGTGGTCTTGGTGCCCGTGTTGCCGGCGACGCTGCAGCGCAGGTCGCTGGGCGTGTGCAATGTCACGGGCTTGTTGTAGTTTGTGTCCTGGCAAATATGCTCGTACTTGCCTTGCTTGTCAGCGCCGACAGACAGCTAGGTGTAAATGTAGTGGGCATGGGCCACATGGATGGACAGGGCGTCCGCAGCTTTGATTGAGATGGCAGTGCTGTGTCGAGAGCGCCACTGAGAAGCTGGAAAGAGTGGGAGGACGATGGACGTATATATAACTGACGTCCTTTCGCATGCACTTAACTCGTATAGAACGACAGAGACACTGCTGCGCTTCTGGCTATAGTATGAGATTGACTCTGCCAGAATATGGCCGAGTGTGCCCGCACATATCAAGCCCTATGCGTGATATCGGCCACTGGTCTTGTTGGGCAACGTGATACATGTGAGAGGTGATCACCCGCCACGGAAAATCCTGGCTGCATGTATGCGTTCGTCCATCTCCGAGTCCAGTCACCTGGCAATGGCATGAAACCTACCATTAGAGACAGCTATGATAACTAATCCACCGACACGAGATGGACACGGACCGTCCTAAATAGGAAAGCCTTGTCCAACTGCCTCGAGCGGCGCCCCCTTTGCTATGCCGTGCCACGTGACTGTCACTCTCAAGTATGCTGCTTGAAACTACCACTGTGTTTGAAGCCATTGACCAAGTAAATTTTAATAGCCTTGAGCAAGGATATAGCGGGAAGCCTGGAGCTGGCCAAGAGTGGTAACTAAGTTTTTCCACAAGGCTCGGCATCACTTACACGGACGGGATCAGTGGGGCTGATGCAGTGGCCCGCTGTTTACTTCAACGTCATGCTCGGATGATACTCTATACAATGCTACACACGCTTCGAACTTGTTGCGACATCTAGTGATGCGAGTTGTTCTATGCTGAATTGTAGAATACACACAGTAACAGAAGACGGCTTTGCCATTCAGGCCATATCCGTGCTGCTGCTGGAGTGTTGTGCCCCATAGAATAAACTCGACGGTGTTAATAGGGATTCACCTGCCAGCATCATATATATGAACAGTGTTAGGCACCAATGCATCTGCATTGATATTAGGAGACTCGGGCTATGTGTTCGATAGGACATCCACTTCATGGCGCCCAGCATGTTGATTTGCTAACAAAGTGCATGCTCGAGGATACGCAATTGGCTGCGGCCGGCGGCAGGCCGCAAGCATGCATGATCCATTCTGAGTCGCTTTACATACAGCTTGAGCTGCTGAGCCTTCCAGCTGTACGCCCAGTAGAAAGAAGAGCGATGAAATGTGGATATGCCTTGGCGGTGGTGGAATATTAGAAGCAGATTTTGTTCTCTTTTTGCTCTTTTGCACTTGGAAGTTGAGTTAAGAAATCGAGGAAAGAAAGCAAGACAACGGTATCGCACTCACATATTGTCACCTATTTTTTAAAAAAAAAAATAATACTACTCATACGTCACCCCAACTGCCTTTCCCTCTCGGGCCTTCCATCTTCCATCAAGAACAATCAACAGAAATCAAATGAGAATGGAAGAGAGTGACCCTTCAGCCCCCGCATTTCTTCCAGGTTTGTCACGCTTTTTTGCCTCTTACCTCCTACTTTAGCACTTTTAACTGTCTTGTCTTTCCTTTACCGACGATAGACTGACAACTTGCTCGTGCAGACAGTTTTGGAGATAAGCAACCGCACAACGGGTTCGAGCTTACATTCAGGCACTACGACATTCTATCCTCCGGCAGTTCAACCAGCACCGATACATCATTAGACACCGACAGCTTCGATGATTCCTACGGCAGCGGCTACGAACTTCCTGTGCCTCCGGAGAAAGACAATACTGTTGCATCACAGCCTGGATTTGATCTCGATCAGTTCGACGGCCCTGTGCTAGACTCCGCCGATGGAATCAAGCAGGAACTCTCGGGCATTGTCGACGAGGCCTGCAGAGACTCAATGACAGCTGCAGCCCCAATGGCAGTGGGCCTGAGCAGTGTCCCTAAAATCCACAAATTGGCTTTTGATATCGGACGTCTCTACCGCCAGGCTTCTGGACATGGGCTGCCCGTTAAGAGAAAGGTCCAAGACACCAACCACGAGCATGGCCCCCGCGTAAGGCACCCTGTTGTTTTCTGCAACCTCCAATTCGATTGATTGACTCCTAACAAAAGTGCCGATAGAAACAGCCAGCAACAAACCTAAATGTCGCGGCTAAACTCTCTAAGAGATGCGATGTTTGCAAACAGCAAAAAAAGGTAATTTCCTTGTAGGAAAACTACATTATAGATTCTTCCATCGCTAATATTTATAGGGACCATGCGGCTGGGCTTCAAAGGGCGCGACCATCTTCACGCCTTGCCTAAGGGCTTTAGGTGCAAAAAGGAAGCAAAACGGCAACGAAAAGTGCATCCAGGCCAGTCTCGACGACATTGTCTTGTATACAAATGGTACGAAGCATTGCTCATCCTTTTCTTTGTTTTTTTTCCGTTGTTGTAAAACAATGACTGACACTTGTAGGCACACCCGGAGCTTTCAAGGGGAAAAGAGATCTCAAACCCATACTGAACCTCACGGAACACAAGACCGCATTCAAGATGGAGTTTCCCTCACTCTCGTTCGATGAGAGGCTGAGTCCGAACGAGATCCTCCAGCTGCAAGAGGCTTTTGGAGTTGGGGAGTTCCACATTGTGAGAAACTCGAGGCTATCGTGTGCCATCGTCGACAAGGCGATCCGTTATTCAATGGAGAATCAAGTAGGTCTCTCGATTGGCTCCAAGTCGGCTTATCCTTTTACTTTGCCATCTTGTTTTCTCATCTATCTTGTTCAATTCACTAGTTGTCTACAGTCGACTAACTATCAAGAATTCGGCAGCGGCTGCAGCACTCAGGCTTTGCGGAATGTGTCACGCCAGAGAGAACATCGACTCTGTTTCACTACACCTAGCCGATGGTAACAAGCCCGACCTCTATCGAATCACCACAGCACACATCCTCGACCCCCTGCGTGCAGACCTCATAGCAAAGCTAGAAGCTATGCTCTACAGCTCAAACGCTGACAAATGGGTAGACTACTTCCTCGCCTCTTTTTTGCTCCTCGATCTCATCGACCGCATCCTGTGGGAGAGCCGCTTCATGGCCAATCCAGTCGTGAGTTTCTTCTCCTTTCCCTCGTGCTATCATGAAGCCTATCTGACAGCCAAGCACGCTACGGTCACAGCTTTCCGCGAGCAACTATGCCATTCAGGAAACACCATCTTGGCGTACTACCACCACTGTATCAGTCAATATGCACCGCCGCTGCTCGATTGGTTCGATCATACCTTGGACCTTACCGGAGAAAGCTACACCGACAAGGACCTGTTCCTGCTCAAAGGAGTCAAGGAATGCATCGACTTTACAGATGGAGGTATGCAGCATCGGTTCAAATTAACGCACTGCAAAACACTAACAGAATAGACTACAATCTTGACGAGTCTGGCCGCCCTTCGCCGACGGAAATGTGCTTCTTGGAAAAACAGCTGTTCTTCAAATCGTGGAGCCCAGTCCTTCCCTAGTCCTTCCCAGGCATTGAGCCTGCGCAAACGCAGGCCTGAATCTACTTTGTAGCCACTATACTGTACTCGCTTGGCAACGTGTGTTTTGATATTCGGGAGTTGAGGGTCATGGAACAGGCTGTGAAAAGATGGGATACGCTGGGAAAAGGCACGGGTTTGTTCTTTTATTTACTCAAATTATTTGTTTGGATGGCATATTGAACTTTGACACGGACTACACAGAAAATATGAGTAAAATCACCAAAAAAGTGAATACAATGACTTAAGAACTGGCTGTGTTGAAATCAAAACAAAGCACACAACTCCATCTGAAGAGCTGAAGAGCTGATACTATATGTTGTGCTACGGCGATATCTACCAAACTGACTAATCCACGGCTCAAAACGGAATGCCTCAACGACATACGATCCACCTCAATCGACGTCATGTTGGCTGAGCTATTCTAATGGCCTTGGTTGTGCCAGCTACCAGCAGACATCAGTTTGATTATAAGGTCGACATCACTAATATTAGTGCTATATGTCGTTGTTTCTTGGCCGTTTCCCGTGACAGTATAATCAGCGCTGTCGAGTACACCAAGCCCCATCACCCCGACACAAAGTGCAGTTCCCCGAGTGCAAACTTATGCTCGTCTTATACAAAATTAGGATGCATAAACCCGGTCCACTATCCAGCGGGAGGTCTATTATTGGTTTATTCCATCGAGCTGACCCAATGGCCATGATCCGATGTCCCAAAGGCGAGCCCAGTTTGCATAACTTGGCGAGGCAGTGACAGGCACTAGGTTAAACGAGTGCAATCCGCGTCCTGATTTTACACATGGATTCTTTATAATGTGCCTTTAAGCGTCAAACTCTCGAGCATGCTAACACCACAAAACCGTCGATATCCCCTCTGCATTTACTACAGTTGCATCTTTGCTTTTTGTCTTTCTGCATACTTGCGTCTCTGGAATCTTACATTGGCTACAGTCCAGCATAATTCACATCCACACGTCAATTCCAACAATTATCACACCATGACCTCCCACACGGACTCGAGCAGCGCTATATTCGCAGTCAATTCCCTAGGTCCGTCTTGACAGCTTCCCATCTTTTTGTCTGCTTTGCTCGGTCTAGTGTCAATCAATCGGCCGCGACACTTTCCCATTTAGCTTTCATTGATTCCGCTCTTCTGCCTCGTCCTAGTTCTAAATGTAGACCATTTATCCACAGCTAACACACTACCATAGAAACATCGTCACACATTTTCTCACAAGCCACACTTTCCACTTCTGCAGAGGGAAGTGATGCAGCTCTCAGCGCGGGCTTTGAGATCACAGTCCTGACTGCGTGTGATCCTGCCGAAGAAAATGAACATGGTCCAGAGATACTTGGCGACCATGCTCTCTCTCCGCAGGGCGTTTCTTACCGAGCTGCATTTGCTGTCGACTATCTTATGGGTATCAACGATGGGCACTATCAGCTATACGATTCCGAGGAAGCGATAGAATCCGACCTCGACGAGATCAAGCACGCGCCTAGCGACCAGCAACCAATACAGCCTGAAGAAAACGGCCCCTCATCAACCATGGCTGCTGTCTGGTATGGGCTGAAATTCCCAGGCTTTGGGCAATGGATACCAAACGAGTCTTCCCGGTTTCACCATCACTTCAATCCGTACTGGGCAACCGTAGACGGGCCACACACAAACATCGGTGCACCCGACCGGCACCACTGGGAAAACGAGGCCGAGAAGGAAAGAGTTGAAAATGACAAAAACTGGATAAACAACAAGCTGCACCACCTCCGCGAAATGACAAAACCAGAACAAAACAACCGCCAGCCTGTGCTAGTAGGTCACTCCCTCCCTTGCTTCTTTTATTTATCTCGTTTCTAAAACCCTTATGCTCCAAAACTGTCCATGATACTGACCATTTATCCAGAGGCACGCAATCACACCAGGAGCTTCAAACCCAAAAGCTCGTCTAGGCTGTACTAGCTGTAGAGACAACAAAAAAGTACGTTGTTAGTGATGGGCATACAACATGTTCTTCTCAAGAATGAGATATGATACTGACATATCAAATAGCGTTGCGACGGTCGAAACAAGTCCATCTATATGCCCTGCACGAGGTGCCTTGGCATCATCCGCAAGGGCGATCTAAAGCTCGGGGTTACCTGTTTCGGTGTAGGAATTTGGGACTCTGTCTTTTTCAAAGACAGAGGCCCCGACCCTCGTGAGTTTAGTTTGCAGTTCTGCCCTTGAACATTCACGGCATTGACAACTATAGAACCACCTGCAGCTACTGCCACGTCCACAGCCACCAGTTTTCCACAGGTTGGCATTGAGCTGCGGCCCTGCATACTGAAGCTCAAGTTCCCCCCTCAGTACTTGGATGGGCTGCCGGATCTGGAAACTAGGGTGACCGTCAAACGTTATTTTGAAGACAGGCTGGTGAGCGCCTCGGACCAGCACTACTCCCACCTGTCGCAAACCATCCTCTCCATGGCCATGTCGCACGCCAATAAGAACCCAGTCAGTCTGCCCGCCTTCTTCAGAGAGTTAACATGCTCTGTTTTGTATATTCTAACCTCGTTCTTTTGGATAGACGTCGTTGAGTGCGGACGCTCTCCGGCTCTGGGTAGCTTGCCGTGCAGTAGATGAGGGCATCACCTTCACATCTACCTGGAGCGGCAGCACTGCATCGATCTCACCCAAGGACCGACAAGCTATCACACAGCAGATCCTCGAACCGCTGCAGAGGACCCTCTTCGATCATATGCACATTGAAATGACGGAAAGCAATCCCTTTAAATGGACTGACTGCTTTCTGGCCTTCTTTCTACTTCTCGACCACATCGACCGGCAGCTGGCCATGCTATACACCTCACTACCGGTAATTCAGAAGAACTTTCCCAGTCCCATTGTAAAGACACTCCATATTAACAGATACTATATAGATGTCCGAAAGTGACAAGGACTATGAGGGGTCTTTGTGTCACACGGCCCAGATCCTGTTGACGTTCTACCACTGCGTCATCAGGGTGCATATGCGAAGCGAACTTGACTGGTTCGACTGGCTAAAAGGAGTCGACGAATTACCCAAGGAATTCTACACGGCAGATGAGTATTCATTGGTCACAGCCACGAAGCAAGCAATGAGACTGCAAATCTCGGGTCGGTTCTATGAAGCGCCGTCTCTTTCTGAAATATATCATTTGCTAACATACCTTCCAGAGCCTCGCGATGAGAGCGATTCGGGTCCCTTCCTCCTCCCATACGACTTGATCTGGGTAAGATATTTGTTCGTGAACACATGGGAGCCACCCTTACCATCGATCAAATAGCGAGGAGTACGGACTTTTGTCGGGTGAAGGGGCACTTCATGCTGGTGAAGATTCTGTAGCAACAGCCCAAGTCGTGTTGGTGTAACAGGTTGCTATGATTAAAGGGTACTCTATCCCCCATACTCCATCTTCAATATCATTATTATTGTTTCAAATTCTAGTAAACACACATAAATGAAGGTAAACCAAGTTAATGCGTTGAGACTGTTGCCGACCACGAACTTACACAGCGAGCACTATTAAATGACTAATCACACGGCTTAAAGTGGGAACTTTTTAACGACACACGATCCACACCCGGTCTAGCATTTCATCTTCATCCAACCTCAGCCAGTTGGCCAGCAACATCATGGCATTCTACGGGGTACCGCCGGTTCGAATACTGCGGCCAGCGCTATGGTGCGCCGGTGCTGTGACTACAATTTATGTCGGCTGCGCAGCATATGAGACGCGCCACGACTACCGCATGATCCGGAAACAGGAGCGGGTGCTCGGGATCAGCGACCACGGCGAGAAGCCGCTGCCGCTGGCGTCCATAACCTATGCGCGTCTTGCCGTCATGGGTGAGCCCACGGCAAACCCCTGGACAGACGAGAACATCAAGAGGCGCGCAAAGCACATGATGGGGCTGTGGCGCGGCGACCGCCAGACGGCCCTCAAAGAAAACATGCACGGCGCGTCCATTGTCGTGCCCGAGGCTGAGCTCGAGTTTTCCTTTTCCGAGACAGAAAAGGTAACGCACAGCATCGTCGCAGCCAATGTGGGCGTCTTTGCCCTCGAGCGGCTTCTGCCCCTCACATCGGCACTCTTCTCCCACGTGCCTGCGTCGGGCTACAATTTCACCATGCTCACGTCGAGCTTCGGCCACGTCGGCGTTTTCCATCTCCTCCTCAACATGTACGCCGCCGAGCAGTTTATGCCGATTGTGACATCCAACAAGACCTTTATGGGCAGCGGCAGCCACCTCGCGGCATTCTACCTGTCGTCGGGCGTGCTGTCGGGGCTTGCCTTCCACCTCGCATCTGTGTGGCCGCGGCCGCTCGACCGCGTGACACCTGCGCGAGGCGCGAGCGGTGCCATCATGGCGATTGTGGGCGCATTTGCCACGTCCAATCCTGACGCGGAGCTGGGCCTGATGCTGATTCCGGGCAGTCTTCCGGCGTCGCAGTTCCTGGCGTGCGTGGTAGCATTTGAGACATACGGCCTGTTTGTTGGTTTCAAGAGCCTGCCCTTGGCACACGCATCCCACCTGGCAGGACTGGCCATCGGGTCTGCTTATGTGTATTTTGATTTACGGCAGAAGCTGTGGGAGCCCATCAAGAGGACGACCAGAAGAAAGATGGCGCATCTCGGCATGGTCCACTTGGAGGGCCTTGACTAGGCACAGAAGAATGAAAGACACGGAGACAGAGTCGCATATGTAAATATAGGGTATGATGATTAATAGAGTTTGGCTATTTGCACATCGTGTACAGTGAGATAGAGTGTGGTTCCGAGGGATTATCTATTGCACCTTGACATAGCTTAATATGCAATTTTGCAAAAATACTGACGATGTGCGAAAAGAAAACAACGTGCTATAATGGAAAACTGCTATATAAAATAACTAGGAAAGACTATATTGTTGATGAACTATAACAGGAGACAATAGAATCAAACTTGCAAAAAAAACACATACATGGGACGAAATGTACGCGGAGAGACCAGACTTGATAGACAAGACTACAGCCCGACAGGAAGGAACGATGTCGCATCGTTGCGGATGTATATCTGCATCGGCACCGTGGCCGAGTCCATGGGACCAGGACAGATGAGACACAGTTTGGTGTGGCCCTCGGCCGCCATATCCGATGCCAGCTTGCGCACATGCAAAAGGACACTGTGCATGCGTGACAGCACGTCTTGATGCTCCTGCTCCCACTGCTGCAGCGTCTCGGTCATGTCCTGTACCTGCTCGTCAGCACCGTCACCCTTGACCTCGAAGCAGCCTGACAAGTGCCCTGCTTTGTACAGCTGTCTAGTACGGCCAAAGTAGAGCTGCGGCTCGGGCGAGATGACAAGCTGCTTGTTCCTGGTCTTGCTGTACGTCTTGATCTCAACCATGTTAGCGCTGGAAATGGTGCGCGTGCTTGGATGATAGGTGATGTCGAGCGTGCCCGTGTGGTGCGTGTCAGGCTCGACATTGTCGTCCTCTCCGTCGCCGGCATCATCATTGCCTTCGTCATTGTCCAGAATGGCAAAGCGAGAGCCCATGGACGGCGGCGACATCAGACGAGGGGACATGGGAGGGGACATGGGAGGCGTGGGCATGCGCCTAGGTGACGTGAGGGGCGGCAGTCGGTGTGCCGCGCTTGTATATGGAATTGGCATGGAAAATGTAGAGCACGGCGTTGATGGCGGTGTCGGCAGGCATGCGTCAGCCATCTCGACATCTGCACTCTCGTCGTCAGCTACGTCAGCTGGCTCGTAAAACCCGTCCGCCTCACAGTGGATGACGATGTGAAGGCTTCCAACGTCGTAGGATACGACGCGGTGGTGGGTAAACGAGGTCTCGATAAAGTCGGGCACTTCGTCCGGGTAGTGGCACGTCTTTTGGGCAAAGTTGTTGCCGCGGCCGTAGCTGACCTTGTGGTCCGGGTCGTCGTTCCACTGCTGCATCAACAAGGTGCCGCCGCCGCCGCTGTTCGGCCGCCACTCGAGATCAAAGCGGTGAGCGGCACTGGCATGGCTGGACAGGTAGTGGAACAGCCGATAGAGGGAGCCGGCATTGGCTACAATGTCTGCGGACTCGACCTTGCTGTAGTGCGTCGGGGCCATGTACTGCACGGCGCGCACAAGCGGCTCCAGGCTGTGTGTGTATGACGGATAGGTGCGGCGGATGGCCGTGCTGTTCTTGCTGTCCCAAGGGTCCTTATTCTCGTCGGCGTCTAGCTCCACGATCAGGTTTTCAGTAGGCGGCACGAACTTCTGTGGGAAGCCCGGGACAGCGATCTTGTTGTCGCCAAGCTTGTTGTAGCTAGCCAAAACGTGCTCGTTCCGGATTGTCAGATGCTCTTGCTCTCCCTCCAAAATGCTGACAGGGCCGCACGACGTAGTCGAGAGCGCATGCAGAGAATGGGCAAGGGCAAGGCCATCCAGCATCTGTTTCTGACGCTCTGGGGTGCTGATCCGGTGGGTGAAATGCTTGCTATTCTTGTTGCGGTAGTTGGGCGACAGAGGCGACGACGGGTGGCTGTATATGCACATCCGTGCGGTGAAGTGGTCGCACGCTGGCCCATAACGACAGGGTCTCGAGGCGCCGCTGCCAAAGCGCCATGACTTGATATCGCGTTGCTCATGGGAGAATTTACAGTCGGCCTCTGTGCACTGTCCTGTGTTGTACAAGAGCCCGCACGGCCGCTTTCTGGGTTTCCTTTTCCATGGTGTCGATGAGGAGCTGGCAGACATTGTGTAGTTTGGTGTAACTATTGTATAAGAGTAATGTGTAAATGGTAAATGGTAAATGGCAAAGAGCAGGTAGTCAAGGATGGCGGATTGCTTGAAATTGAAGAAGGGATCATGCAGTTTTAATATGCTGCTTTATGGGTGCTATATACTAGATACAAGCAGTGAGAAGCTGTTCGACTGATATATTCTGTACAAATGTAGCGAGCCAAGCGTTGATGGCCGTGTTCAAGGTTGTTAGAATGTCTACGTTGCTTTATGTTGTATACAAAGCATTGTCCATGTCGGTATATCTAGACACCCAACAGACGCGAACAAGGCGACCGAGGCGACCAAGGCGATGGACAAGAGTATATCATGCAAATGTTCACAAAGAGACCGGTTTTTGCGACCATCAGGTCTGTGCATCCATCAGACGAAGGCAGATACTGCGAAACAAGGCGTAGACAGTAGACGATAAACATGTCGTTGGTGAGCCAATTGGCCTATAAAAGATGGCTGCTGTTCCATGCAATGTGCAGAGAAACAAAGCCGTAATATGCAACTATAGATACTATAGACGTCAATCAATGCTGCATCAGCCTTGATAGTACAGACACAGGGCTGTACCGGACAGCAAACTGGGTGCATCAACAAAAGAAAGACGCACGAAGTCGCAGCTATCAACCGATCACATTCTCTGCGGCCCGTCTTCGAGGCCATCTCGCGGTCTCGGCATCAAAACATGTATTGCTTTGGTGGACAGAAACATTGCACCTGCACCTTTCATTGCACAAGAAACAGGCATTTCGAATGTGAAAGTTATCCGGAATAGCTCTGCTGTTGTTTGGTCTTGTTCTGTTGTCCAGCATCCAACAAAGATGCAGCTGTTGGTGATGGTGTAGTCGGGCAGCAATGGAACAGCGCTTCTGTTTGTTTGGCTGACTGCCTGTCGCCTCTTGTGCGTTCCAGTCAGATGGTGACTGCGAAAGCTGCCTAGGAGGATCGCATGCAGGCAGATAACCCCCAATCGACTGATTTTACAAGGCTGGCCGCCAATCGGGTCACCACAAGCCACATGCCCACAGTAGACTACCGCTTCAACCACTCCAATAAAGAGGCTATGCTGTCAATGCCTACCACCACATACTGCTTTGCGAGTTCGCCGACTGTCTGCGGCGGCAGCTGCGTGAGAAGCTGAATGCCCCGTGTGTTATCGTTCTGACTGCGCTCGCCTTCGTCTTGAAGCAGAACCGGGAACCAGCCAGCCGTCTGCGCGCCCACCACATCCTTCTCCCACTCGTCTCCCACATACATGCGGTCCCAATCTTTCAGAGAAAAGGGCGGCGTGTCGTGGCTGCCCTTGTGGCCAATGCTTTGTTGAAGTGCTGCATGCAACCCCTTGATGTTCCTCTTCTGTTTTGAGGCCAACACCACAGGCAGCAGTCCCTCGGCGGCTCGAAATATGCGGGGGTCAGGCTTCTCTACACCCACGTCGTAGGACATGCAGTGAAAGTCAATGTCATTCTCAGCGTTGGGGTTGGGATGGGACGACTGTCCTATGGATGCCTCGTTTTGTTCTGTCAGCTTCCCCAAGCCTTCAGGGTCTTGGCCGTCAAGAAGCTGGTCGTCTTGGTCTTGATCTTGATCTTGGCTTTGGCCATACCGTAGGGGTCTGACACGCAACCCCATTGACCTCAGAATATCAGGGACGCGGTCGTCGGAGTTGGTGATGACGCCGACCACAATCTGGTCATACCTTTTTTGCAGCTGCAGCTCGCGCAAGAGTGTGGTGAGCTGCGGCGCCATGGTATACGCCTCGCTCGACGCGAACCGCTCAATCAGACGAGGCGCAAGACCGCGAGGCAGATCGCCGGCAAACGGCCTGAAAGTATCATTAATCACGCTTGTCCACCATGCTGTGGCGCCCATGTTGCTGGTGTGGCCGTAGTTGGGGTGCTGTCGCGACGCGGTCTTGAAGGCGGCACGGAACGACGCGCGCAGCTGGTCGTCGGTCATCCCGGGATCATCGAGGCCAAACTGCCGCCGTGCAATGTCGCCATACTGCTGCTCGATCGGCTGCTTGATCTTGAACAGTGTGCCAAACGCGTCAAAGCAGATCACAAGGTTGCGGGCCTTGGCCATTGTGAGATTGATGCGTGCAGATGAAGGTGCAGACGGCAGTTTGTGAATGTCGCTCGGGCGGGGCAGGCCTTGTAAAGTGACGTCGTTTAGCCTGCTAGGCACTCAGAAACACAACCGTCGAGATAGACAGCCACCGTTTCTAAATAAGGCTTTTATTCTTGTTGCATAAAGACAAAGCTGTAGTCGTCGCAGGGTATTGCTTGTTAAGCAATACGAATTGATTTTCCGAGATCAAGAGGCAGCCGATTGAAGAGAACGTAAACATAAAATATAGAAAACGATGCCGAAGCATGACATAGTAACAAGAGGAAAATAAATACATAAATTTACAAAGCCATCACCCTACTCCAGCCGCTGCTTCTTGTTCCCCTTGTTCTTCTTCTTCGCGTGCTTTGACGGCCGCCGCTTAAACCGACGCCATGCCGGGTCCCAGTAGTCAAGCAGCCGCAGCGTGAGGTTGTCTTCGCCCAGTTTGCTCTTCATGCCGTCGGCCGCATCGACGTCGGCAGCCTCGGCCACCTCGGCAGTTCCATTGACACCTCTTGACAGCAGAAACTGCACAGCCTCGTCGGCCTTGGAATACTCGACTTGCGGCGGGTGGCAGTCCCACGACCGGCCGCGTGGGTTGTGCGCAAACGACTTGAGACGGAGCGCGTCTTCTAGAGCGGCAAGGATGGGCGTGCACATTCCCGACGACGCCGACGGCACGGGCGCATTTAGATCGGCACCCGCATCGGCAAGGCACCGCATCAGGTCCACGGGCCGGCGGGTGTCCTTCATGGCTCGTGCCAGCAGGTTTGTTCCTGTCTGGGTTGCATCTGGACCTGGACGGGCCTTGCCTTTCTGCAAGAGCAGCCGCATCGTTGCGACATTGCACGCCTCGCTGCCGTGCTGGCAGTGGTCGTGCCGCAGCTCGTCTGAGCTAGAGCCGGAACCAGAAGTGATCCGCCGTGGCCGTGGTCCGTAGACCTGAACAAGCAGAAACACCATGTTCCAGACAGAGTGCATCTCTGCGGACGAGGACTTGAGAGTGTATCCATGCTCAAAGAAGCAGCTGATGATCGGCACCGGGCACCACCGCGGCGGGCGCAGTGCCGAGTCCATGATTGTTTCCAGCATCGGCCAAAAGTTTGTTTTGTACACAGTAGACTCGTCCACCACACCTTTGGTCAACAGAAACGAGACGACGCTGTGTGCGTGGTCACCACGGACTGCCGTCTCATAGAGACGTGCTGGGGCAGACGGGCAGGACGCGACGCGAAACAGTGCTGCAAGATTGCCCTGTATGCCCGCGCGCAGGCTCAGCCGTCGATCGGCAGCATCGAGGTCTCGCTTGTAGAGGAGCACGACAAAGAGGTCATAAAAGCAGCGGGCCGTGGTCATCAAGCAGAAGAGGGGCTGGATGTCGAGGTAGCCGGCGATAGCGAGGAGTATCTCGTTTGGCAGTCTGTCGAGGCAAAGGCCGGACATCGTGAGGCGAGGCTGGGATGGTCTTTGAGGGGTCTAGGGAAACGAGTATGGCAACAGAACGAAAAGAAACAAGTCTTCGTCTGTTAAATAGACTGCTGTCTTTGGGTTGACACTGCTTGACCTCCTCGCACCGCACACACTTGGTGCAGCCTGTCGTTGGGCCACAACTGCAACAAGCCTCATATCTTGCATCTTACGCATTGCATCTTACAGCAACAGACATTCATGCACTATTGTCGCATCCATCTGTAGAATAGCCTCGTCAGAGCTTGACTCGCATCACTTGCATCACTTGCATCACCTTTGCTTGCATCACTTACACTCGCCTCGTCATGCACAGGCAGGCGATTGGACAATGACTGCTACCGGAAGATGACCGCCTGCATGATGCACTATGAGCTGTACGCCTTCTGTCTGTTTTATCAGTTTTGGCTGCTTGTACTGTGCACATATGCGGAAACAAAAGGCGCCAATCTGCAGTCGGTTCAGGCGTCAAACACACATCAGCGCGATATCAGGTGCATCCATCCACCATCCTCCACCCATCCGTGCAGGAAATAGCACATTGGCCAGCGCATCACTGTATATTGACTCGGCGCTCACTTACAGCCAGTTGTTCAAAAGCCTTATTTGGCGTTTGTTGTCTATTCGTCGTGTCTGTTATTAAGTTCTATCAAGCTAATTTTAATTGATATTCTTTTGCGAATTTATTCGTCTTCCTTTTCTATCCCCATTGCTTCTTGCATCATCGACCACGTTTCAATGCCATGCACCTATCACTTGCCCTCTGCACTTATCTAAGAGCGACAGTCTCCGAGTCTCCGAGTTGCACGGACGAAGGTGTTTGCGACTTGATTGTCTGCCCTGCCAGCTTGTCGATGTGTTGCTGGTTTGCATCGACGATCCTCCCGGCCAACTAATACCACCTTTCTGTTGTAATGCAACATAACAAAAGGAACGGTACAAATACAGACAGACAACTGGCAGCTCGGTCAGCTCTGTCAGCCATCGCAGCTCTCACCAGTCATATGAACAGAGTCGGATGCACGAAGAACGTGTCGCACCCGGGATTCGATCGCAGCCTATTACTATGAAGACAGTTCTTCTTCGGTCGACCATAGTGCCGTGCAGAAGCGATCATCGTTGCAATGCGATAAGGCAGTACTGGAACCGTCCACGAATTCAATTAAGCTTCCATTCTTCATGTTCTCGTGGTTAATAGATGACGGCGTACGTAGCTATAGTATACTCATATTCAGCTATTCTCACTGTATTCCGGAGTCTGGGAGACAATAGGGGCAGTAATACAGACTCGAGTGGCCCGTGCACCTAAAGTGACTAAGAAATAAGGTAATACGAGCACTGGAACACGGGGTGTAGTGTGCGTTTATGTGGGGCGCCACTACAAAAATAGAGGGAGAAGACCTAAACAGGCAAAGAGGGGAGGAACGGCCCAGCAACGCCGCTGCCCCGTTTTTCTTGCTACCTCTTTCTTTATTTTCTTTATTATTGTATTAATACTTTATGCCGCCATCCGTCATACTGCTGGACCGCCCACAGAGAAGGCACGCCACGTTATTCTCGCATTCCTGCCCATCACGGGACTGTTCCCTGTTTCCTGGCTGGTTTGACTCTGTCTCTATCTCTCCTCTCTCCTCGTATCCTTGTTATTCTCTCCCCACTCACTCTTTTCCATACGTTTTGGCTCACTCTCGTTCTTCCTGTTGACTCTGTTTGCTTTTGCTTCCATTCGCTCTGTCGTGATCACCCGTCTCCAATCACTCGGTCCTCCCACTCGTTCTCGGTCTTCTCGACGTCCTCGATCTACTCGGCTCGTCACCAACGACGACAATCTCTCGACTTTGACTGGGCTTCATCTACACCTCTACACCTCTACTCCTCTTCCTCCCTTCGCCATGGGCTTCGGCGACTTCGACAGCCTCTGCCATGTGGCGCCCATCCCGCTGTGCGCAAGCATCGGCGCCATCACCTCGATCTCCTTCGGCACCGGCATCGAGCCCGACTGCTTTGCCCGCAACATTGAGCTCGCCAACACCATCATCTTCCAGGGCGCCGCCAGCGCCATGCACATTGTCGCCCTCGTCATGACCGTCATCATGATCTTCCACGTGCGCGGCAAGTTCACCGCTGTCGGCCGCCGCGAGATCACCTCCTTCTTCTACATCTACATGCTCCTCACCTTTTTCTCTCTCATCATCGATGCCGGCGTCGTGCCGCCCGGCTCCGGCCCGTACCCCTACTTTGTCGCCATCCAGTCCGGACTCGCCTCCGCGCTCGTCACGTCGCTGCTCATCAACGGCTTTGTCGGCTTCCAGCTCTACGAAGACGGCACGCCGCTGTCCCTCTGGATGCTGTACCTGTGCTCAGTCGCCGCCTTTGCCATTTCGTTCCTCGTTGCGCTCGCCACCTTCAAGTCATGGGCCGGCCTCGGCCCGACCAACACCATCGGCCTCTTTATCGTGTTGTACCTGCTCAACGGCATCCAGCTGCTCGTCTACATTGTGCTGCAGATCATGCTCGTGGCGCGCACGCTGCAGGACCGCTGGCCGCTCGGCGATATCCTGTTTGGTGTCTTCTTCCTCGTCGCTGGCCAGGTCTTGCTGTACGCCTTTAGCTCGCGCATCTGCGTCGCCATCAGCCACTACCTCGACGGCCTCTTCTTTGCCACAACGTGCAACCTGCTCGCCGTCATGATGGTCTACAAGTACTGGGACTCGATCACGCGCGAGGACCTCGAGTTCTCCGTCGGCCAGCGCATGAACAACTGGGAGGTCAAGGAGCTGCTGCCCCCGGGCCCGGTGGACGACCTCGACCGCCGTCATACTGTGTACACGGAGGATCCATACGCCCAGCCGGCTGCCTACGACCACACCTACTCGCCGCCAGCAGCCAACCGGCACTCCAAATACTAGCCGCGGCTGCTTTTGTGTTCGGCGTCTTTTGTTCGCACTTGCAGCTTTGCTATATTATTGATACACGATCGCGGGATGCAGCTTTGCGTTTTCTTCTGCTTTTTCCAATCGTCTTTGTTTGCTGCATATCGTTGCAATTATTATTTTTTTGTTTCTATTCCCTTCGCCCATGGCGGTGGATAATATCATACGGGACCTGCCGCAGATCAAAACGCAGTATCCCGTTCTTTCAGCCTTTTTGCGTTTGCTCCTTGTTTTCAGTCTGGCGTTTTACAGCGGGTATTTTCGGGATTTATGACACTGTTCTCTTTTCATTTGATGGGATGTAATGCAGATAAAAGGCGTTCGTTTTCAAGCTGATATTCGATTACTATCTATCATTTTCGTGTATCTTATTTTCTTGTGTGAATCTATAATTTTATTCTCGAGGCCGTATAGTCCGTTATGTTATTTTGAGTGCAAACAGGAATATACAGGTTTATTTCGTGTGATTTTGGTATCCTTTTGTTTTTTCTGTAGTTATTTGGTTCTTTTTTTGTTCCCGCGTATTATTATAGTAGAATCCTAGTCTCAAGAACGTCATTATGATTATTATTATTTATATGCATCAAAATTGTGACATACTGCAAACAGAATAAGACACAACGGTTCAAGTCATTGTGTATATTGTCCATAGTTGAGTCACGACCAGCCGCATTTACTATATACACTATATACATCGGTGCAACTCTGCTAACTAAATGCCATAAAGACAGTGTGAATAGTCGGATTCTCTACCTACGAGACATTCTGTATCTACGAGACACATCCGTCTCGACGGCATCGGCCATGACCACAACCTCTTCAAGAACAAGTTGTATGTGCCAGCTATTCCGAGATCAAGAAATGTGAGCATACACGGCATTGCACACCAAGTGATGACCTTGGCCTGTATCCGCCCAGCAACCTCTGGCAGTGTAGATAGATTTGCGTCTGCGCGAGCCGTCTGGCCTGCCTCGCCGTCGCACCCTCGATCGCACCTTCCTTGCGAACATTCGCGGTGCTCCCGTCGATCCTCGCTCTTTCCTTTTCGGAATGAAACAGTAGGAACAACTCACAAGGCTTCGGACGCCATTCGGCCATTACCCCCACTACCAGCTTCGCTCCTGCCTTCCGAGAAGCAAACCTATAAACGGAAGGAACGACTCCCACCAGCTGCTCGTGCTCTTATATAGGCGGCCCTCTCTCCCACTACATCGTCCGCTGCATCTCTCCCCCTTCAACCTCTCTGCGCCTTTTGCATCCTCTTTGTTCTCCTCCTCCTTTCATTCTTCATCCTTCATTCTTTTCCCTCTGCTCTCACCTCGCCTTCACATCTGGTCCCTTGCTCAGCACGGCCAGTCGCACATTGTCGATCTTGTCTCTTACTGTTCGGCTCTTCGCAGAGTCACGACAAGCTCGCTCTGATCTGGCATCATCTCTGCATCCATCACATATTTCCACATCTTCATCTCGCCCGGCCTCGTGGCCATTGCTATCTATCGGCCACAGTTCGTCTTCTTGCCATCCGACTCGGCTAGTAAGCTTTCGCGAAAAGGACCGGGTTTACCCATTTCCCCATTTCGCATTGCTCCGTACAGCCCGTCGTCATCTAAGGGCAGAGAGGAGAAGCGGCTGCAACCTGGGTGGGACTAGGATCTGACGAGATTGAACCAACCATAGCGCGTCGCGTCGTCCGCTGTACGGCAAGAGTCTCAGTCTCTCACTCGCTCTCAGACGCCCGTCCACAGTAAGTAATCATCGGGACACGGCTCTCCTAGCCCTTTTCGGGCAACGCTAGCCTAGCCTTGGGGCCTTGTCAACAACCACAGTCCACCACCTCTCCAAGTCGCTATTTTCATTCTTTTGTCCCTTTTGATTACTTTATTTCTTCCCTCGTGCCGCCCGATCTGCCCGCAGCCGCATCGCATCACTCACTTGCCACCTTTTCTCACTCCGGCCTCTCCCCCAACACCGCCGCTGCCCTTTTGTATTATTGTCCCCCCCCGTCCTACCCTCCATCTCCGATTGCTGCCACGGGCCTCCGGTGATACCCCTGATCCGGTTTTTCGCAGCGCCTATGCCGCAGCCCCGTCTCTCGTCATCGCCCTTCTCTTATCGTCCCTCACACTTCTCATCGCCACATTGGCGCATCTCATCGCTTTCGCGTCCGATCTCATCTGTTTCATCTTCCACATCGTCTCGGACCTTGCTCAATTAATTTTGTCTTCTCGGCGCCAGCTAACAGCCCAGTTTCGCTGCCGGTATAGAACTTGGACCCTATATCATCCGAAACGCATCGCCACTACTTACATGCCTTGGCAAGCTTGACTTTGGCGCCGAGACATCGCCTCTGCCGCGTTCCTACCGCATCTCTATCTAGCCAGACAACCCGTTCTGTGACAGCCCATGCCACGGCCTGTAAGCGCATAGCCTTATTTCTTTTCGTCTTCTTCTTCGTCCCTCCTGGCTCCCGCTTTGGACACCGCCATGGTGGACGCCGTCCCGGACGCGGCGCAAACCAAACTGCCTGCTATGACAAATGGGCACAACGGGTACAATGGCCACAGAGGGCATGCGCTTTCCGGCATTCACGATGACCGCTCCTCGTCTGCCGCAACCATAGATGGCGATACTGCTACGCGGCCAGACAAGGGCAAAGAGCCAGAACATTCTCCACATGCTATGGAGATTGAGCCGCATACAACACCAGCAGATTCCACTTTGGCCTTTAGGTCATTGCGACAGAATGGAGGCCAAGACGGTGAATTTGGAATGAGTCCCGAAGACGTCTCTCACATGATGGCTAGTATGGATGATCCAGCAAACGAGGATTGGGACGCCATCGAAGAGAACTGGCATGCCCAGATGTCAGAAACACAAGCCAAAGAAGACAAAGATCTGCTCGCGGCCTACAGATCAGAAGAGTCTGTCGTTGTGGAGGAGCTGGAGGAGGCTATCGCGGTCCACAATCGCCTCCTAGAAGACCTATTCCAAGCTAGAGTTCTCGTGGACGGCAAGGTCGACACCCTGCAATGTTTACTAGCAGCCTACGAGGAAAAGCAAAAAGCGATTGAAGATGGCCGTGATGCGAATAACCTTCGCGTCCGGTCCTGGATCTCCAATGGCCGCAAGGTTGCTGCCGAGACCCTCCGCATTGCCGCCTCCAACCGACACAACAACCACCTTGCCTACGACGATGACCAAGCCGGCAGCCTACACCGGGCAGACTCTGCGAGCCCCTTTCATCATCGGCTTCGTGGAGCTATCGAGCATGGTGACCAGCAAATGGCCAGCCGCTCATCATCCAGCCGGCGGCGCGAAGCACCTCAGCCCCCTTCTGCAAGTAGCAGCCAAGAGCCAAACGCTGTGCGACCTCCGCCACTGTCCCAGACTTGGGATGCTATGGACATCGATTTCGAGCCACAAATGATCACGGATGTCATGTCTGCCAACGGCATCAAGATTGGCCGGCTTCGTTCGATCCCTCTCGTCAACCACTGGATCGACTCGCTCATGCAGTTCCCCGTCCTGCGTACCGTCGAGATCCGACTCGGTCGCAAATTCACCCTGGCCCACCTCGAAGCAGTCTACGAAGGCCCCGACTTGAAGAAGAGTAAGTGGCTTAGCTTCATGATCCAGGCCACTGGCCAGGTCCAAGACCGCGCGTGCCAGACATGTGCCAAGGGCCAAGGCCTCTTTTCCCTGTGCATCATTGTTGGCGGCCCCGACTTCCCCCGGTGTGGCAACTGTGAGTGGAATAAGCATGGATGCCACGGCGCGGCAGGCCCGACTAATAGCGTGCTTCCTGACTTCCATGGCCAAGCCAGAAGCCAACACCGCCCGCGCCCCGAGGTCGTAGAGCGCAACAAAATCAACAAGGCCGCACTTCCGCTCAAACCACATATCAATTACAAGAAGAGTGTGGCCCACTATACCAAGGCCATGAACCTGGAAGAGCCCCCTCCAAAGCCAGCTTCCAAAAGCCTACCTGACGATGACAACGAAGACTCTAGCAGATCGCCCACGTCTGGTCGCAAGAGAGGCAAGGCACCAAAGACGGCCAAGCCTGGCTCGACTTCCACCCGGGGCGGTAGGCGGCAAAAGTCCACTGGCGCTTCCACGCCGGGAACCAACCGCCCTAGTACGCCTGCAGCCTCTGGTAATGCTGAGGATTCCTTCGTCAAGGCAATGACGCCATTCGACGCCACGGAGGTAATCACCGAATACACACTCTCGCTCCGTCACGATGGCATGATTTACCTGGAGCCAGAACTCATGCGAGGTGTCCCTCGCCGCAAGATATCACCCGAACACGCCTACTGGGACCCGTCCTGGAGATCGCTCGAGAACTATGTCACGAACAAGTATGACGAATGGGTATCCAAACTCACTGGTCTCAAGGCCATTCCCGAGGCCAATCTCACCGACAAAGACCGTACCGCCATCTTCCAGGCCGGTCGTCAGATCAACCGTGGCACAGCCATTCTCAAGTACCTCGCAAAGTGTGACCTGCATCCGTATCAACTAGTCGCCAAGTCTTTCATGACACCCTCCTTCACCCACTACGACACCCTCTTCCGCATGGTGGCTACAATCGACGAGCTCGGAAAATTTAAGCTCAGTGTCAGTCCAGTTGACTGGCTCCGCCAACGGCTCCACGAGATCCACCGTGAAAAGGGAGACGCCTTCAAGCTGGACAGAGTTATAGCTAAACTCTACCACGATCCCAAGCTCTCCTACCTTCGCTCTAAGAATGGGTTTGGCAACATTGGCCGGCCGTCGGTCCATACCAAGGGCGGTGTTGGTGGCGTCGAAGGCAGTGGAGGAGATGGCACCGGAACGTCGCCTGGCACAAAGCGGAGAAGCGAAAAGCGCAGAGACCTCCGCGACTCAGCTGCGTCGACACCTACTAGGAGAGGGTATACCGATGCCGAGAAACAGGCCGCTCGTGATCTGGCCCCGCGAAGCAAGCGCCAAAAGACCGTGGCCTCTCCAGCAGCAACGTCGGCGGCACTAGCTCCAGCCTCTGTTACTGCCCCCACACAGGCGTCACGACCAGTCATTGCGCCACAGGCCCCTAAAAACAGTTCTCGCAGTCAGGCATTGGCCGCCCTTGCCTCCCGTATCCTTAGTACATCACCGGGACCATCGGCTAGCAATGCCAGCGACCAGGGCTCACCCCTCTCTACGCCTACCTCTTCGCGGGCCGTGAGCCGCAACGGCCCTAGTGTCGTTGATGAACAAGAGGATAGTCATAACACCAGCCAAGCTGATGGCCAGGACGAATCCCAGAACGACAGCCATGATCACAGTCGGGAATCTGGAGCAAATGACAGCCATATTGACAGCCATATTGAAACGGTTGAAAGCCACCATATAAGCCATAACTATGGAGGCTACACGGACAGCGAGAGCGACCAAGATGACGACGATAGTGATGTCAACGTCCGGGGCCGCAACCGGACACGCAACAGCACGCGCAGCAACAGCCGCAATGTCAATCGCAGCCGCCGCAGCCGGACTAACAGAGCCAGCCGTGCCACGCCCAATGACGAGCTCGATCTCGACTACTCTGGTTACACATCGCGTGACTCGCTGACCAGGGACGTCGTTGTGAAGAAAGACTGGCGTGTTCTGCAAGTTAAGACGCGTGAACTTACATCCAATGCGAGCACGACGCAGTATTGGCACTGGGTAGATGAGCGGCATGCACACGAAACGTCCGGGCCTGGTGACTCGTCCGACGTTGACCCCATGTTTGAGCACCAAGTCCTCAAGGAGACGGAGCCGACTACTGGCTGGGGCGTGTTCAGAGAGCCCATCAACTTTCATCTTCGGCTACGTGAGCTGACGGGCATCCGTTATGCAACGGGCAGCACTGTCATTGTTATTGGCACGGAGGAAATGCCTGACTTCCCGCACCGTGGAGACGTGCTTGCACGGTTCAAGCGCGAGCGCACAAAGCGGCGCTTCCTGGTGTTTATGAAGAAGAAGGGCGTCGCTCTGCACAAGGTGTCACGCGACGAGATCCAGGAGGAGTGGGGAGTCCTCTCTAGCTCTGAGCTTATGCCGGGCAACGAGTCCGACTGAGCATTGTGCTGAGCTTCCCAGTACAGCCGCCACACGCTTGTGCTCTCGTTTATATCTATCGGTTGATCTGTTGATCTGTTGAACGCCTTTTTCCTTTTGTTGTACAGGCAGTTGTCGTCATTTGTTATCATCTGTCACCATTTTTTCTCTATTTCTTCTTATTTTCAGCTGTATCACTCGTTCTCACGAATGCTCTCCTTTTTTGCTACTACATGATGGTCTGGCGTCTTGGTATGGATGGCTCGATTCGGGCCTCGGTGGTCTTGGTGGATATGCATTGCTATGATACAGAGTTTAGCTGCCATTTCTAGTGCCTACAGAGCCTAGTTGCTTGTATGGCAATTTACTCTTACGAGAATCAATAAACAATCTAATTTCAAGTTCTGTTCGGGACTAAGAAGTGAGAACACGTCTTTCGATTCCCATCAGTCGATTGCTTCCTGTTCTATTAGTAAAGAAACAAATGCCGATGTGCGGTGGGCTGATGATGTTGTCTGCTGTTGATGCTGTGCTTATCGTTATCGCTGGCGGTGCCATCCCCCACCCAAATAAACGAAAACCCAACTAATCCAATGGGATCTCTCGATTATGTAATCTTGTAGAAAACTCAACTGCGCATTCCGACCTCGAAAAGTCTACGTGCAAACCACCATCGACAATCATCAACACACAACCATGCTCTACGAACTAATAGGAATTGTGAGTAGCTCTCTCTTTCTCGATCTACCGTGAGGCTCGGCCCCGGACTAACAGACAAGGCCCGCCCCGGCAACGTCGGCGAGGTGCGCGACATCGTCATGTCGATTGGCCAGACCGTGCTCCGGAGCGGCGGCGTCGTGCGCTCGATTGCCAACTGGGGCGTGTTCAGCCTGCCGCGCTCGGTCACGGCGCACCAGAAGACACACGTGCGCGGCCACTACTTTGTGATGCGCTTCGACAGCACGTCGGCGACACAGACAACGATGCGGAACACGCTGAAGCTGGACCCGCGTATGGTGCGGTCGGCGTTTGTGCGGCTCGCCGGCGCCGACGGCAAGCTCGAGAACACGGCCAAGTTTGGCGAGGTGATGTGGTCGCAGGCCACGGGCCGGTCATAGTTTATCACTGAATGCACTGAATTCCGTGGACGACAGGTGGCGGGCGGATTGGCTCTCGGCTCTCGGCTCGTACGGTCAGAGTGCGACACAGCCTCGAACCATCGTACCGACGACGGCCGCGCCGACGACAACGACGACGACGACCGTATACAATCGGCGATCCTCTGAACGACTGTCAAAACCGACCTGTCTCAATCAAACCTACCCGGCGATCTTCTACCGACTGCCACCTTTCACTACCCGACGCCAGCGAAGCCACGACTACGCACACAAAAACACAAAACACAACATCGAGGCCGTCTTCGGCGACCCGTTATACCCAACACACACACACACACACACACACACACCATACAATACAAATCATATACTGTACGATATCAAGATGAAAGATGAAGAGACGGAAGAGATGCTGGGAAGCTTATAAGAGGATGACCTCGTGATATATGGCGGAGGAGTAACCGAAAGCCAAAGTAGAATCTACGGCGTCTTCTGTACATATGAAGTCACAAATGCACAATGACAAAAAAAAATACAATATTGATATGAATCGGATACATATACTGGGTATGCTACAAAACAAGGCTCTAGCCATTGAGCCATTGAGCGACTCCAGCGACTCAAGTTAATCCACCGAGTGCAGTTCTAGTCCGTCTCCATGCTTGCCTGTGCGGGCGTCGCAGCATGGCCGTTGGCGCGGCTCCAGGCTACGAAGTCGTCAATGACGCTGGGCCAGGCGCCGTCCTCGCTCCAGAAGCCGAGGGACGGGTCGGCGATGCTCTTGGTGGCAAACTCAAACGTCTGGTTCCACATGTCGCGGTTGACGGAGCGCGTCCATTTTTCTTGCAGAAAGTCGATCCAGACCGGCGTCCACTCCTTGCCGTTGGCGACCGAGACCCAGGGCCGGCCGGGCTCGGCGAAGAGGACCTTCCAGAACTCGACTGCATTTTCCAGGCTCATGGAGCGCTGGTCGGGCTCTTTGCCGGCAGCAAAGGTGTAGCGGTAGACCTTCTTGAAAAAGGCAGCGTCCTGGCCAAACTGCTTGACGCGCATGGCGATGTACGTCTTCTGCTCGTCGATTGTGGTGCATGCCTGGTAGGTGGCGCTGACGTTCTTCCACCCGTCGACAAAGCCCTGGCGGGTGATCTCGCCGAGGCTCGGGGCCTGGACGAGCTCGAGACCGACAAAGACGTCGCTGGTTTCTGGGTTCAGGCCGAGGGAGGTCAAGTAGCCCATTGTGGACTCGACCCCGAGCTCGTTCTTGGGGTCTTCTGATGGGTCTGCGACGGCGCTGTTAGCTGCGCCCGTGGAGAGAGGGAAGCTGTGGGGACTCACTTCTTAGCTCATCAAAGAGCTTTTCGAGTTGAGCCTCGCCGTTGGGGCCAGTGGGCGGACCGCCGGTAAAAGTTGAGCCATTAAAATATCTGGAGATGAGTTAGTGGGAGGACAAAAGAGGACAAAACAAGCTGCACTGGTAGAAGGTATAGAGGTAGGCAGCGGGAAGAAAGAAAGGTAAAGAAAGAATAACAAAACAAGAAACAAGAAACAAGAACAAATAAAAAACGAAAACAATACAATGACATCACTCGACCGGCATACCCTCCAGCTTCTTTGCTATTCTTGCCATCTTTGCTCTCTTTGCCCCGCCCTAACCGGGATGCTTTTGACCGCAGCCCCCGTGATGTTGACGGGGACTCGGCTGGTGTGTTGTTGGACGACCGCAGGTTCCATAGTGATGTCGATGCCGACGTCGCTGTATTTGATGCTGCAGCTGCCCTTGGTGCATTTGCTCCAGTGTGTGCGCCATTGCTGGTGTGTGTGTTTGTATTTGAGTAGCCGTCACCCTCGCTTGGCGAGTCTGTATCTGTCTGGTATGGACTCTGACTCTGAGGGTTTTTGTTGCCTTTGCTATTCTTGTCGGATATCCGAAAGATTCGCTTGACGTCGAAGCCCATGTTGGCGATGGACGACGGTGGACGGGAGACGACCGAAAACGTCTTGTGTGCTTCCCCTTTGGGTATAATAGAGCTGACGACGCCTTGGTATTGGAGACAAGGATGGTGCAGAGAAACCAAGACAAGTGAAGACAAGGCAAGAGACCCGTGGGATCAAATAAGTGTTGGAGATCAGAGATCAGAGGCCACTGATCAGATCAGGATCATGCCGGTAGTTGAGAGATCTAGAAAAGCGGAAAGTAACGACACAAGCAGTACGTTGATCCTGATTGTCCCGTGGTCCTTATTCCCTATTCTCCTATCCCTAATATCCGGTGCTGTTCGCTACAAATGTGGAAGAACAGTGCTAGATTGGGGAAGTTGGGGTTGATCTCTTGATTCTGTGGTAGCGGCCGGGGGCAATGGTTGTGCTGTCGGAGTACAAGCTTTGCAATGGTGTCAAGACAGACGAGACAGACAGAGTACAGAGAGCGTGCCGGAAAATAAGGCAATGCGATGCGACTGTAGGGCGGAATAGAACAGAATAGGAAAGAGTCGAGAGCACGACACTGCAGCGAACTCTGCAGAGATGCAGCAGGGTGGGCAGAGTACGCAGAAGTGGCGTTGCAGTGTGGGCGATCTCGAGATGCAGTGTGCCAATCGAGCAGGGGTGTCTTGAGTGGAATAGAGTGTCACGAGGACGAGAGTCGAATAAGAGTGAAGAAGAGGCGTGGTAGTGGCGGGAGCAATTCGAAGAAGAATGCAACAATGGCGCCAAGACGGGGGCAGTACGACGTTGAAAGGAGACGGGCCCGGATGGAGAAGGAGAGGGGAGATCAAGTATAGCAGAGTAGACGGTAGTGCAGAGAGCAGAGTCGAGCAGAGTGTACTCGTCGACAGATGGAGAGTGCGGGCAGCAAGATGCCAATCCGTTGGGGTAAGGGGCGGAGAGGAGAACGGCAGCCAGCAGAGGTCGAGACAACGTTGTAGTGGTCGAGAGCGGCGTGTGGGCAATTGGATACGAGGCAGATTGGCGAGTAGTCGATGGCGATGTTGCGTAGAGAGGCAATCCCGACGGCAGCAAGCAGAAGAGAAGCAAGACGAAGAGAGAGCAAGGAGCAAGGAAAGAAAACAAGGACGAAGAGAGACGGAGATTGACGAGGTGGAAATAGGGAAAGCCAGGAAGACAGATAGACAGAAAGAAAATAGACGAACAGACGAAAGGACAAGACGACGAAAGGAAAAGCGAGAAAGGTGTGGATAATGGAATCGTCTGGGTGAAAGTCGGAGACGTGTGGGGGGTTCGGAGAAGTAGAAGAAGGACAGTGTAGGTATGTTGTAAGGGAGAAAAGGACTAACAACGAAAAGAAGCACCGAGAGAACACTTACAAGTCTGCGGCGATTTCTAGTTTAAAGTCTGTGCTTCGTAGTGCCTGTCATGTTTACCCGAAGCCGTCAGCGGAGTTATGTAGAGAGGGATAGCGGAGGATGGAGGATGGTGTGGTGTGTGTGTTGTGTGTTGAGGCAATAAGGGTATGTCTTGTGTAGTGACAACGTGGTTGAACAAGTAAAAGGCAAAAGCAGAGGTGATGTTTGATGCCGGCGGAAGAGTGAAGAATAAAGAATGAGGGATAAAGAATAAAATAAAGAATAAAAGATAACGAATGAAAAGAAAGGAATGAAAAACGCAATGGGAAAAGAAAGGGAAAAGAAAGGGAAAAGAAAGGGAAAAGAAAGGGAAAAGAAAGGGAAAAGAAAGGGAAAAGAAAGGGAAAAGAAAGGGAAAAGAAAGGGAAAACAGAACAGAACAAAACAAAACAAAACGACAATACGACAAGGCCGCTGGACGTGACGGGCGTTGTCGATGTAGAGGACAAGGGATTAGCAAAGGGAATAAGAGTTGACAACGAGTTGACGAGTTGATGAGTTGACAACAGCTGATGGTTGACAATGGCCAATTGACAACGGTAAAACAAGCACCGACGGCTCCGCCAGGTGGTTGCGCAGACAGCCACAGAGGCCCTCCGGACGGGAGAACAGCAGAATGGGGCAGCAGACAGCCAGACGCAAAACGGGAGAATAGCACAGCATAGAGCTAGAGCAAGGACAAGAAAGCCAGGGAAACAGGAGAGCAGGCGAGGCGAGAAGACGACCGACGACAAAACTGGACCGTGGTGATCCGCCTGAATAGGGCCGAATAGCGTCATGCAACCCAAAGTGCCGCCGCCCGTGGTGTCCGCGCTGTGTCTGGGCGTGCTGTCTTTTCGTATTGCCCGTTGTTTCTTTTCTTCTTCTACACCTCTGCCGTGGTTGTTTCGATGTGCTTGTTATGGCTATCCTGTTATCCTGTCTCGTGAATCCTGTCTCGTGATCTCTGGTGGGATTGGTCGGAGATGATGGCGGTGCCGTTGGCGGAGTATCCCTTTTCTCTCAAGCCGGCGCATGGCGTTGTCGCCTGTCCTCTGCGTGTTCTTTTTCGCTTTTGTTTTGTCTCCTCGGCTTCATTCATATGTGCTTCTTTCTTCTCGTATCTGGCCCATCCATTCCTACTGCGTATATCGGTTCCCGTCGCGATGAAACGACCAGATGGCAAAGTCCGACAGAGCAGCAGGATCAGGACAGCAAGCAAGCCAAGAAAGAAGGAGCAGACAAACAACGACCAATGGATGGGCAAAAGGCAAGGAGCTGGAGCTCGGTAGGATCTCGAATCACAACACGGCAGATGGGGTCATGCGGAAGCGGTCTTGTCTCGGTCGGCGGCGGTCAACGGCGGGTCGGCGAGTCTTCGGTCTGGCTCGTGATCCTCCTCTTTCTGTCCTTCTGCCGTCTCTGCGTCTTTGCGTCTTTGTTTCTCATCTTCCACCACTTCGCACTTCTCCTCGTTCCTCTTCCTCTTTCGCTTTCCTCGTCTTGTCCTTGTCTATGCTCATCCTCTCTGCTGTGTTTCAGCTCTGGCTTAGGACCCCAAGTTTGTCTCGGAGCAGTTGATAATTGCTGTCGTTGCTTTTTTTGTCTCATCTGGCGACTGTCCTCTCCTCGTGCAGCTCATTTCGTCCTGCCGTTTGTGCTTGTTCTTGTCATGTTGGCACATCCCTATTCCCATGTTTGTGACCACGACTGACCGACAGCTCGACTCGCCTCGACACCGACCGACCGACAGACCGGCCGAGCTCGACAGCTCTCACATGCTCACCCACTCCATGGTGCAGGGCAGGATCGGTAAAGGGACAGGGAAAAGGGCTCGTGGAAGAAAAAGTACGCAATCAAACACCAAAAAAAAACTCACCTTGATCGCCGACCGCTCGCTGGCTCCGGTTGCCCGCATAAACCTGGAGACCAATAGCCGCTGGCTCGATGTCAATGCTGCCGGCGGCATGATGTAGGTGTGTTGTGTGATGGTTTAGGTAGGAAGGGAGCCGAGATAGGATTCGGGTACTGCCGTAGTCGTGGTCGTAATCGCAGCGCTCGTGGCGGCCGGGGGTATGCGCAAGGCTGGCGGCCGAGATGTCTCGGGTGTATGTCGGGAAGGCGGCTTGCGCGACGGTCGCACCTTGGCGTATTTATAGCCGTGTTGCTGTGCGTGTACAGCTCGAGGCTGGTGTGCGTGCTTCACGTCGCGTGCACGCTGTCCAAGGCCAAGGCAACGGTCGGTTTGGCGTCGAGCTGGGCACGGCGTGTACTTTCGAAGCTGTCAAAGGCGGTGATCCCTGTCGTATGCTGGCGTGCTGGTGTGCTGGCGTGCTGGCGAAGAGCTGCGGGCTGCGTTGCGAGTTGGGAGCTGAGAAGTTGAAGACAGAGGGAACGTTGATGCAGGAGAAGCAGCGGCGTCTGGGGAGGGAAATGGTCGAGATGAAGAGAGGGTGGCGCTGGGACGAAGACAGCAAGGCAAGAGGCGACCAGACACACGAGACAAGATTCGAGACGAGACAAATGGCGGGGTTGCAGAGGCAGGCATCTTACTATAGTGGACTGTTGGGCCTCAATGTCTCTTATTTATTACCAGCACGCTGCCACGTGACCCCAACAACGACCCTTGCTAGCATCACCACTGCCAACACCACCATGATGCCACAGCAGGAGAGGCACATAAACCAGCCTGGGAATGGATAAGGATGCAATGCAAATTATAATGAAAGGCTGTGCTTGCTGAAGCAAGTCTATGTGCCAAATACTCATGATGACGGCTACGATACAGCATGATGATCTCTGATGCTTTATGTTGGATTGCATACAGCATGACGGTGACATTGTTGATCGGCAGAGCAAGTTCCTCGAGATTAGATTGAAGCTGGTATGAACGCTGGATATGGTGTGCATGCAAGAAACGCAGTATATGTAGGAGGCAGTGACGAGAAACCAAAACAACAACAAGCAAAAGATATCAGATTGCAGTGTACAACAGGGTAGTAACAGACAGCAGAAAACAGAGAGCAGAAGTAGAAGCAGAAGCTGAAGCAGGAAGCAGAAACAGATGATCGGTAAAGACCAAGACAAACGAAAACAAAACGCAAAATGCAAAATGCAAAACAGTGCACGCGTAGTACGGCTGAGACTCGTTCGACGCTGCTCGCAGCATCACGAGCCAGCCACGCTGTGCATCCGCCCACGGCAGGAGGCGCGAGGGCGCTACGACGCGGCCGGCTCTACTCCCCCAAAGGCATGCCGTCCAGCTCGTCCAGCAGCCGCCGCCAGTTGTCCGCCAGCATCTCGCTGTACTTGACGCGCTCCTGCGCCCAGTCCTGGTTCCACCGCGACACGTGGTACTGCGTCGCCTGGAAGTACACCAGCTCGTCGCGCAGGCACTCCTTGACAAACACCGACCGGTTGTGCTGCTCCACAATCGACTCCTTGTCCTTGACGATCGCCTCCACGACGCGCTCGATGTCGCCCGGCTTCACCTGGCTGGCCGTCTCGGGCGCCTGGTGCTTCGCGCGCAGCGTCGCCAGCTTCGCCTCGTTGCGCTGGATGCGCTTCTCCAGCAGCGGGATGTTGTCGCGGTCCAGCCGCTCGCGGCGGTCAAACAGATCCCGGAGGCCCACCAGTGCATCGCGCTGCCGCTTCAGGTCCTCCAGCACGCCCGCGTCCCACGCGCGCGCCTCGTCCTCCATCAGCGACTGGCCCGTCCGCAGGTGCTTGCTCATCGCGATCAGGCCGTCGTTCAGCAGCGGCACAAGGTTGGTGTCCGTCGCGTACACCTCGGCGCTCGTCTCTGTCAGCGAGTGCAGCGACAGCGCCATGCGTGCGTGGTCGTTGGCCACACCCTCGCCACGCTTCACCAGTCGGTCCATAATGTTGCACGTTGTAATGTACAGCTCCGTCGCCCGCCGCACGCCCGCGCGCGTGCGGTCAAACAGGTCCTTGAGCTGCGGCGACAGCGACTCCTCCAGGCCGGGCGGCAGCGCGCGCCCTGCAAACTCGTCCTGCACCGAGATCGTAGCCTGCTTGCGCCACACCGACAACTCCGTCGGCACCGTGAGGAACATCACCACGAGCTGCTCTGTACTGATTACCGGGTGCCGCACCAGCGCATTCAGGAACCGTGCGAGGCCGCGCCGCCGCTTCTCGATAAATGCTCCATCATTCGACAGGTGGTTGCCGTTGAGCGCCACACGCTTCGGCGGCAGCAGTGGCAGCACGCGGAACGGGTACCGCTTGTTTAGGCACTCCAGCAGCCACACAAAGTCGCTGTAGCGCCGCACCACCTTGCTGCCGCGCCGCTGGCTCGACACCTCGTAGTTGTGGTGCTGGAACATAAACAGGCCTTCCTTCTCTGGCAGCAGCGACACCAGGACGTACTCCTCCACTGCCGGCGCAGTGCGAGCGCCGCCCACGGCAATGCCGCCAATTGCGCGCTGCGCCGACGTTGACACTGGCTGTCGTGGTGAATCGCCGTTTAGGCCAAGGTTGTTGCTACCGAAGCCGCCACCATACACATCCCAGCCGCCACTTGCAGCAGAAGCGCGCGGCGACGACACAGTGACACCCGATCCGCCCTGCAGCGATCCATTGGCACTGCCGGTACCGATGCTTCCGTTCCCAACAACTGTAGCGGCCGGCGTAGTCGTAAATGTAGACGTCGTCCTTATCGGTAGAACCGACGACGACTCCGTTGGGCTGCTTCCAAACAGTCCATTTGAGCCGGTAGGCTCCGACGTCGTGGGTACAGGCGCAGACACAGGCGCGGGGATGGCAATGGGCGCAGCTGACGACGGGATGTCGGCAGCATCGGCAGCACCAGAGACTGTAGTGGGTGTGGGCAGGCTGTCTTCGTGGTGGTGGCCCTTGTGGAGGTCGGGCGTGCCCCAGGGGTCATCGGAAGTGTAGTCCATCGAGGGAGAGGTCGAGTGTGTCGGGAGAGGCGGCTGCGGCTTGTTGGTATCCGACTCTGGCGTCGGCTTGGGTTGAGGAAAGGCAGGGGGCCGTGTGTAGGAGGAGGCAAACGGGTCGTCTTTGGAGAAGGGTTCCTGTTTCACTTTCTTGGGTGAGGCGTCGACAGAGTTGATGGACTTGCTTGGCGGTGACGAAACGACGGCGAAAGGATCGGGGACGTAGCCAGGGAGAGTTGGGCGAGGGAGGTCTGTTGTATGATTAGTATTGCGGATGGTGCAATAAAAAAGAATAGAGGAAAACGAAAGAAGAAGGATGTGAGAGGAAGAAAAAAAATAAGAAAAAAAAGTAATAGGTAGAAGCGAGGTCAAGGCGGATGCTGTGCTGCTGTGCTACCCTATTTCCTCTCTTTAATCCCTTGGCTGGGCATGCATCCAGACCAAACCGGACCAGACCAATTGCCCCAATCGAGACCCACCAAATCTCGCATATCGGCTTTGATTCGTAGGAGCAGCAACGATGATAAGATAGTGGCAGATGCAGATGTAAAGACATAACAAAGGAAATAAACCAGTGTGGTTGTACAATGTGGGGGAAGATAAAAGGAAACAGAAACAGCACGCAAAAGAACATGTAACGAAAAAGAGAAAATAACTCACTTCGCCGCCGCTCGTCTACACCGTCGAGACTCGGCACATCGCCCTCCTGCGCCAGGCCGATCAGCGCCAGCAGCACGTTGAACTCGTTGCGCCCCAGGCTCAGCCCGGCCGCACCGTCCGTATTTCCGGGCGCCAGCACGCCCATGATGGTCGTCTGGCTGTCGGCGTCCAGCTTCGCGGCTGCCAGCACGCGCGCGACGCCGTGGCCAGACAGTGCGCCCGTGGATGCGGCGCTCTCCTCGTCCTCCTTGAGCGACGTGTCGAAGGCGTCGAGGTAGTGCTCGGGCACGTCCGACGACGGCAGCAGCGCGCGCAGAAGCTCGGCCCGCGTTTTCTTCTTGCGCGGCGTCGGCAGGTCCCACGGGCTGTTTGCGCTTTCGGCGCGGTGGCTGTCGGGGTTGCCGGTGCCCGGGCGGCTGTCGTCGTCTTCGTTGAACAGGGAGTCCGAGTTGGTCCGGCTGAGGCCGTCGTCGTCAAACAGGCCGTGCCGCGAGCGCGCAAACGACGAGTGCATCGAGGGGTTGATAGGGCCCTCGTCGGGCGGTGTCGTGCCGAACAGGGACATTTCGGGTCGCAAAGTGCAAGGTCACAGACGTCGTAGAGGTTACAGAGGCAAGTATCGATGTGGCGTGGTGTGATTGAGGATTTGAGGTACGGCCAGGGCGGTTTGAGTGAGGTAGGCTGAGGTCGATCACGAAAGGAGGCGCAAGTGGCCGCGCTTAGTGACGAACTGAGGAGAAGATGTGGCACGGAGACGAAGCGGAGTCGAGTGGCCACACCGGCAGGGGGGTTGTGTGCGCTGGTAGCAGTCGTGGGAACAAAAGCAAATCAAAGTCAGGCAGTGAGGCAGTGAGGCAGTCGTAAGCAGAATGCCGGGTGTAGTCACAGTATCCCACTCGATGCAGAAACAGAAGGAGAGCTCGTGCGTCGGAATGCTGGGGAGTTCTACGAGGGAAGGAGCGGCGCACGCACGCGCACCCACTGTTGCTGTTTCTCTGCACGGGTGCTATTATCGTTTGACCCACATTGAGGAGGCACCTATTACTACCTAACACACACCTAGACTCGCTATAAACTGTCAGATGTCAGCCACACAGCCAATCATAGAGCTGTTCTTCAGCATGTACCCCCAGCAGGCAGCCGAATTCAAGATTGACCCCAATTGACAGTCAACTCGGATTACATAAGCAGTTGTTGTCATATCACCTCACGTCCTGTCCCTGCTTGATGCCGGTCTAATAGTGAATGCTTTTGTATCGTGATCATATCATACAATGCCTGCTCCTGGTTTGGAATTCCCCGTCTCTTTGAAACCCTAGAAGAGAACATCCTCGGCCTTCTTCTGCTCGACGACGCGGCCACCCGCCCGCACGATGCGCTGCTTGCCAGGCACCTTGAAGTACAAACTGGGCGACTCGCCCGGCGCCAGCTGGTGGCTCAGGTAGCCGCGGTGTGCGGGGTCGCGGTAGTACTCGATGTCCCAACGGCTCGTCGGGTCAGGCATACGGCGGATGTGTGCGCCGAGCTCCTTCATCTTGGCCACCTCTGCCTCCACGTGCTCGGCACCGACCGGCAGCGGCTCGCGCGTCAGCGTGCTCTTGCCCTGCAGCAGCCACTGGATCGACTGCTTCGTAAAGTAGCGCGTCATCACCTTGCCGCCTGACGCCTCGATCGCCTCGATCGCGCTCGCCGACGCACGCGACACCACAATGTCTACGGGCGTCCGCAGCGCCTCCTTGCCGCGGCCGAGGATCTTGATGCCGTCGCGCACGCGGCTCACAAGTCCGGACTGCACCAGCTCAACGGGTGTGATCGGCTTCGTCGCATCGATCCGGCCGGCATCGATAAACACCTGCAGTCGGTCCAGGTTCACCTCTGTCATGACATCCGCGCGGCTGTTTGTTAGCAATCTTTCTGTACATAGTACGAGGTATGTTCAGACGTACTGGTTAACAAAGCCCTTGGTACCCCATGTCCGGACCAGAGGCGTCTGGCCACCCTGGAACCATGGCTTGACCTTGCCGTGCTGGCCCTGGCCCTTGTGGCCGCGACCCGATGTCTTGCCTTTGCCCGCGGACGCACCACGGCCGACGCGGATCCTCTTCTGGTGTGCGCCCTTGTTGTCGCGCAGGTTGGACAGAATACCAGCGTTGCGCTGCTGCTGTGTCGGGCCGATCGTCAGTGCCGCAAAGAGGGAGGTCAGGGTCGGTGAGGAGGCGGCGGCCAGGCCGGCGGTGGATGCTGCTAATGGTCGGAAGCCAGAGGGTCGGCAGCAGGCAAGAACGCCTGCAAGCGCTGTTCGTGGTGCCATCGTGTGTGCTTGCAGTGCTGTGCAGTGTTTGCAGTATCCCGAACTGATGCCAGCTTCTATTAGAAGCGCTTTCTTTTGGCGGGTTGTTTCGGTGGACTCGAAAAAATTCACCGGTTAGTGATTGGCCACTATGATTGGGTGGAGGGTCCTGGTCACACGTGACGCTAATATTGTGTGGGGTAGTTTCGCAGCCTCCTTCTACCTCATTTTCATTAGTATCCGTAATAGCTATTATAACTTCTAGCCTACTTTATGTAGATGAGTGATGATTCTTCTCATGAAATGATTTACATATAAGATAGGTGCAATTATGGATGTTGTGAAGCGGACGAATATGATTGCATAAAAACACAGTCTAAGAGCGAGGTAAGAGCGAGGGCCGAGCCGACACACGCTTAGACAACGCATAACATACAAAATGTGGCGAGGATCGAGTCTGCCCAAGCTATGTATTATTAAATTCCACACATCACATGACACAGTGTATCAGTGCGCTTATGTCTATTTCACTGTATTTTTATACTGTCTAATAGGGGCTGATTTCCGCTCCCTATATGTAAAATCTTTTTTATCTTTAACCATTTTATCTCCTAGATAATATAATAGATTTTCTCCTGACTTGAATTGCATATGTATTACTATAAGTGGGCCCAAAAAAGGCGTCGTCCAAACCCTTACAACAGTCCGCAAGTGATTCGACGGCCCGCGGACGTGCAATTGAGAAGACGCTAGATGCTTAAAAGCTGCTTCAAGGTGTAACACTACTGTAGGATAGTAAACATTGTTATTAACTATCTGGTAATAATTAAAAGCCAATCTCATAGATCACAATATATCTTGACTTGCTGATGGGATCGTACAGCTAAAAGCTAAAAGGACAAGCAACAAGAAAACAAAACCAGACATCCGAGAGGCACCTCACTGTACCCCTTCCATGCTGCCAACAATTTTGTTCTAGCCTCTAGACACACCACAATACAGTAAATGACAGCCTAGGCTACCTGCAGTAGCTTTGCACTGCTTGGCATCCATGAAACCTAAAAGCTGATGGCCTGCCCGCCTTCATTTCCACGACGTGTGCTGCTCATTTGAGTGAAGCTGTCCACGAGGGCGATGGCAGCCATGATACCATCATTTCTGCCCTCCATAACCAGCCATCCATCAGGCATCAGTGTAGGACCATCGTCATCTCCGGCTGGTGCGTGAACGGTGGGCTTGTCGTTGTCATCGTAGTCGAACTCGCCGGCAGGAATTGGGAGCTGGCTGTACTGCCCTTTGCAGCCTCCCGCATGAGCAACTGCGTCTTCTTGGGCCCGAGTGCCAGTATCGGTTTTTTCGACCTCGCAAGTGGTGCCGTTAGACAGAGAAACTTCGCTGGGGCCGTTCCTAGGATCAGGAATGGACAGGACCGGCTTCGTAGAGTCGCGCTCACTGCGAATGCTGCTGCTGCTATTGAGCACCATAAAAATAGAGGTGTCAGTCATTGAGTCGTTGTTAGGAGCAAGCTGGTAGCCCGCGCCTGTCTATCAGTGGATATAAAAACAGATTGGGGACAGCAGTGATATGATGTTAATCGAAGGAGAACTCTCAAACCAGGGCAAGTGAAGAAAGAAGGAAAGATATCAAAAATAAAAAAGAACTCTTCCAATCTCACGGTAAAGGAGCTACTACTTATATTTATAATCCAGAACATACGAATACATGCGCTCCAGCTTCACTTATACGCCTCGTAGGGACACGACGAGTGTCCAGGAAGAGGATGCCGTGTAGGATATCCATCCGGACCAGGACGTTGTCGGTCGGAGCAGTGACTTAAAACCCTATACAAACTACCACTAACAACAAGTACCGTGAGCCCGGCTTTTTGCTCTTACATGGATATGATTGCCATGTTTGCATTTGATTGGCTGAATAATATCAAATACGGACGGTGCGGCCGGGCTGAGCCTGGGGCGCAACGAATTCAACGTGCTGCTGGCGCTGATCGGCCTGGCGCAGGAGGGCGATGTGCCGAGTCTCGACGGTGTAGACGAGCGGCGGCGAAGTGAGTTATTTTCTCTTTTCGTTACATGTTCTTTTGCGTGCTGTTTCTGTTTCCTTTTATCTTCCCCCACATTGTACAACGGCACGCTCCCACCCAGTTTGCACGTAAGAGCAAAAAGCCGGGCTCACGGTACTTGTTGTTAGTGGTAGTTTGTATGGGGTTTTAAGTCACTGCTCCGACCGACAACGTAAGGTGGGATATTAAATGTCGCTGAGCTATCCTGGGCGAGTTTGACGCCCGTTAGTGTAAATTCGGTTTTATGCGAACCCGTACACATGTTGGGTCTAGAACCATGCCATTCTGTTGGCACGATGAAGCAAAGCTATGTCACAGCCTTCTCCGAACCCTACCTAGTGTAGTCTACGCGTTGTCTCAAAACTTGCCTTATGTTCTGTGTCCCTCCGGAAATCGATATAATAAAACTTTAGCTTCAGAGCCAGATTACCTTAAACAAGTGCCCGCTCGAAGCTATTTTTTTTTTTTTAAAAAAAAACATCTTGGAGACTTTTAGGTCATGGCATAACCCTCAGTTCTAAACAATGTCCCCTTCTATGTTGGAGAGAGGTTTACTTGCTACCCCCTGAAAGTCAGGCGATATTCCCACGACTTTGCAGTAACTAACCACCTCGACACCCATCTTACAACTCATACAAATGAGCAAAGGGACAGCAGCGTCGGTGCCGAGGAAAAGGCAGCTGTGTTATTTGCAAGGACGTCGAGCAAAAGGTATGTGCACTGCATCTGCGACTTATACCATTCTAGTGCGATCTGGCAACCAGAGAGCTTTGGAGTGCTGCACTAATAAAATGGTGGAGCCTGAGAGAAAGAATCGGCCATCCAAACGATGCATATCTTACGAAGTTGTCAATGGCTGAATTCTAGCGTCATCCTGTACCTTTTGTCCATGTCTGATATTATATTACGCACATCGAATCCCTCTATTCTTCTGCATTTTGCTCATAATTGTAAATTTCATACCAAATCCCTTTCCGTCTGCAGGTTATTACTGCCTCACGCAAAGTGAAGCTGTACAAAGCTTGCATGCACCAAGTCTTGCAATTTATTCAACTCCCGTCATAGTGCACTTGTTTTATAAACAGATTCAGGGATGCCAACTACGTACCTTTGCGGCGACAAGCGAATCAGAGGCTCGATTTCTGCGGTAAGCAGACAGCGAATAAAAACGATGCAAAACTATCCACATAAGCCATACTGGTGGGAGATAAATGTGTGAGCTTCCTCTCTTTCCTGTGGATGTTTTGTTTCTTGTCTCCTTAAAACCTTTTCCATGTGCAGTCAACCCTATCTTCACTACAGACAATTTTCACATATATTCTTTAGCGATGGCAGCTTTCAATATGTTTAGTTACTACGTCGCGTTTGGCGCCAATTCGACTGACGAGATGCTCTCGATGGGAGAACATGATCTGGTAGACGTGCCTCCGTTGACTGAGCCCGACGAGAACTCATCTTCGACGCAAGAAGCAGTCACTGAGCCCATTCTTATTTTGGAGGACTTTTACGTCCAAAACGATTCAAAAGATGCTTCCCTGTTACAGCCCAACGACTGGGAAGAGTATGGCTATGCTAGCCTCTGCGACCAAAGCACGGGCAATCTCATGGAGTCAATTGCGTCTGACATCTCACACATGAGCGATGATCTGGCTAAGCAGGCCACGAAAACCGGCATCCCTATGCACATCGACGAGACCTACCTTGCCAGCCAGTCCGACGATATCCCTGGTGAAGATGACAATGCTACGATGCTTCCTGTGCTGGGCAGTGCCCACGGCGATGGCACCGAGGGGATAATGGACGACTTAGGCTATAGTTTGGAGGTGCAGATGACTGCCTACGCATCGACTTTCACTCGTTCACAAGCGGACTACGACAATACCTATGGCGGTTTCAGTACCGGGTTGGCCACACCACCACAAGGCTCAGACACTGGCCCGCCAGAAACCGTGGCTCGAATACCCCATCCGGGTCATCCCAAAATGCTAGCACTGGAGCCGATCCATAATGTGCATAGTCTCAATAGCACCGGCGAGAAGGCCAGCGAGAAGACGGTCGCCTTGAGCAGCAACAAAAGTAGCCTTCGCACGCTTCTTCCAAAGACAAAAGATACAAGCGAGGTAAGCTAAGGCAGGGAAAAAAAGTCTGTGCTTTGTACCCATCTTTGTTTGGTCCCCATATATACTGCGGGAGCTCCCGTGTACTATATAGGGCTGCTTTTATGTCTTCGAATTACCCTGTACATATTACATGTCAATCTGAAACTAATAAGATACATCGAATAGGATGTGGAGGCCACCCACCACATGAACAACCGTCGGGTCCGCAAGCGGAGAGAGCTTACAGAGCAGCAAATAAAGGACCAGAACAGCTGCAGGAAGAATGGAGCGTGCACGCGCTGCGTGGAAAAGAGACGAAAGGTAAGATCTTACATCTCACCGAGTTTTCACTGGGTTGCCATCAATGCATCTGCTAACAACTGGCCATAGTGCAACCTCTGGACCGGCGTAACTATATGCGCGGAGTGTGCCAAACAGAACAAGAAGCTCCGGAGAAAAGGGAAAGAAGGCATTACCTGTAATTCTCGACATTCTGAGAGCGACGCTGAGCTACTGCAGGGACTTGGAGTTGCTGAGTAATTCTTTCCAGCGCAGTCTTACCTGCTCGCCTTTCTTGCTTGTTGTTTTACTGGCGGCCGACAACAAAAACAGAACCATCAACTGATTTAGCAGCTACGTGTTAGACACGAGCCAAACAAGCACATATAGGAAGTTTCGAAGAAGCATATCACTCGTACCATTTCTTTCGGTTTTCTATTATTATTTTGACAATGCACTTGGCCTGTTGTTAAAGAGTATGACAGCTACGACCGTCGCTCCGTTTGGCCGGTTACCAATATTTTGTACGTGTACTTTAGGCTATCATTAAAGACAAAGGACTAAAGACCCAGCTAATAAACAGTCGTACAAGATGGCGATCCTATATATGTGTCTGTCAACTGGGCCGCACAACTGCACAGCCAAAACCCCAACCAGCCGGCGGTGCCCTTATCTGCTCGGCCAACGATAAACGGCCGGGTGGCGATTGGGAGACAGGTGTCGTTGGCTGTAAGGAGTGGCTCTGCCGGCGGAGTACGCTATCTGCCACGCAGCACAATTTTAGTGTGGCGAAATAAACTTTAAGCTAAATCCATAACTTCCTATTTCGGCGCTTATACAAGCTGCGTGAGTGAAACTGTAACCAAGAACAAGTAATTCTCGGTACGCACCATCGCGTAGTACAGTTGTGCCACTCATATTTATTTCCTAGGATGTCTTAGACTAATACCGTTTAGATGCCATACTTCTTCGTCAAGTGTGCACGTAGTGATGAAACGAATGAGTGTATGTTTGAAACTCAATATATACCAAGGAGACGAAAAGGATACATGTTAAGTACATAAAAGGTGGCGAAAGGAGTGCATATTAACTAAGAGACGATAGCCGAGACTGAAAGCGTAAGAAATACTTTAACGAAGCATTTTTCTTTGAAGAGCAAGTATAGAAATAGATTTATCATTAAAACTATATAAAATAAAACAAAGTGTAGAACAAGGTCCAGCTTGTGCATCTAATTCGCAAAATGCGAGGCAGGATCTGTAATATTACAAGCCCCCCCCCCCTCTCTATCTGCAACCATGTATGGCTACTTAAGATGCCTTGTTTTAAAAGGTAATACCGGAGTTTACATGGGTTATATAACCATTCCAAATTTGTAGTAACGGATCTGCTTTACTGCTGACATTGCATACGGCTTCGTAGGAGCCCTACGACGTTCATTGACGGCTGGCTTAAATTCCCTGGGACCAACGACCGCTGCATGAAAAAGGTTATTAGACAAGTGCGGAAAGTGAACGCCATGGTAAGTTTGGCTGATCGTTCCGCTTTACGAACGTGGCTTTGAATCAAGACATAATAACAATGTGCCGTCGCGGTTGGTGGCAGTCAGGACTACATATTTGATCTTGCATAATTTCTTCGATACCGGTCATTCTCTCCAGCACGACTGACGGCCCTGCGTATTGTTTATTTCAACCTTTACGTCGTACCTACTTGTCTTCTTGTCTACATCTGCCCTTCTTCTGGAGCTTAATATGATTTGTAGTTGTTACAAAATTTAGAAGAAAGTCTCGCGCACTTTATCGGCTCCTAGCTCTTTTCGTAAAAAATAATAAAAGATATGATCACGATGAATATGTCATGTTACGGATCCTATTACAAGATGCTATTTCGAGCCATCCTCAGTGTTTCTGCAAATTTCTTTCCTGTTCTCCTATTATTGGTACCACCAGTACGTGCAGTTATTTGCTGCCCCTTATTGCAATGCCTGATATACATGATGAGAGATACACGGATAGCAGCATGCATCCCCATCCTTGCATCCACTTACAAGTCTATGACTCGCACACTCGTCGCAGGGATTTCCCTTGTTCGAATGAACATTGCACTGTGTGGAGTTAGCATCATTTCTGGGGGGGAAAAAGAACGTACTCAACTATTAACTTTTCATGCATACCTGCTTGTTGTTTCTTTTGCAGCGCGGACAGGCTCCAAACCGGGTACACTTGTTAAAATTGTCCCGCTCTTCCTTCGTCATGGTCTTCTTCAGCGTGCCTGTGGGGGTCCCGAAACTGATATGTGTTGCGACCAGCCGCATCTCGTTGTCGTGGAGGGGCGTCGTTTCAAAAATCTAAGGCAGAACCCACAAGTCAGTATTCAGTATTCAGTATTCAGTACTGAGTATTTAGTATTTCTTCTTAAGACACAGAACGTGGCGTGGATAGGGCTGAAACAATGTGGGGAAACAAAGGGACGACCGTTATCAGATGAAATTACCTACAACGTCCATGTTTATGTTTCGGGGCGACGTCACTTCCCCAGGGAAATTCTGGCAATGGAAAGGCTTTTTGAACCGAATCATTCGAAAGCCGCCAGTGTCCACGGCAGTGCTAGCCTTGTCGGTCTTGCCTCTGGTATCGTCGTTGCGGACCAACACCTTGTCAAGGACGGCTAAGACGTTGCTGATTTCACGGCCTCGGACTGCGGCAGGGCGGATCGAAGACACGACCGTTTCTGAATCATTGTGCTTGTTGCCCGCGCTGTTCCTGGTCACAGAAACACCGGCGTCGTCAAAGTGTGACGGATCAAACGGTGTCGCATGCCAGCCCATGAACTGACTGGCAGCGTCTGGTGTAAAGTCGTCCTGTCTGTGGCTGCTTTTGTCTAGAGCCACGCAGGTCTCCGTGTCAGACGGATCTTGGCACTTTGAAAAGTCCAGATAGTCGTCAAAGTTCACGTCGTCCGTCACACTCGACTCCGTTGTCACCAGTGTGTCACCTCCGTCAAAAGGCAAGGGAGGAGCTGTGCTACCTAGGGCAGTAGCAGAGGTGCGGCCATCCCACGAGCAAGTATCGGCGGACCACCCGAGATCGCCTATGAAGCCAGACCAGAAAACCTCATCATTTCCATGGTCTCCCATGGTTGTGATATCCTCCAAGGAGGATGTATCAGGTTGTGCCGCGTGATTGCGCTTTGTCGTCTTGTTATCTGCTCTGTCGTTCAATGAATGTATACAAGTGCTTCTAACTAAAAGTGAGACCAAAATGAAGTAAAAAAAGCGAGCGGACAAAAAACGATTGTGCAGTTGAGACAGAACCCGGAGTTTCTGGGCGACACAGCTAAGATACCAAGCATATCTGCACATTTGTCGTACTGCACCAGGGACATCCCTGTTGACTTGCCTAAACTGGAGTTCCGCTTGGAGTCATATGACTGGTTGGTAAATTATTCAACCGCATATGTAGGTGCTGGCTATTTACACTATGATTGATGTCTACTTGCGTTGACTTTGGCTTTTGCAACACACCTGTGAGTTTGTCAAATCACTTAGCTGTAGGCAGTTTTCCGAATGTTTGATTGATACAGGAAACATACAAATAACAAAAGAGACTTGGAAACACTGCATGTAATCATAATAGGGGTAGAGGTTGTAGAAAATGATAGTAATGTATGTTAGTAGCGTGAATGGCAATAGTAAAACACAAAATTTCAGTGTGTAAATGTACATACAAGTACATAAACACTAAAACGAAAATGTAACTAATCGAGCGTACTACTCCAAGAATCAAGCAACGGCAAGAAAACAACGGGAAGCAAAAGGATTCAAAGTACAGCAAATAAAATCTCATAACCAAAAGTGTGTTTATATTGGCACCGAAAATATTGAGCTACAAGATAACACCTGTCGCAAAAATTGTACGTCGTACAGGTCAGGCGTAAATCATGTACAGAGTAATTACCAGTGGTCACGGGCCCAAGTCACGCTTTATTGAATATAATGGTTTTGAGCTCGTAAAGGTATATTGGTATGAATAGAAAAGAAAAGGATATAGAGAGCGGAAGCTGTCGTGGGTGTGCGAGTTCGAATACTTCCGCACAATAAGCCCTTTTTTCGCACATGCAAGGATAGTGACAGTCGTTATCCCAGATATTATTACTAGACGGGCGTTCGCGTATAGACTCGGCGATGTAGCTTGGACATGTGCAACTAAAGTGCTAGATAGCCGGGTTGGTGGTGTTGGACCTGCTAGTGTTGCCATTGCTAGACCGGCCTGTGCCAGTGCCCGTACGAGCAGCACCGTTAGCGCCGACAATGGCTTTGTTGATGGCCATGCGTCTCTCCTCGAGGGACTGCCATCCGATGATAGCTGGCACAGTTGTGTAAACCACAGCGCCCAGGGTGGAGGCAGTGCTCTCGCGTTGGTCGGGGCCACCCTGGGTAAAGGCAACCTTCTGACTCTGGCGCCGGAGGGCTTCGTCGTCGGGTGCCGTCATTGAGGAATGTCGGTGTTTTGGCTTGTATGATTGTGCTGGAAAGGTGTCGATCTAAACCTGTTAGCTATGATACTTGTGCCGAGTTAGGTAGCTCACTCAAGGATCAGGCGTACGGTATCTCGTTTTAGATCAGAAGAGGTGCAGCGACATGTAAAAGTGTAAAAGTGTGTGAAGGGGTGGTGATGCTTACTTTGAATAACAGAACAGCAAGTGTTGTTCTAAGGGGAGAAAGCAGGGGTCTTTTAACAGCTAGGCTTTGAGCAGTATGTGCGGTGTGCTACTCTACGTATGAATATGTAGCCATTTTATTGCCTAAAAAGGAAACACAGATCTTGTCCTATGAGAATCTCGCCCTGTTTGTCTCTCATTAGTATGTCTACTCCGCTTTACGTCGGCCTGGTAATCTTGCGGTGATTCTTGGGGGATGTGACAAACTAGTTTGGTCGTAGACCGTTTTACTCGTGATGAAGATTGAACATGGCGACCAAATGTGAACTATGACCAATGCTGCCGCTGTCAAGCATAGTGTATAGGAGGATATATGTATGTGTATATATTTCTTGATAACAGGAGGCGACCCTCAGGTGTAGTAGATAACAAGTTGTGGTATAGAAGTAAATACCTGGGCAAAAACATGATGAAGAGAAAGGGAAACAAAGAAGAAGAAAATCAGCATCAAAAGGCAAAAGCAAAAGACAAAATGCAAAAGCAAAAAGTGTACCTATAAAGTAAATCCAAAATCAAGCAACAGCCCCACCTCTCTTCAAATTCTTATCATAGCTCATAAATGGTGAACATCTTCGATCTCCAAAGATCTAGCAAGTAATGAAAAGGTAGCAAGCTAAAAAGAGCACATTCTCGTCATCGTAGGGGCGGCTTTCTGGGTTGCTTTTGTATGTGGTACCGAAAATTGTCTTTGTATTTTCTCCGGTCCCTCTTCTGCTTTATTCTCGTCTTAGAGCCAGCGTTAGTAGTGCCTGCACGAGATCCAGTACTCGTACTAATCATCAGGCCAACAGCCGCATTGGCGTCCGTGGTGGTTGCGGTGGTACCCGTGTTGGAGCTCACAGTGGAGTCCCCAGTTCTGACCATGACATTGGTATCTGTGTCGTAACCCGTGCCGTCGCCCACTACGACGGCAGTCCCATAGCGCATGTTAGGCCTCGTGTTGGTGATTTCGCCCGTACTCGTGCCGGGTGCAATCCCTGTGACGATATTTCCAAGCGCGTCGGTGTCCACGCTGGAGCCTGTGAGTCTGGCGACTTCCACTTCTCTCATGCTCTGTCTGATGCTATCGCCTCTCTCTGCGGTATGCACCAAGGCCAGTACGGATACAGGCGCTGTTCTGCAGATATCTGAGCCATCAACAGCGGTGCTCGTGTCGGTAATTGTGCTCGTGTTCGTCCTCGGGTCAGCGTCTTTTTCTTTGTCGACACTCAAGTCTTCTTGATCATCCCACTCGTAACACTCTGTAGCATTGCCCAGACGATTAAAAGCGGTCGTAATGCCGTCGGCATGGTCGAAAAGGTACTCTGGGCTACGCAGAATATTCGTTGCGTCAGCCGCACGGCCGGCTTCCTCAGGATCAACATCGTTTTGTTTCAGACCGTACGCTTCGAGAAAAAGAATCCACTCGTCAGTTTCCACCTCCCCGTACGTCTCGCTTAGGCTTTCGATAGTCTGGTTCGGGTTTTCCGTGACAAAAGTGTGTTGCGGTGGCAGTGGGCGTATTGAGTCGTTTCTAGAGCTGGATGCTCTGGATTCCTCGTCGTCTGGTCGAGACACAATCAAACAGGCGGGATTAATGTGGAGTTCGACATTTGTGAAAAGATGTAGACTTTCCATAGATGAGTTCTCGAGGAAAGGTGATGCCATTACGTGCCGCAGAGCTCGAGCGGTCGCAGGTGAATATGAGCGTATGCCTATATAGATAGAGAAGAAGAGTAAACCCATTAGTCTCCTAGCGGTTTCAATGAATATAGCGGGCCGTCTCACTCTGGTTCGCACTTCCCAATCAATTTCAAAGTGCCACTAAATTGCCTCTTTGGGAAATCTTTGGGAAACTGCGGCTCAAGTGTAATTCTTCTCGGCCAGGGCCCGTAGTTGGGCCTGTATATTTCTACGGAGTAGACCGCCCATTCAGATTCGGAGCAGAACCAGGCTGTATTGATTAGAAAGGGTAGAGTTCCCTAAATAAAAAATATGCGTCTTATTGACACTATAGAAACACAAGCTGCTTGGGCTGATCACTACCCGTAGATTTTTTAGATCATAGCTCCTGGTATTGTTTGTCGATTCGGTCGGTATTAAGATGGACCAGGCGCCCTGTTCCTCCGCTATTAACAGCTGCTTTAACAAGAACATTGATCTAGTTGACAGTTCTCGGGGATACATCACTCTTCTTTTCGGTTTTGTTTTACTCATTTCTTGTCCTTCATTAGCCCTACATTTGGCTTATACTTCTGCTTCGTGTGATGTAGTCATGTTGTCTTCATTATTCTACGCTATTTGGGTTTTTTATGCAGGACGTCCCTGCCGTCTTTGACCGCCCATGATTGCCTTGATTGTTGCAGCTATAGTTCTCCCAAGTCAGCCACTAACCATAACTTTCAGCAAACATCACAAGCTACGAGAATTTCCTATCCAGACTAAAGTCTTCCCGTCATCTTAGTGCTCTGCGTTAATAGCCCTCACGATCGTAAAATGGGAACTTGGCCTCCTAGCAGCAGCTAGACGAGCCTAGCCCAGCCTCCTGAGGATTATTATTTCTATAATAGTAGTAACAGTAAATTACGGTACAGCTGAACGAATGGGCACTTTTCAACAAAGCATTTGAATAGTATACGCTACTCTCTCATCACTAACAGTTAGCCTATATCAGACATGGAAGCAGACAGCTAAGAAAAGAGTCTTGTCATTTTATTACGCTTGGAAGGAATTGGTGGGTATATTTAGTGATATGTGAACTATATCGCAATTGTGATTACATAAGCATATATATCCGGACAGCCACAGCTGCAATTTCACCTGTGATCTAGCACCCCTGCAGCACGATGCGAGATACACGGATAGCAGCACGCGGATCCAATACCATCGCATTGTGCGAGTCTGTGCCTAGCACACTCGTCGCAGGGTTCGCCTGCCATTTTTGCGAACAAATTGCACTATACTTGTCAGCATCGGAAGACCAGCATCGTGTAACAACGCATCGTACCAGTTTCTTGTTATCCTTGCAGCGCTTACAGACCCCATGCGCTTTGGCTCTCCTATAGTGCTCAAGCTGTGCTGGGGTCATGGCCGGCTTCGTTGTAATACGCGTTGGGGTCCCACAGGTGGACTGCGTAGCCACGACCTGGTTGTTGGAGTTTGTGAGCTCCTTTGTCTCGACGATCTGCAGTGGCACCTGTCAGTTTTTCCATCTGCGTCTGTGCTGCCCCTATGTTTGATATAGTGTGGATACACGGGCCGCGAATGTGGAGAGGCTAGTATGACGAAAGAGTGGATGGAAGTAAATGGATGAAAGAAAGTGGATGAAAGAAAGTGGATGGAAGCGAGACTTACGTCGTGCATGTTGACGACTTGCATAGACGAGACCATCAGCTCGGCTGCAGTGCGAGGTCCCACGCATGGCTTTTTGAATCTGATTTTAGGGCAGCCAGTGATTGTTTTGTCGCTCTTCTTCCCATTGGCATTGCTACCATCGCCATTGGCTTTGCGCTTCGTGCCTCTATAGACCTCCGCGATGCTGGCCAGTTTGGCCTCGATGACACCGTTCAGAGCTTTGTCAATCTCCTCGTTTCTCGCTAGAGGAGTGGGGAGAGAGGACAGGTAGCTTCTTCCTTTGTTTCTAGCACCTAGAGAGAGAGTGCCGTGGTCCGCATCGGCGTGGAAGTGGCCAGCACCTGCTGGGCGATGAATGAGCAGGTGGGAGCCACCCAGCGCGAGGGCTACATCCTGGCCTTTGGAGTCGCCAGCTCGCTCAATAGGGCTCTCTTGAAGCTCCTCTGCGTTGGTCTTGGGGGCAGCATTGGGGTCGCGACCGGCGTTTGACGACGTAGAGAATGTTGTGGCAGTGTCGTTTTCATTGGGGTTGGAGCTGCTGTAGATATATTGGGCCATGGGAAAGTCATTGCTGACAGAAATGATGCAGGACGGTGAAGGGTCCCGGCCGCTTGCCACATCAGAGAAGTACTTTTCGTGTTGCCTACCCTCCTCGTCGCAGTAGGGTTTGGCGTCCATGTCTGCGCGATGGGTTGGTGAGTGTTGAGTGGGGCAAGCGTCTTTTTCTAAAAAGAATGCAGTTAACGAAAATAAAAGAACTTGTATTTAAATTAAAAAGAAAAACAAGAAGATGTGTAGAGGAACAATGAGAATTTAGAATAGGTATGAGGAAAGCCACATAGGAAATCTCAAAGAAGGAGAAAAAGTAGACAGTTGCTGAACGCAGGCATACGAGGAGGGTTTTCATGTATCCCACGACATTTGTTTTAACAGCACAAAGCTGTAATGAAGTGCATATTTCCTAATTTCCTAATTCGGTCTCCGCAAACTCATGCCTTCTCCGTCTTCTTTGCAAAGCCCTGCTTCTCGTGTCCCACTTTCCGTCGGCACCGTGCTGTATCAACGTATTCTGTAAATTTCATGCCGCAACTACAGCGAGAGCCAATTACAGCACATGAGACACGGGTGTCTGCCTAGGTATTTAGGTCTTTGTAGGTGATCCATGTCGTTCAAGGAGAAACAACCTCGATCACCAAGTGCCATCATGTACAATGGCAATGGCAAGGACAGATGGCAGCGGACAGAGCACAGAGCACATACTTGTCGTTACCTCTTGAAACAATTCGTGTCAATGCCGTCTAATCGGCAGTCCTCTAACTCGCGCTTTTATTCTTCGTTATAAAGATGAAGATGAAGATGAAGATAAAGAAAAGAGAAGATCTATAATTTACTATATAGTCTTATGAAATCAAAGTCTAGAAGCTAGATGCTCAATTCCAATAGAATATACAGATCAAGAGACAAAGAAGGAAAGAATCCCTCTTACCGCTCAGCGGTAGGTTTTAATCCTATAAGATCCGTTCCAAAGTCCTTCACATGATCCCCTCACTGCTCGTCAGCATGTTTTAATTCTGCAGGACACAGGACCCGTTAAGGGAACATGATGTTTAATCTTATCCCCTTAACCGCTAAAATATAACCGTTTTCTGTGGAGCTGTTTAATACTTTCAGATACTACATCGTGCATAGCAACCGTGTGCGCAAGTTTGTATCATCTAAGGTGAACCAGAATACAGAGGGGAACTATAGACGAAAGATTGGACACACAGAACAAGATCATCTCCCAACCTTGCGAGATACACATACCAGAAGCTTCTTTCGTATCATAGCAAGCTTTTTGCGAATTTTCCACAGCTTTTTCCGATAATATGAGCGCATCTTGCTACTTTTTGAAGACTCGTCACGATCTTTGAGTAGCTTTTTACGGTGTTTCAAAAGCTTGCGGCGATTTTCTAGGCCCTTGGCGTTCCTGCGGGCGCAGGTGCCGCAGGGAAACTGCGTGGCAATGGTGCACTTTGTGCAGATGGAGGCCCGATCAGCATGGGCCATCATGTGAAATGACAAGGACATATAGCGCCGGACAGAGCACAGAGTACATACCTTTCGTTTGCTCTTGGCGCAATTGGTGCAGCTGCCGCTTGAGCGGCAATCCTTTTGCTCTTTCTTTTGCTCTTCGCTATAGGGTTGCTTTGGCTTTCGTGTTTTTGGTGCTAGTTTTGATTTTTGGGGCGGTCCTGTTGTGTCTGGTGGCATGGGTGTCTGGGCAGAACTCGGGGCAGAACTGGCAGAGCTCGGGCCACCATCGTCTTGTTGTGATTCCTGTGAAGGTGAGCGATTGTCAAATCTGCAGGCTAGCTAGAGAGAGTAAGAAACATACCGGTGGCGACCGCATATCCTGATAGTTCCCTTTGGGTGTTGGTAATGTATTCTTGGCACTTTCGCTGTTTTCGCGGGCCGGGCTATGTGGCAAGCTAGGCTGTGGGCTGCCATATGGTGCGGGTTCGAGGTCGTTGGTGCCGTCTTCATGGCCGGGAAGTATCAATGCCACAGACGCCTTAGCCGCAACATCACTAGCGGTATTGGTATAGCGAGCATCCGGCATGCATTCAAGCCGATCAGCGTCCACTGCTATTGATCCACTGAATCCCAGGGCCATGGGATTGATATATAAAAGTTGGGCCTCTTCATCTGGCACGTCTTCATGATGTCCTCTCATTAGCTGGGCATCCCGCGAATCTGAGGTGGACAGCTCATTGGCATCGGTTCCGATGAGATAGTTGTCGAAGTCATCCCAAGTAAAGTTCAGTGGATCGCGTTCTAGCGTTGTGTTCTGGGCGAAATCGGAATTGTTGATTACATGGGATCTAGCAAGCTCGGAAAAGCGCCGGTCAAACTCGGCGCTGCTGTCTATTCCTCGCTGATTGGCATAGTCGTCGCCAAGATCAAATTCAGGACTAAGACCTATGAGTAATAAGGGAGGCACTGAGGCACATGGGTCACCAAGTGACCAGTGCACAAGTTCGTGACCGAAGTTCATCGTGTCAAAGGTTTGAAAATGGAAGGAAATTCAAACTGCTGCCAACGGGCGACAAAAGGTAAAAGCTAGGAAGGAAAGCAGGAAGAAACGAAGAAAGGGAGAAAGTAAATAAGACGACTTCAAAAGGTGGCTGTTTTTATAAATCTGGTTCGATTGATGAAAGCGATGTAAAGAAGGGGTGAAGAAGAAGGAATCTGAAAATCTGTGAAGAAAAGATGTGAAGAAGAGATGTGAGGAAAAGATGTGAGGAAAAGATGTGAGGAAAAGATGAAGAAGATGAAGAAAATAAAGGAGATGAAGGAGATGAAGGAGTTAAAGAAGAAGATGCAGTCAAAACATCTGCCAAAGCCATCAAACGCAAGGGGGATATTTCAAAAGGCTGTCAGATAGACAGCATGGAAGAGAGAAGAGGGTAGAGGTTGATATGGCTTAAAAATGACTAAAATGAGATAAATCCTAGTAAAAGTTTCTCACCGCACATAGTTTTGACTACCTATACATCACCGCACTCGGTTCTGATTCGAGAGTCCGTGTAGTCAGTAGTATGCGTTGGCAGTAGTCTGCGCGCGGCCAAGGCAAACATAAGCACGAGAGCCGCCTGAGTTAAATTGGCCACTTGGATGCTGTCTATCTACAGGGGTCTAAATTTTGTCTGGTCTTTCTTAAAGTAAGCTTACGTACTCTTGTCCTTCTTTACTGAGCGAGAGCACCACTAAAAGGCTGTTGAATTATGAGTGCGGCAGGCTGTGAGGTAACGCTGGGTCTTGTTCCGTATGTTATCACGTATGATAATATAGGCTGCTCTCGTATGTCGCAATACTCCGCAGTGACAAGGCCATAGGGCCCACAGCAGAGCCGCTTGCCACAGGGTCTGGGGTGTCACCCCGTAAGTAAACTAGATCAACACTCAACAGTATCTATTCACGACTAACGCCTGCTGGTTGTATCACGTCTTACTACTATTTCATTGTATCGACCCGGCCCGGCGCTATGATGCGGCAACCGAGTCTTTGTGTTGGAGATTTAGTGTCAGTTATGAGTGTGCAAACAAGATAATATCAGATTGAAAGTTAAGAGGAAGTATTGTTGTAGAATGTGACAATAGACAGAAACAGTATTCAAAAGATGCGAAGAAAAAAAAACGATTAAGATAAAGGTCAAAAATACACAAGGCACTTCAAAGTTAATGACCCTCAAGAGAAAAACGGACAGTAATAAGCAAATGCAACAAAAAAGAGCAGACGAGTGACAGCAGTCTGGTGGAACACATGAATCACCGCTTGCGCGTATTGGTAGATAGTCTGGCAGGGACAGGAGGACACACTTTTGATTGCTTGCCTTGCGTTGCTGTGGGCGCTGATGATCCTGAGATAAGATACATATCCAGGACCTGGACTGAACACGGCGGTGAAAGACGGCCGCTGCTCACTCGCGAGTACTGCTTGTGCCTGACCTGCCGTTATCTGAGTGGGTATTCTGGGATGTTGGCACAGGTGGTGCCTGTTCATCGCGAGCCACACTGCCTGGACTGGTTGGAGGTGTCTCGCTTGGCCAGACGCTAGATTGCGATGTGGGTGTGCTATACGATATTGGCGTGGCAGTCTGTGCGACCATGGCGGTAAAATCGTCGTAAATGCTGCCCTCCGTGTCCCAATTGCACCGATATTCGTCTGCGAAAGACCCAATCTTAGTGACGGCGTGCTGGACTGCGGCGGTATCCCCTGGGCACGCTACCAAAGGGCTGTCTTGGCCGCTTGGGGCAGGGCTGTTAGGCACACACCCCCCAGGCTGGTTCCACGCCCTCTTCCACGCGGATCCTTGAAGAGGACTAGGCCCAGGTCCGAGATCATTGTGTCCTGAGGTTGTCTCGCGCTCAGTCCAGCGCTGTGCAAGCTCGGTGCTGTCAACAGTGTCTTGTAGTCTGGCATAGGAATTATCAACCTCCATGTGTGGGTCGAGGCCCAGCAGCCAACATCCAGAGGTAGCCGGGCCAGGTGGTGCAGGAGGACAGTACTGGCAACAGGTGTTTCCATGAATGCAGATGATGGGGGTCGACATCTTGAATGGAAATGAAGAATGTATATAGTATAGTGAGGGTATGCAGAACAGAGAACAGAGCTCAGAGCTACGAAGAAATAACAAGGAGGGTGGCCAAGGCAGAGTGAAGTGTTTGACAAGGGCTTTGAGCATGAGCATGAGCATGAGCATGAGCATGAGGAGACTACGTATATAAGAGAAGATATGAAGGGGATATGTTGAGCTTATATAGCATAGCAGGAGGGAAGGTATAAAGTGACGGAGAGAAAACATGAACACTCAACTTATAATCATCCGGAGACGACTTTTTGTGTCGAATTCTATGTCGTGTTGTAGCTAAGCTAATGGGGCGTGTACCGGAGTAGTCTTGAACCAGGTTTCACGGCCACACCTCGTGTAGTCCATATCTCACTCGTTTTTAAGGGGCGATCGGGGGATGGGAAAGGCCTGGTGCGTGGCATATATCCGACAGTGTCGTCACTTCTTGGTTTATTATTGTTTACATCGAATGAGGCAAATACCCCCTTAACCCATACGCCCCCCTCTCAGTCAGGCTGGGGGCATGAAATCTAACGTATTTAGGTGTATGTAGAACTCACTTTGTGATGGTGCCATTTTACGCAAAGGGGTTAAAAAAACAAGGAGAGTAAAGGAAAAAGGGGAAAAAAAGAGAAGAAAGGAAAGAAGAAGAAGAAGAAGAAGAAGAAGAAGAAGAAGAAGAAGAAGAAGAAAAAGAAGAAGAAGAAGAAGAAGAAGAAAAAGAAAACCTATAGTCGCCATGTATTTTGTTTCAATGAAAATGGTTCAAGACAACCACCCCCTAGGCCTCTGTACCCGGCTGATCAATCAATAAGAAATCAAACTTGATAAATCCCGATTTATGGGGATGGCTGAAAGAAGAAAAGAAAAAGAAGAAGAAGAAAAAGAAAAAGAAAAGAAAGAAAAGAAAAAAGGAAGAGAAGGAGGCCACCGCCCGAGCCTGCGCCCATCTGCCCCAAAAAGCAAGTAGTGCCCTTGTTTTTCGTCATATTTATTATTTGGCTGGGGGTGCATTTAGGCCGATTATTGTCCAAAGTAGCGGAGAGTAAAGTATGTGTATGCTTGAAGCATCTCCACTTTAACATATATGGAAACAGGCAGAGCCGATTGATTGGCCGATTCGTACGGGGCGTCTGGGTGTTTGGCCTGGCCGGCCTTCTTACACCTTTCCACACGATCATATCTTGCATACATAGAACCGAATACACATTCCGCCTCTACTTTTAACAAGACCAACTAATGCCACACCCTTACCCCCATTGTGGCCGAGGCGCCCATGGCCACGCTGGTGGCGGCCATGGGGCACCATCACCCACACCCGGCATGCCGAAACTGCTCAGCGCCCCAATGCCGGTACTTGAGCCTGGGTATATTGCTGCTACTGTTCCTGTTCCTGTTCCTGTTCCTGTTCCTGTTTCGGTTCCAGCACCTGTACTCGCGCCGCTGACACCCACGACGGCTGGATCGCTGGCATCGCTGGCAAATGCCGAGCCAGGACCACCGCCCATGACATCAAAGATGGATGGCGTCGACACCGGGCCGAAGCTGAACGGGCCCGTCGACAGTCCCATGTTGTCAAAGTTTAGATTGTTATTTGCGTTGTTGTTCTCGGTGTTGTTCTCGCTGCTGCTGGCGGCAGCCGCCTTGTTAGCCTCGGTCTCGGCTGCCAGCTCGGCCTTGATCTTGAGGACCATCTCGGGCACGGGCTGCGGCTCGCCGGCGGCACGGCAGCGCTCCTCACAGTGGTCCCACGCCTGCAGGATGGTGCTGGCAAACATCTTAAACATGTAGCGGACATCGCTGTCGTCCATCGTAAAGCGCGCCTCGTAGTGTGCGTGCATCGCAGCCCAGGCCGCGACGGCACGCTCGCCGCTGATGCGCCGCGCGAGGTCTTGCGTCACGAAGATGTACGCCGGCATGGGAAAGTAGAGGTGCAGCAGCCAGCGGTACGAGCGCGACAGCGGCGACGTCATGATCATCGTGTCGCTCTTGATGACCATGAGGGCGTCGTCAAAGGCCCTGTCTTTGAGAGACTCGGCCTCGGGCTGCGCCGTCGACGACGGCGTGGACGCGCTGTTGGACGCGGCGCCCGACTTGTCGTTTCTGTCGTGCGCCGAAAACATGGCAAAGTACTTGATAAGGCGGCCCTTGGCGATGACGCCGCGTGCAAACCAGATGGTCATGAAATGGAGACCGTTGTCCGGGTCGCAGTACTGCAGGTACTTGTCGTTGACCAGTGTCTCGAGGGCTTCGATCTCCGCAAACTCGGGCGACAAGCCGGCCGCAGGTGACGCTGCTGCCGACGATGACGATGGCATACGCCGCGCCATGTTCCGCAGGGCCGGGTTGGACAGCGCAATGTAGTACTCCATGTAGCGCATGGCATTGCCGAGCTCGCCGCGCACGACGGCAAACACGGCCTCGGATGCGTACGACTTGCCCTGCACCGCGCTGTCGGAGGGGCACTCCTTGATCTCGGCGCGGAAGTCCGAGTCGTTGGCGTTGGTCGGCACGCGGCAGTCCCACGTCGGGTCCAGCACGGGCGGGCTCTGCGCGAGCTCGCTGATGCGCGCGTCAAAGAGCACCAGCGCCCACCACAGGCGCCGCCGCAGCTCGCCCTCGAGCGGCTGCAGGCGCGCATTGGCCGTCTCCTGCTCGAGCCGCATGCTCTTGGCCAGGCGCGTGCAGACGCCGAGCATCGCGTACGTCGAGCGCGGGTCGAGGTGGTGGCCGAGCGACAGCATGTACAGGAAAAACGCCGACAGGCACTCGCGCTCCGACGTGCGCAGGAAGCCGGCGTTGAGCAGCGCCTGCTCGCACGCCGGGTGGTAGGCCGCCAGCAAGTCCTGCTTTGACGACCCGAAGGCGGCCTTGCAGTCGCTGGGCGCCATGCTGTGCACGGCGGCGCAGTAGATGCTGAACAGGAGCGCCTCGAGGCTCGTGTCGATGGCGGCCAGGTTGTTGGCCGCCTCGGCGATGCGCCTCTGCAGCGTCGGCGTGTGCGTGATCTTGAGCAGCGGGTCGACGTTGGTCAGGTACGTCTGCCACAGCAAGAAGATCTGGGCCGCGCCCGGGTGCAGGGACTGCAGGTTCGCGCGCGGCGCCAGCGTCTGGTGCGGGCTGAAGCAGAGGCTGAAGTTGAAATTGCGCCGCAGAAAGAGGCTGCCCGTGCTGCCAAGCTGCCGCTGCCAGAGGCCGCGCAGAATGTGGTTGCGGATCTCGGCATCGTCCGAGGACGCGCTGGCGTCATCGTCGTCGTCGTCGTTGTCGTCGTGGCGTTCCCGGTCGCGGAACTGTCTGTTAGTGAGCTGTGTACAGAGAACGGGGGCAGTATGCAACCTACGCCATTGCGAATGGCTTTCCAAAAGTTGCTTGGCTGTTAGCTCCTATTCACGGATTACACCAATACAGCCATCGGTACATACACAGCTTCATTGCCCTTCTCGAACGTCCCGGGCGCAGGCGACGGCGTGGCCTCATATACAGATGCAGCCCGGGCATCGCGCGCACCCTCGCCGTCCGAGTTCATGTCCGTGTCGTCGTCGTCGTCGTGTCGTCTTGGTTTCTGTGTGCGCGTGCGTGGCCGCGTCTCTGTCGGCGAAGGCGCATCGTCGGCCACAGGCACGCCATCTGCCGTCTCTTTCTGGAAGAGCGACTCAAAGCGGACATTGTGCTGCCGCAGCAGAGACTCGTAGGAGCGCACACGGTCGAGCAGCTCGCGCTCGGGGAAGCGGCGGCGGCGGCGGCGCGGGTTCTGGGTGGCCGGTACACAGGAGGCGCCGACGCGGATGCAGTTGTTGCAGGGGAACTTGCGGTTGCACTTTACCTTGCGCTGCTGACACATGACACAAGCCAAAACGCGGTTTTGTTGTTGCTGTTGCTGCTGCTGCTGTTGCTGCTGTTGCTGCTGGAGAAAAGACGGCCTCGGTAGTGAAGCCGGCGAGGGCAAAGGGCCGCGTGAGCCGCCCTGATCTAGCATGTCTTGAACAGAAGACATTGTGATACAAGTGCTATGATACGTAAACGTTCAAAGTGATGGAAGTGTGCTCGTGCCGGCCGGGAGTAAGTGGTGCCCGAGATAAATGCCAAGACGGACGGAGAGTTGGTGACGGGAAGCGCGTGTAAGAAAGAGGACGGCTGGGATGTATCAACCGGTCTGCTCTTCGCGCAATGTCATATAAATCGTGCAAGCCTGCGCCTCAATACTCGATAGTCTTGTATATCCCGTCGAGGGGTGTCTGACCGAATTCCGTCGTATCGCTGTCTCACGGCCAGCATTTGGACTCGGTATATCACCAGATGCTGTGCTTTGGAAGAGTCTTTGTCGATTGCCCGGCACCAGCTTTTATAATTTGATTTCTGAGGTTAATCTTTCTCCTTTTCTTTCTCTTTCTCTTTCTCTTTCTCTTTCTCTTTCTCTTTCTCTTTCTCTTTCTCTTTCTCTTTCTCTTTCTTTTGGGATTTCATATGGTCTGTTCTTTGAATTAGCACAGCTCAACCGAAATAAAAGACGTCCTCGGTGTCGTGGTTCGGCATGTTTAAAGGTCCGCTTACGCTGTCAGACCAACGCAGTCGGCCAGTTTAACGGGACTTTCTATTCTCCGGCCTCTTCTCCGAGACGGGCCTTAGCAATGTCCACTACCAGATGACTACGAGATGGATGCTCGCACACTGGCCGCGCTAATGAACTCACGCCGGCTTATTCTTTCAGTCTTTGTTTGTCCTGGGGAGCTTCAATCTGTTTCAATATTGCTTGTTTGTATTCCTACTAGTTTTTCTTGGAATTTGATAGCCTGTTCTATTTCAGTGCCGTATTATTCTCATCTCGACGTATCTACTGTGTGAAAGTGTGTCTACATGCTTGTAGTTGATGTTTGATGGTTGTATATAATTAAATATTGTTGTTCCATTCACATTTATTCAATACTCTTTTCTTTATTTTAACCTCTTTTTACGTTAGGATTCACAATCTATTATACTGTTTATATGCCTTGCGCACTGCATTATGCCTCAACTATTTCTCAAATGTGCTTCCTTTCCTCCGTCAATATTCTTCCCATCGTCTCTATCACTGTCACCTCATCCTCGCCTTCTATACCGCATCGTGACATAACTTGCCGTGTCTGCATCCATCATGACGATGCCCACTAAGGACTAGTCAGACTCTGCATCCTAAACAAGCTTCTCACACTTAAGCTTATTCGTCTCCTCTTCTTAGTGCCTACGGCTTACGCGTCCATCTACGTCTGTCGAGTCAGTGAGCACCATCATTACGGTGTGCCGTACTCGAGCAGTGCCTTTACTAATTACGGGCTGTCTTTTGTCGTCCTACCTTGGTATGTCTTGATGCAAGCCGTGCTCTTCGCCGTCCATTGTCGTCTGCAGTGCCAACTCACTCTGGTCGCTGCATCTCAGACAGTGCGGACTTGACTGGGCTTTAATATGGCCGCTGTCACCTCCTCATTTCTTCTTTTCATATCCATCGTCATCCCCTCTCATCACCTTCTTCTTTTGGCCTCCCTCTGACCTCCGCTGTCACGCCTTATCTTATATCGTCATCACTGTTCGTATGAATCTTAGTACTCCTAGTATATTGATGTCTTATTCTCTTCAATCTCTCAATAACTCCATATCATCTCCATATCATGCTTCATGAACTCGGCATCCTGTGCTTCCTCTTTTGTCATCCCGCTCCCCGCTTGTATCCGCCGTCATTGTCGTCATCATGTCTCCATTCTTGCCATCAGTGTTATCAATGATCTATCTATCGTACATCATGTCTACGATCACCGTGACAGCTCCAAACTAGGAAGGCCTGTAGACTTCATTTGCTCCAGGACGCTCTGTGGCGCACAATTGTTCAAAGTAGGAAAGAGCTCTGCCGAGCCAAGACGTCGTTCGAAGCCACCGAGGGCCACTAGAAGACGATTAAGCACTTTGAAGGACGACAGCCAAGCGTATGCCGAGACTGCCAAGCATGGCATCACTCCTGCACATCTCCGTCCTGGTATTGTGAGCCACAATAGCAGGCCGATCAGCAGGTATGACAACAACGAGCCTCCCCTTTGGGAAGAGCCCGGCTCAGCCGACGAAGAACCGCGCAAGTACATCGACAGTACACAAATGAAGTATGCGTACGGAGTATTATTAATGCCTTAGCTCGTACGGGCCTCGGAGCACAGTGGACGAAACGAACGGTTGAAGGATGAGCGGGAGCAGCTCTGGGGAAGGCACATGCAAGTACAGAGGCAATAAGCGGCCATAGGAGGGATTGCAATGCAAATGCAAATGACACGTCGTTGACAGACGCCGGCCAATGGCTCGTCGTCATGGCCCCAAGACATGTCCCGAGACATCGCCCCGAACGGCTTCTGATACAGCTGTCACATCAACCATGGGCATGGGACGCTCTGCCCTGTGTTCTCTTGCTGATTGGCGTCTCGGGCAATCAGAGTGCTCCCTTTCATTTCTTCTCCCTTCTTGTCTTGCCTCTCCCCGTACCTCTGCCTGTTCTCCTGGAACGGCGTGCTCCGTAGCGATTCGCTCATCTGCGTCGTAGCCTGTAATTCTCCTGATCTCCGTCCATCGTTAGCCTTTCTTGGCTTTAGCTTGATGACTGCCGTACGCAGAAGGTTGCCCGTCGATCTAGCACCACTGCACCCTGGCCTGCTAGTAATCGGGCCCCAGTAGCAGCGGCTACTACTGACTAATTACTCCGTAACAGCAGCGCGCATTGTAGTCGGCGAATACCAAGACTTTGGTAGCAATCTCACATGCCTATTTGGGAAGGAGGCCCTGAAAGATCAGACGCCGCTCTCCTCTCGACGCTGCTCCAAAAGCTTCAGCCTCTTAATATCTCCGTCCAACTCCGATATGTGGAAATACCTATCTCTTATGTTGATTTAGTCTAGTAAAGAAGCATGAGGTAGCATCCAGCGGCAACGTGATCGGTAAGAGCATGACCAACATCTTATCTAAATCCAGAGGGTGAGACGACATCAAGATCGAGAAATAAATAGTTTAATCAAACAATCAAATCGGATAATCAAACAATCAAAATCAAAGGCAACTCAAACGACCCATGAAAGACCAATCAAAGAAACAAGAGACGGAATGTGCCAGGCTAGTGTTCTCTGCCTCCTTTCTCCGGCGTTCATAACGATTCCCGCGCTTCTTTTTTATGCTTTGTGCTGCGTTGTATTTATACTTGCATCCAGTTTCCATACACTTCTACCGACACTACGCGGATGTCGACAACAAGCATAGCATAAACATTCAAACGGAACTACGGAGTAAACTGAACAACGCAAGATGCATAATGCTATTACATGAGATGAGAAGTGACGAACATGAGGTCGGTGTCGTTTTTTTTCTTCTTTCGTGCTATCGTGTCTTCATATCTCGGATCAAGCACGCTGGGCCAGCGGCATGAAGAGCCACGCCTTGCCGACGACTTCCATGCATCACATGCCATCGCCAGCAGTCTTCTGGATCCCAACACACCTAACCCTCCCTGTCAAGCTTGTCAAGCTTGTCAAGCATTGCCAACCGCGTCTGCCAATCTAGCCCCCTCATCCCCACGCTCTTCCCACAATAGACTCATACTATACTCGCACTATACTTGCACTTGCAAACGCACACAAGTCACGACGTCCTAGCCCGGCCGTCTTATTCTCATTCCTCTTTCAGCCACTGATCGGCCGCCTGCCTTGGTCATCCTCGGGCCCGCAGCCTTGGCGGTCACTTTCTACCCTGCTCTCCTGCTCTCCTCTGTCGTTGTTCGTCTCCTCTCCTTCTCGTTGCTCTTCTTCTTCTATGTGCCACCATGATGTGACGGCGTTATCATCTTGGCTTCCCGGCCAGCCAAGACGATACAGACTCACTGGCAGCGGGACCGTCGGCGCTCTGCACTCGACATGCCTTGTCGGGAAGGAGGTTCTGGCTGCCCTCTGTCTTGGCGATGATTGCAACAAAGGGCCACGGCCAGCGAGCTGCGGTCCTTGTCGTCCGAAGGGACAGATGATGTGATGAAGCTGGCAGATGGAGACGAGGAACGTGAGTATCGAGAGTCGACAAAGATGAGTCGATAGCCTCCATCTTCAGACATAAATAGCTGGCGATATCTCCTGCTTCTCTCCATCAATATTTTTTTCTCTTCATCATCAGCATCTTCTCCCATCTCCTCATCTTCTTCATCTTCTTCCTCTTCTCATCTCTTCTCATCTTTTCACCCTCACTCCATACCACCCTTCTACCGCCAAAATGCAGCACAAGCTCGCTCTCCTGTCCCTCCTGCCTCTGGCTCTGGCGGCTCCCACCGCCGTGCTCAAGCGTGACCAGCCTGCCCCCGTCCTGCGCCCCCGCGGCGCCAACCTCGTTGAGGGCAAGTACATTGTCAAGCTCCGTGAGGGTGTCACCCTGTCCACCGCTGGCATCCAGGACTCCGTCACCTCCTCCCTGAGCACCGACAGCCTCGAGGACATTGCCGACTACGTCTACGGCGGTGCCGGCGGCTTCCACGGCTTCGCCCTGACTCTCGACGACGCCACCCTCGAGAGCCTGCGCCAGAACCCCGACGTCGACTACATTGAGCAGGACGCCGTCGTGTCCGTCAGCGCCTACACCACCCAGAAGAGCGCCCCCTGGGGCATCTCGCGCCTGTCGCACAAGACCAAGGGCTCCACCGACTACGTCTACGACGCGTCTGCCGGCGAGGGCACCTGCGCCTACATCATCGACACCGGCATCTACGTCGGCCACAAGGAATTTGGCGGCCGCGCCACCTGGCTCAACAACTTTTCCGGTGACGGTGACAACACCGACGGCAACGGCCACGGCACCCACGTTGCCGGCACCATCGGCTCCAGCGCCTACGGTGTCGCCAAGAAGACCAAGCTCTTTGCTGTCAAGGTCCTCGACGGCAACGGCCAAGGCACCAACTCTGGTGTCATTGCCGGCATCAACTACGTTGCCGGTGAGGCCCCCAAGCGCACGTCGCAGTGCCCCAAGGGCTCCGTCGCCAACATGTCGCTCGGCGGCGGCACCTCGTCTGCCGTCAACAAGGCCGCTGCGGCTCTGATCGATGCCGGTGTGTTCCTGGCTGTCGCTGCCGGCAACGAGTCCGAGGACGCCAAGAACAGCTCGCCCGCTTCCGAGCCGAGCGTCTGCACCGTCGGCGCCACCGACAGCAGCGATACCCTGGCCGAGTACTCCAACTTTGGCTCCATCGTCGACATCCTGGCCCCCGGCACCGACATCCTGTCCACCTGGATCGGCAGCTCCACCGCCAAGAACACGATCAGCGGCACCTCCATGGCCACGCCGCATGTTGCCGGCCTCGGCGCCTACCTGCTGGGCCTGGGCAACGTCTCCAGCGACCCCGAGGCTCTGTGCGCCTACATTGCCAGCAGCGGCCTGAGCGGCAAGATCAGCAGCGTCCCCAGCGGCACTGTCAACAAGCTGGCCTTCAACGGCAACCCCAGCGCTTAAGTGCTCTTGGACGTGCAGGTCTTCGACTTCGAAGACCCCTCCTGACGATGGCTGATGCTCGCTTGCACCGGCCGAGCATCACTTGATGATTGCTGTTAGCTCACCCCGAGCTTGATGCCTGATGTTGTTTCTTTCTTTTCTGTCCTTTCCGCCCATCCGCCTTTTTCTTTCCATCGCCTTGCTCATGTATAATTCTTCTCTTCTCTTCTGTACATATTCGGCCATAGTTGCTAGTACATTACTACCTTTCATAGGACATACACTTGTGTGTTTTGTGTGATAAATACAATTTTTGATTTCTACTCTACCGTCTAGCATTGATTGAATTTTATTGTACTCCGTAGATTTTAACATAGTCGATGACCATTGGCTTTTACTCCTTTTACTCCGACATTGCCCCTAATCCTACCACAGCCCAGCACAACCAGCTCGCGAGCTACACTTTGGCAACTTGTAATCTATTTATATCTAGCCCTGCCCTTGTTCATTCTTCTTCTTTTTCTCCTTATCTTTTTCCCTCTTCTGTCCTTCTCTATCGTACATATATTTTCTTCTTTCTATCTCCGACTCGCGTGTCTGTGTTCTGTTTCTTGTGTTTCTCGTGTTTCTCGTGGCCTGCTGTACACTGTTTCACTGCCCATAGGGCTTGTGTCGCTCACTTGCCGTTCGGTCATGTGCTCTCCATCTATTAATAACCAGCATCAAGATCGAGCCTACACAAAAGCGATAACCCCTTTCACTTGGTCGCGTGTCCTCCACAGCTTCATTTCCAGAAGATTACCACAATAATGTGCCGCGGTGCAACCATGATTACATAACGAACCAGGTTCCACTCTTTCCTCGTGCTATTTCAGTCCACCTTTTTATTCATATTTATTACTTTGCACTCTGTACCCACCAGCCAATCACAGCCCGCGATTTCTCTACTTGCAACCAATTAGAGTTGCCCTTGCCTTAATGACGCGTTTAAAAGAGCAGCCCGCCTCTTGGGTGAAATGGGAAAGAGCGTTGCAGAAGCAGATGCACACTCGACCTCAACACGGAAAGAGCAACACGTAGCAAACTCCCACTAATACCGCTCTTTCCTATCCTGTGGTTGCGCCTCTACGTTGTTATCCTACCTTGAGCTTCAGCGGCCGCTCCACTCACGTTGCGTCTGTCGTTCGTTCTGGCTTGGGGCGACTTGGCCTGCTTGTATTTCGTACCTCGCTTGATTTTGCAACTGATCGGGGCATTTTCCCATTTATTTTCGCATTATTTTGCTATATATTCGGCCCCATATCAGAGATCTGGACCGTTCTGTCTTGCTCTTTCCCTTTCGTCTCCCCTGCGTCCACAGCCCCTTTGCTCTTTCCTGATTTGTCTTACTCGGTCTTGTTCTTTCCATTTTGAGTACAGCTGAAGAAGGAGCGACCTGGCGCTCTGTCATTCTCTGTCACGGTCATTTGCCTGTGCTATTTAAGCATACGTAAGATACGCAGTATCTTGCAGTAACTGGACGAGTGCCACCGATGGGCTGAGTCAGGCAGCCACAGCCCTGTAGCCGTTGGCGCCCCTACTGCCGGCGTCTCGCCTTAGTGCCTGGTCCACTGTAGCTCCTGCTGACTACTCCGTATCTCAGGTACATCCCGCCTGAGGACACTTTTCACTGCCTCCCACCGTGACGACCACCACATCACCCATCCGGTTTATCAAGCACGAAGCTACAAGTGAATCAGTCTCAGCTGTTCCTGCATTTCAGATACCCTTGCACCCTCCAGGCCAAGCTTTTCCGCCCTCACGCTTTGTCACGCCGCGTTCCAGCACTGTGTCGCTTGGCCTGCTTCCCAACGCGTGCTTACGTAACCACACACCCCCTAGCTGCATTTCCCCCTTTCCCTGTTTGCCTCTCTGGCCTTCCCTCTGGTTTTCCGTCTTTGTGATCCTCCAGGCCACATCCCATTCCTCCTCTCACACTCCTCCTCCACCATCCGTTTCCCGACTCCCGCAACGCCATCGGCCACCCCTTTTGCGTCGCCCCGGCCAGCCTTGCATCACTACACCACTTGGACGCGAGCAGGGCCTGTTGTCTATTGATTGACCTGCTTCTTTTTGCCGTGTGCTCGTTGTCGCCCCTTTCCATTCGTCTGTACTTTTGATCGCGACCGTCAAGTTTAGACGTCCAGACGTTGAGACGGCGAAAGACTTCAAGCTCTACTTGCTCTACTTACTACAAACACGGCGAACCCACAACCCCATCAACTGGCGATCGTGTCTTCTTTGCCGCGTTCGAAGACGCCCCCTTTTTCTACATTTCACGTCGCTCGCTTGCTTCACATGACAGAGGCTGCGTCTCTTGTCTGCGCATCTCGACGACAGACTTTGAGCTTCTGGTTTCTCGTTTGATCGTCTACAGAAACTTGATGTTTGCCTAGGCTCTCTTGCCTTTTTGGACCTCGACAATCCCTCCGGTTTCCCAAGCCAACACCCCCATCCAATCCATCGAGTCTATCGCTCCAACATCCTCCCTTCCTCCCTCTTCGCCCCCTCGAGACCGCCACCATGGATCTCGTGCGGCGGGTGTCGAGGCTCATCCCGGCCGGCCGGACGCCTCAACTACCGTCCGCCGACAACAGCAACAAAAAGCGCCACTCGCGCGGCGGCCGCCTCTGGGCGCGCCTCGAGTTCTTCCGCCGCCCTCTGCGGTTAAAAGGCAACTCGAGCATCTCCGTGCCGCTCGGTGTCGTCATCCTCTTCCCCTGCATTGTCGTCATCCTCATCCTCGTGCTCTTCGTCAAGCACCCCAACTCGCCCGGTCGGATATTAATGCCCGCCGGGTCCCCTCCCGCCATCCGCAAGATCAGCGAGGAGCACGACAAGGTCTTTGTCTCGGGCTGTCTCGAGCCCGACACCAGCAAGCCGCGTGCCAATGCCGCGTTCGTGGTCCTGGCGCGCAACAAGGAGCTGGACGGTGTTATCCAGTCCATGAAGTCCATTGAGCGCCACTTCAACCGGTGGTACAACTACCCCTACGTCTTTTTGAACGACGGCGACTTCAACTCGACCTTCAAGGAGACCGTCCGCAACTACACCAAGGCCGACATTGAGTTTGGCAAGGTCGGTCCCGAAATGTGGGGCTTTCCCGAATGGATCGACCCCAAGGTCGCCAAGGAGGGCATCGCGAAGCAGGGCGACGCTGCCGTCATGTACGGCGGTCTTGAGAGCTACCACGCCATGTGCCGGTTCTACTCTGGGTAGGTCTCGTCTGCTTGATCCATGCAGTGATATGCATCTTAGAACAATACTAACAGTGCAGGTTCTTCTACAAGCACCCTCTTCTGGCGAAATACGAGTGGTACTGGCGGTTGGAGCCGGAGATCAAGTACTTCTGCGACATCACCTACGACCCCTTCCTGGCCATGATCGAGGCCAACAAGACGTACGGCTTTACCATTGCCGTCAAGGAGCTGCGCGAGACGGTGCCCAACATGTTCCGTTACGCTTCCGCCTTCAAGCGCCAGTTCAACATCAAGTCCCAGGGCCTGTGGGAGATGTTTGTCGAGCCCCAGCCCGAGAAGGAGGAGCCCGCCATCGACCCCAAGTCCGGCCTGCCCGAAGACATCCTGCGCCAGGACCCGGCACAAAATGCCCTGCCCGACATCGACCCCGAGAACATGGAGGGCGAAAAATACAACATGTGCCATTTCTGGTCCAACTTTGAGATTGCACGCCTCAGCTTCTTCCGGAGCAAGGAGTACGAGGACTTCTTCCAGATGATGGACCGCAGTGGCGGCTTCTGGATGGAGCGGTGGGGTGACGCGCCCATCCACTCGCTGGCGGCCGGTGCGCTGCTGGCACCGCGCGACATCCACTACTTCCGCGACTTTGGCTACCGGCACACGACCATCCAGCACTGTCCGGCAAACGCACCGGCGCGGCAGCTACCACGTGAGCCGTACCTGGAGATGACAACCAAGGACGAGCGCAAGCGGCTCGAGGAGGACAAGTACTGGGAGTCTTTCGATGACCCCAAGGTGAACGGCGTCGGCTGCCGCTGCCGCTGCGACACGGATATCGTCGATGTCGAGGGCAAGGAGGGCAGTTGTCTGGCGGAGTGGGTTGACGTTGCAGGCGGCTGGGCGAGTCCTTAGCTGACACCGTCCCGGCTCTTGGCCTCCCCTCCCATCATATAAATTCATACATATATTTCTATTTTTCTCATCATTCTCTCACTACCCCCTCTCCTCCAACAACAACCCCTATTTAACGAGACGAGCAAAAGGAAATAATCATAATGATGGCGTTTTTATTTCGTTGTTTTCTACTTTTCTTTTTGTCCCGGTCACTTCTCCAAGTTGTCAAGTTTTGTCCCGTTTCTTGTATCCTTCTTATCTTTTCAGTCTATGTGCAACCCAAAAATTCAAACTCTACAACCTCAGATCACAGGACTCGAGAACGCCAGACTGTACCGATACAGATTGGAACCCAAGATTGGTGGCTTTTTTTCTATATTTCTGCATCTTTATATTCGTTTCCCTATCTCTTGCTTGCTATTTATCTTGTATTAGACACTTATGTAAATGATGAACCAAGGTTCTCTACTCGATCCAACTACGTTTGCTTATGAAGTCGATTCACCATGCGTCTTGCCGCGATCGCTTGTTGATGCTCGCACTCTTTTCAGTCACTATCTTACTCGCCAGCCTGTCACATCCGACATCTCACATATCACTTTCACTTTTTTCCTTGTATCCTCGTCACTCATAACATGAATCACTCAGTAAATCACTCTTATCAATGTCCAGGCTCAACAGTTGTATGTTAATTATGATACTCTTTGGTATCCTTTGATCCTCATCTTTAACCACCCTGTCATGAATTCGTCGAAGACGAACAGAACAAACAAGACAAAAAGCTTCTACCTTATCCTCCTCTATGATGCAATTTTGTATGCCGTCTATGCAGTCTATGCTGTTCTCCTTCCTCTATCTCTCGTCTATCATGCCAATGTTTACCAATCAGACAAATCGCTAGCAGGGGCCATGTCGGTGACCGCGCCATGGCTCGCATCGCCAACAAGGCGCGCATACTTTGCCAGCACACCACGAGCAGGCATCAGCTTCTTGGGCTTCCAGTTGCGGCGGCGTGCACGAAGCTCCTGGACCACCTCATCGTTGGACTGCAGCGTGGCGATGACCTTGTCCGTGGTGCCCTCAAAGCCAGTCGCGCCGCTGCCCAGCTCTTTTTCAATGGCATCGACCGTGGCCAGCACATCGATGCGGTTGCTAACCGCGTCGATGCGCACGAGGTCGCCGTTGCGCACAAGACCAATAGGGCCGCCAGTGGCAGCTTCAGGCACGACGTGGCCGACAATGAAACCGTGGCTGGCACCGCTGTACCGGCCGTCGGTCACGAGAGCAACGTTCTTGAGGCCAGCACCAATGATGGCAGCACTAGCACTGAGCTGCTCCGGCATGCCAGGACCACCACGGGGACCCTCGTAGCGGACAATGAGGACCATGTTGCCCATGTCAGTACGGATCTGGCCCTGTGTGAGCGCCGTGTTGAGTTCGTGCTCCTTGTCAAAGACACGTGCCGATCCGGTGAAGCTGAGGCCCTCCTTGCCAGTAATCTTGGCAACAGCACCACCAGGCGCGATGTTGCCGCGCAGAATGCGGATGTGGCCGGACGGCTTGATGGGGTCCGACAGAGGCCGGATGATGGTCTGGCCCGGATCGAGCGAGGGCCAGACGCTGCAGTTCTCGGCGAGGGTCTTGCCGGTGACGGTGGGAATGGAGCCGTCGACAATGTTAGCAGCGATGAGTAGCTTGAGCACAGAAGGGGTGCCGCCAATCTTGTACAGGTCCTCCATGAAGTATTTGCCGGACGGGGCAAGGTCGGCGATGAAGGGCACGCGGTTCGAGACGCGCTCAATGTCGTCAATGGTGAGATCGACATCGGCCGAGCTGGCCATGGCAAGGAAATGAAGAACGCCGTTGGTGCTGCCACCAAGGGCCATGGTGATGGCCAGTGCATTCTCAAACGAGGCGCGGGTGAGCAGATCGCGAGGGCGGATGTCCCGCTCCATGACTGTCTTGATGGCCAGCGCCACATTCTCGCACTCGCGAGCCTTCTCGGGGGACACGGCCGGGAACGACGAGCTGCCAGGGAGACACAGGCCCATGGCCTCGATGGCCGTAGCCATGGTGTTGGCCGTGTACATGCCGCCGCAGGCACCAACGCCCGGGCAGGCGTGCTTCTCAATGTCCTCGAGCACGTCCGAAGGGGTCGGGTCGGCCGTTGTGGTCTTGCCGGTGGCAGCATCCTTGGTCGTGAGCTTGCAGCCAGGTGCGGCGTGCAGACGGCCATAGTTCTTGGCGCCGGCCGCCTCGTAGCAGGTTGAGATGTTGATCTCCTTGTCGAGCAGGGTCGAGTGGCCCTTGAGGATCGTGCCGCCATAGATCATGATGAACGGCCGGTTGTGGCGCGCGGCGGCCATGATGACACCCGGCATGTTCTTGTCGCAGCCGGGGATGGACACGTTGGCGTCGTGGTGCTGCGCCGACGTGACCGTCTCGATGCTGTCGGCGATGATCTCGCGCGTCAACAGCGAGAAGCGCATACCGTCGCCGCCCATGGTGATGCCGTCAGACACGCCGACAGTGTTGTACTGCCACGCCAGCATCTTCTGCTTCTCGACGCCGCGCTTGACAATCTTGCCAAGCTCCAGCACTATGTTTGTTAGTTTGTCTGTCAATTACGAGAGAGATCACCTGGCTCGTTACTCACAGTGTGTACTGACTTGTTAGCAGGGCTCATTATAGTAGAATGATAGAGACGAGAAGAGGAGACCTACTTGCACGGGTTGCCCTCCCACCAGACGGTGGCAATGCCCACCTGGGGCGCGTTCTTCATCATGTCCCGGTCGGGGACACCGGCTGCGTACAGCATAGCCTGGGCACCGGGGTGGTCGTGCCCGCGTGTGAGGTTCTGGGACCAGCGGTTGAGGGCGCCGCCGGGGGGTAGTGCATCGAAGGTGGTATAGTCACCCTCTTTGGGGAAGCGGCTCTGTGTTTGGCCATTGCTGCCATTAGTGTGCCCATTGCTAACTTCGGCGTGGCCATTGGAGCCGTTGGGGCCATTGCTGGGACCGTGTTCGGGACCAGCCATAGTGACGATGTAAGTGGGATGGAGTGAAGTGGAAAAAGAAATGGTGAAACAAGATAAAAACTTGCAGCTGGGTGAAATTGCTGAAGAGAAGAGAGAAAAGATGTCCAGATCTCAAAGGGTCGAAGGGGTATATATATGTGAGGAGGTGCTGGAGGAGTAATCAGAAAGAAGAAGCAGCTCAAAAGAGCAGAAGAGGAGAGTGAGGATCGACGCCGGCGCTGAAGCGTGAGGTTGCACAGAGGCGAGGATCTTCAAGAGGAGTACGGGTCTCTGTATAAGAGAGGCCAGTAGTAAACAATGGAGTGGCAATAGAAAAGGAAAGAGGACAGGCTGATATATAGGTTGAATAGGCTGTACAGGTTGTGTAAGCGATTGTTGTGTGCTGGCTGAAAGTGGCCTCAGCCTGGTGTCACTCCGTCACGTTGGCTCGATTGACTTGCACGTCAGCTTGACCTCAGCTTGACGTCGGCTTGCCCCCAGCCTGACTCTTTGTCCTCACTTTGACGGCTTGAGCTGCTCTTGCAATCTACGGCTGTGATGATGTTCGGACAAAGTCGTCATAGCTCGCGGCCTCAGCCGTTAGATGGTTGGTATTGAAGTGTGCTGTTTGTATGAATCACTGCTTGGGGTCAGCTCGAGGTTGTCATGTCGATGGACGGGCTTTTCGGTTTATTATAGCTTATAGAGTTTTTCTTCTTCTTCTTCTGGGATTTGTATTAATTGTGTTATTGAATTTATATATTTTTGTAGGTGTTGAATTGCTAGTGCTATATCGGCTCGGCTTTGGTCGTCTTTATTTTTTACTTTTCTTTTTCTTTTCGTTTTTCTTCTTTTTTTCTTCTTTTATATGTGTTATCGTGTGGATATTTGCAGCTTGCAGCTTACAGCTTGCATCTACTATTCTATCACCTTGCCATCACCTTGTTTTATTCCGCTGCTATCTATGGTGCTGTCCGTTGTCCGGAGAAGAAAAGCAGAACAAAAGAAACGGTCAACGAGGAGGGGCGTGCAGGTCGGTCTGATTATGCAGCTGCAGAGGTAGGAAACAAATAATAGAAAAACTAGAGATTCGATAAGTCCCGAGCAGGGGTATCGGGGCACGGAGCACGGAGTAAGGCATGCTTGGTGCTTGAAAGACAGGGTCAGTGAATGAAAACACTCGGAAGATCATTGGAGCTACGGGAGCTTGTGCAGAAGTGACGATAATTCAGCAATAAAATAATAAAGCAAATGAACAAACAGAAAGACGGTCAGAGCTCGACAAGGGAGACACCCGAGAGGCCATAAAGACTGTCATTTTTCGTTATCCAACGACATGATCTCCGACTAGCTGTTTTGCGTCTTCACCTATCTCAACGAATGAGACAGTTCTTAATCACGGTGACATTTCAAATCCAAGTATAACCGATACAAACCTGAAAGGCTCCTCTTTGCCCCTCGCTCGTCCCTCGTTCTTAGAGAGGTAAAAGGCCGGAAACAAGACGGCTGTTTGAAGCGTATGCAGTTGATGTAGTCTCATAATAGTTGATAAAATATTCAATAAAACAATTGGTAGTCAGAAACATAGGATGGGCAGTGGTGTCTACCCGAAGTGATGAGCAAAATAGAAATGGGCAGAAAAGAAGAAGAAAGAAAAGAGAGAAGAAGAAAGAAAAGATCAAGCCAAAACCATGAAAAGGAAAAGGAAAAGGTAAAGGAAAATATGAAATTCCAAGATAAATTCCAATAAAGCACGGAGCAGAGATTTCAAGTCTCGGATGACCCAAGAACGCAACGAGGACGACTGCATCCAGAGAAACCAAACACAAACGGATCCGAGGCACCATGATTTATAAGGACCAGCCAGAAGCCCCCCCGTTCCCTCGATAACTCACTTTTCCTGTCTCTCCCCCTGCCCCTCTACAACACCCCTCTGCGTTTTTGCTCTTCGTCGGGCAGGCCAACCCCGAAGCGGTATCGCAGCCATGCGGCAGTGCGAGCTACTGGGAACTAGGCCATTCCAAGTAGATGTTTGCTAGCAGCAACTGGCGGAATTGACAGGGTCAGCAAGGTCATTGCCAGGGACATCGACAGGGACCGGGTTTTCAGGCCGTAGACGCTCGCGAGGGTGAGACTGCAGGTGTCCATGCAGCTCGGCAGACTCTAGTCCTAGGGTGCAGTTTCGGTGGTTGCGATGAATATCGGGCGTGCTGGCAGCAGCACAGCAGCATATGTATATACAGCAGCCGTTGACAGAGACTTCGACTCAGCGATGGTCGGCCTGATTCGGCGGCATTCCGTCATTCCGGCAGTCGGCAGTCGACAGTCTAGGCTGTACTTGACTGCTTGTCTCCTTGCACTGCTCCGCTGTCTGCTGTGTTGTCTCGCCTTCCATTCACTCTCTGCGTCCCCTCCTCTTATGTCATCTATCTTTGATCTCCATCTTCTGTCTTCTCGTCCTCGTCCTTTTGAGCCCCGGCCACGGTCCGGTTTGCGGACGGAGTCGGTGCATCTGCTATCGAGCGATAAGATTGCATGTCAGTAAGATACGAAATAGAAAAAACACGATAGGCAATGCATAAGACCAGAGACAATGCCCAATCGATCCAAGACAATCGAGCCTAAACATGTCGTTATCTGGCGCATGTGCTTGCGAGATTGCGTCGTTGAAGACCGCCACGATATTTGTATTAGTAATAATCGTCCAAGGCATGGCACCGTGAAAGACGTCATTTGCTTCCACATTGGGAAACAGCATGTGTTAGTAATAAGGCACAGCGGGAAATAACATGTGCCGTGCAATGTAAGGAACGGGTGCACGTCCCTCCTGTCCTGAACGCATCCCACGCGGAACAAATAGAGACATTGATAGTATCTGATCACAGTCAAATTGAATTAAATCGACTGCGGAAGAGGAATCAGCACAACACAAACGGCGTCTATTCTCAATCCGCAGCCCAACCAAAGCATGGCTGCTGCGGCAATCAGCGGGAGCGGGAGCAGCACGCGCGGGAGCATCCACATTGGGCAGAGGTTTGAGAGCGGTAGATGACGGGATTCGGTGTGTGTGTGTGTGTGTGTGTGTGCCTATGTATGTGATAGAATGTGTGATAGAGTGTGTGATAGATTATACGTGGGCGTATGCGATATGTGCCGCCACGCCACTATCGAACCGCATACTGCATTGGACAAGATGATTGGTGACAAGATGATTGGTGAGAGGAAGAACGAAGCTGGCGAGAGGAAGAATAAAAATAGAAGAGAAAGAGCTAAAGAATGTACGTGGGATTATAACAAAGAGAAAGGGAGAAGGAAAGAAGAAGAGACAGTATACCAAATTGAATCAATCAGATACGTAGCAACAGAGTGCTAACGGAAGGCATCGGATAGATGTGCAGATGTGCAGATGTAGATGTAGATGTAGATGCACACGTACAAATTGCACTGGAGAGTCCGGGACAACGGTTGTAGGGTCGGTATCATGTTATCTGATACGGGTATAAAGTTTTATTTATCATCTTCATCTTATCATCTCATCTCTCGTCATCGCTACACGTTAAAGCAGCAATATATAGGCACACAACATTATAGACACACAATAGGGTAAACGAGTGAATCGAAAAGAAGCCTCAAGGAAGATAGCCAGAGTAGTAGACTGTCATATACCAGGAGGAAATTCAAAAAAGTATAGAAAAAGAAGAGAAGGAGAGTGGGAAAGGGAAAGGGTGAGGTAAAACATACAAGACAAAATATAGACAAAACAGACAACTCAAAATACAAGTGCTCCTCCCGCATCCAAAAAGAACAAACCAAAAGGACACACAACAAATAATGACAACGTACACAAAACAAAAAGACAAAACGCCAGTACAGATCCCAGTCAGCCATCAAACCCAACATTCTTCTAGATTCTAGGTCCAGGTCTAGGACTAGATCTATGCAACGGGCGGAACGACGACGCGCTCCTCCTCCAGCCGGCGCACCATCTCGCGCTCCTTGGGACTCCGCGGGTTGGCGTCGATGCCCAGGATCGCCGAGATTCTTGTCTTGTCCTGCGGCTGTGCCTTGCCATATGCGTTGTAGTAGAGCTCGCGGTCGTCGGGCGATGTGCCTGGCGTCAGGGGTGCACTGCTGCCGGAAGAAAGGGGACCGCCAAAGCCGGTGCGCCATGCCTGCTCAAGCACGACCGGGTTTGCACCGTGGCCATACTCGGAGGCAATGGCCGACCAGAACGACGAGCGGTGCACAGCATAGACAGCATTCAGGCGGCCCATGTCCACGGGGTGGTGGGGACCGGCCGAGGCCAGCGGTGCGGGTGCAGACAGACCGCTGCAGTCAAGACGCAGGTTGGGAGCGGCAGCACTGCGCGCGTTGTCCGAGGTAAAGGTGGCTGCCGGAAGCAGAGGCGCGCTGTGAGGGTCGGTCACGGACACGGACACGGGTACTATAGACGGCGAGGAGGATGTCGACATGCTAGGCATGCTGGACATGCCAGGCATGCTGTTCATGCTAGCCATGTTGGGCTTGGGCAGGATGGCCGGGAGCATGCGAGGCGAGGGCGTGGACATGTTGGTCATGATGGCAGGCAGCTGCACGCCGCCCGAGGACATGGAATAACTCGATGCGGGCGGCGAAGGTGTGCGGGACTGGGACTGAGACTGGATGAGGGCATGCTCATGGATGGGCGACGGCACAGCAGCCTGGACGGGTGGCGAGTGGCTGCCGTGGCCAGTGGTGGCAGACGACGAGCCCGAGGACACGCTGGTGGTGCGCTTGCGGCGGTTGCTGCCGTGGCTGAGCTGGTGGTAGTGCAGTCGGCAGGCGAGCTCGGTCTTCTTGAGGTGGGCGGCAATGTGCTTGTAGGGCATCTTCTGCAGGCGCGTCTGCAGCAGGTAGACCTCTTCGTCGTCGCTCCAGGCACGGCCACCGCCGGTGGAGGAGGTGTTGGAGTGCTGGGAGTGCGAGTGCTGGGAGTGCGGCTGCTGAGACTGGTGAGACTGGTGGGACTGCTGGTGGTGCTGCTGGGAGTACTGGTGGTACCGCTTGGTGATGCCGTAGTCGTGGCGGTCCATGGCGTCGGACGTCGGGGTGTAGGTGGCAGGAGCCATTTGTATCGTAGGAGACATTATGAAGTGTAGAGAAGAGTGCAAGAGTGCAGAGTATCGAGTATCGCGTATAGAGTCGTGTAGAGAATATCGAGTGTCGAGTAGTAGTAGAGTAATGCGTTCTTGTTCCTTCTTATCAAAAGAGCGGAAGAGCCAAACCAGTTGGGTGTGTCGATGCAGGTGTCGATGTCGATATCGGTATAGACAAGTGAGTATTGAGTCGTAAAGAGAGGCCGTGACTGTCAATAATAATAAAGAAATACTGTAAAAATAAAGTGATCAAGAACGACAGGATAAGAAAAGAAGGTGTAGATCGAAAACAAGAAAATAAATAAAGTAAAAAATAAAAAGAAAGACCAGCTATAAGAAAGGAAAGTAAATTGTTGTTAAAGAAAGTCAGAACACCCGCAACAGCGTCGTGATCGTAGAAGAAGTGAATGACGAGAAGAAGGAAAGAAAGGAGGAGGAAAGAAGAGAAGGAAAGAAGAGAGGAGACAGAAAGAATAGAAGACGGGAAGAAGAGGATAGAAGAATAAAAACGAAGATCTTGAGCACACAGTACAGAGGTCTGACCAGAGGTATCAAAAGTACCAATGGAGAGGAGAAGAGGAGACGAGGAGAAGGAGGTTGTCGACACGAGACAATAAGAAACCGAGAACAAGGAGAAACAGTATGGAAACGAAAACAAAAAGGGGAGCACGGGGCAGAGTGGTATAAGAGGAAAATCACAGAGCAAAACGGTAACGATGCAGATGCAGAGGGCAATGCAGCAGGTAAAGGGATAAGTTACTAAAATCAATATATAAAATATACATTAAAAAGAGGGAAACGACAAAACGAGCCAGGGGTGTTTGAAGGTGGAGGGAGCGTAAGAGGGGTGCATCGTATACCCCATGAGATCTAGACTATTGTGTTATGCTGCTGCAGATGGGGTCAGTAGATGGTATTGTTTTTGTTTATTCAAAACTGATGATCATTGTATGGTAGACATTGACTTGCCTACATTGTTACACAGATTTACTCTACCATGCTGCACTACTCTATCTACTCTTCACTATCTACTCTTCGCTACACTACTCTACTCGTCACGACTCTGCTCTACTCTGCAATTCTCTACTCTGCAATACTCTGCTCTGCAATCTACCTCACAAGATGTTACAGGCAAACACACAAAACACAAGCAGCAGAGAAAGAACACGAAAACAAAGAGCTGGAGTAGTTAGAAGAAAAGACGGTCTGTGTCGAGTAGGTCTGGGCCCCTTCAAAACCGAGACCAGGACTAGACTACAGACATGGAGTCAATATCGGAAACTTAAAGGCAGGGTAGGGGTGGTGTTTAGGGAGTGGCGTTGACAGGCAGGGGAATAGGAATAAGAGAATAAGAGAGTAATAATCAAAGAAAGCAAGAAAGAAAAGAAAATGATGAAATCGAAGAAACCTAAAGACCACAAAAGAAGAGAGAGAAAATCAAAGAAATCAAGAACCAGAAATCAAGAATCAGAAATCACAACTCTCCCCGGAAGCCTCGCTCGTATGCAGGGCATGTTTTCAAGGGGACAAGTCATGCGTCAATCGCTTGGCTTTACGTTCTCGGAGTATTCGTTTATGTAATCTTATGTTTAGCTGTTTTTTATATTCTTTATTATTTTCTTCTTCCTAGTAAAACATCTACTAGTCAGGAACAAAGTATTGCCTATTGTTTCCGTCTGTTGTCGACCAAGAGCTTGGCTCGCTTGGTCTTGTCGCCTCCCTAGCCGAGAGCGAGCGAGTCTATTCTGCTCTGCACTCTGTAGTTTTCTTGTTTATCTTCTATTCTCTATCCTATATTCTATATTCTATATTCTCATTCTCAGCCGTTTATCGTCGGCTACCTGACTACCATAAATTAAGGACGGGTGGCTGCAGGAGAGATAAGGTTGGCTGCATGCATCGGCGGCTCTACTGCTAGGTTCTATCTTAGCGAGGCAGGCCAAGACAATGACACTGCTCGTTCACCCATTCCTCGCATCCTGCCTCTCGTCGCTGCTGCCATCCCAGTCCGGCACATCGTAAGGAGACGGAGTGTGTATGTAGGATGTAAATATAGATGCAAGGTGTGGTGTATCTAGTACAGAGGGAGCAAGGACAGCAGGTCACAGACGACGAGACTTGGTGCGACCTCTCGCTCCCGCGTCTATACCATGCCCACTTGTGCCCACTCATAGTCCGCAAGTAGCCACATGTATCTTATTTCTTCGAATTGGTATCTAACTACGTCGTATACATATCCACTGCCGTCACATGCCCCCCCTGCCGTATACTTGTAAACGAGAGTCGTTGCATTTGCATGTCCAAAATGAACTGCAGTACAACCGCATGTTTGACGACAGGTTTCGAGCCTCGTTTGTTCCTGGTGGGGCAGTCCATTTGCTGTTGTGTGATTGGTCTTCTGGTGAGTTGAAACCGGAGATACTTTGGTACGAGTACTCTGTACACATACTGGCATCTCTATTGACAGAGTACGGAGTACAGAGGACGGAGTCTTACCGCTTGAAGACTGTGTCTTCCGCTGGAGTGGTCAACACATTGTTTGATGGCATTGAAACAACTGCTTGTTCCTAGCCAATGCATTTGGCTGCTGACAATGCAGTAGGCCAGCCATTTATGCCTTATGCCTTGTTGAAACGTGGCTTTGTAGCTTTATCGTTGTGATTTTGGCATTGTATTAGTTGGCTCTTGCAAAGCATCGGAAAGACTGAGGTAGGTTTAAGAAAGGGAAAGAAAAGAAACTCAAGAGCAAGAAGAAACAAGAGAAGGAATAAAAGAAGACATCAAACTAAAGAAGAAATCAAAGATTTCAAAGAATCAACAGAATCAAAGAAATTAAACGATGACGCTGAAACTCGCTACCGCCAATAGCTCTGCTATGGAGAATACGTGGTAGATTAATCCCTGCCCAATATCTACTCTTCACATTGTCTACCATCGACTACCAGATAAAGATTAACCTTGAGATTAACCTTGTTTGCTCAAGCTTTTTGGCGCAATAGCCTGTGTCAGGCCTTTCCTTGTTGGGGTCAGGGGCCGTCAGGGCTATCCTGGGCTGTCTGGGCTGTCTGGGCCACGGCCAGGCCTGATGGGAAGACGGGGTAGCAGATGTGGCTCGTAGTTATTTCAATCAATATGCAGGTACTCGTACACTACCACATTACGACTACGACGTGGAGATGACGACGGGGAGGTCGCGCGATCAAGACGCCGCCAACAGCAATGGCAGAAGACGTTTTCATAACAATAGAAGCACTATCATATGGATACGTCTATTATATACGAGCGTGCTAAGACAATCGAGTCCAAGTATGAATATTAATAAGAGCATTGAAGACCGACTCGGCTGTAGCAACAAACCCGAGTCTTGCGTCCGTGTCTCACGAAAAGGATCTCAGATGACTGGAATGCAAATAGAAGAGCCGCAATACCAAGCCTTTGCAATATCAAGGTTAAGTCTAAAGTCTATTTCAGTTGGGATGTCTCGTAAGTCGTTCACGATCTCTCTGTTTTGTTTTTCTTGTTTTCTCTATTTCTTGCTCTTGCTTTGATTTCCATTCTCATTGTGGGGAGCGCGTGAGCTGCGACAATGCCAAGCAGTACGCAAAACAATGTAGAAATACCCTGGCAGAAAGAATATGACAGTAATACGAATAACTACGAACTGATAATAAACAAACAAAAAAATACACACAAGATCTAACTAATGAAGACTCACGACGAAGAAACTATAAACAACAACCAGGTCGTGAATGAGAGTGATGTTCAACAACTACAAGCACGCAGAAAGAGAGCATGGTTCAGAGTGATGTTCTGCAACTACTCGTACAACGCGTAGAAAGCAAAATGGACAGGGAGCAGCGTACGTCGTACAAAACAAGGACAGGCAATAACTGTCGAGACAGTGGACACAGGCAGGGATTTTGCTCGTTGCCTTGTCCTCGTGTCGTCATTTGTGGTCGAGGGAGAGAGGCTCAAGTAGAGTCGCATACTAGAAGACAAACAGAGACAGGGAGGAAGACACAGAGGGGGGGGGGGGGGCACAGAGAGAGAGAGGGCAGGCAGAGAAAACGACAGAAAAGTTGAAACGTCGCCGACGTTTTAAACGGAGCCTCAGTAATATCAGGACTGCTATAATATACGATAGTATATATACAGTACATTCATGCGGTCTGCATGTTTCTTGTATGGGGCAATGCAACTCTACCCTACCCGATGTTTCTCTTGCCGCCTGTGCGTTGTGTATTGTTTTTTGTGTACTGATAAATATACAGTTATGAACTGGGTAGAAGGGGTCACAAAGCTGGAGATCAAGGGCTGGCCTTGGTAAGGCTGTTGTTTTCTTTCTTTTGTTTACCAGTCGGATCTATTTACGTCGTCCATCTTCTTCTTATTTTTATATTTCATATTTTATATAAATACACCACTTTTTCTTGTTTTCTTTCTTTCTTGTCCACTTTAGCACCTACGAAACATCTTGACCGCTTTATTATATACATTTATTCTAAACGCAAACACAGAATACAAAACCATACAGTTTCATTCTTCGGCTCTGCTTGCTTCCGTGATCTGTGCCCCAGACTGTCCGCCGTCTGCCTGGTTGTCATGTTTGTTTTCTCGGCGTGGTTCCAGGGTAGAGTATGAAAATCATTAGTAGGGCCATGAGCGCATCACGCACTCTGAACTACTACCCTGCCATCCCACTTCACGTAATCACGACTGTCGTTTTTATTCCGCTGCCTCGTCTTCCCGCCCGGCCATAGAAACCTGACCGTGAACACTGTTCTCGGCTTGCCCATCTCGTCTGGCTAAGTTGACCAACCTTGCCGAGCTATCTTCGCGTTCGCGAGTGTGCGTGCTTTGCGTTTATAGCATAGCTCAACTCGCGCATCTCATCTCTCGTCCGCCGTGTTCTCGACATCATCAGAATTCATGCCAGCCGAGGCTTTCATACGCACCGCCACAGTCGTACCATGTTCACGCTTTGGACTGAAGCAACCAGTGATCCAGGCTCCCTACCATCCGACGAAGAGATTAGTCGATGTAGTAAACTCAAGGCAGGAGGAGGCTTTCTGGAAGCATAAAGCTCGAGAGTTGTCTGATCTTGCTTGGATGGCTGTAAGAAACGACTACCCGATCATCAAGAGCATTTGCCCTTTTCTTTGCCCTGCTCGTCTAGACATGGCCTCTCCCCTTCCCAACTCTCCATAGTAGTGTGTCCCGAAGTGATCGAACATAGTTTTCCGGCTTTGCTGTTCTTCGAGACAGGCTCTGTTCTTACGTCCGGTGTACGAAAAGCTGACGACTGTAGTTTGTTGGTCTTGGCTTTTATTTTCCCAGTTTCTGGTTTCTAGTTTCTCGTTTCTAGTTTCTCGTGCATTGCATCGTCTGATGTTGTCTGGTAGAATAATTCCCCGAAGTGTGTGATCCGTGATGATGTCCAAAACGCAGCCATGGCCTCGTTTCTTATGTCTTGTGTCTTGTGTCTTGTCTCGATTTCCAGACTCGTCGCTCCGTCTCCTCTTCCGTTTCTTACTAGTCTGCAGTAGATCGAAACGTTGAAATGAAGAGGATAAGAAATACACAAAGAAGATGACACACGGACTGTCGCCGGCTGCTGACAACTTGCGACCTGCCAGGTTTCACAATGTTGCGGGGTGGCAGCATCGCCAGACATAGTGGCAGACTACGTATCGATTGACGACATGCAGTTGCTCACAAACAAGAAGGGCTCGCATAGCGTCCATGACGTGTTTCTGTTTTACATCCCAGCTGCTCTTGCGCCTTGTCGTCTTGTCGTCGTCTTCGCCGTGCGGAAGACGCTGGTTCCGGCAGCGAAACGGAGCACGAGAAACACGGGGCCAGACAAGATGAAATGAAACAATGTAGTCAAGCCAGAATCCAGAAGAAGAAGAGTGTTGATAAGGTGGCCGTAGGACAGGCATGTACTCTGGCAATCAGTCGGCTGTCAGGCTGTCGTGAGCTTTTTTACTTTTGTGGCTTCTGTGACGGCGAGACGAGTGTCTGGTTGACAACCACGGGCAAGTGCCTGGACAGCCGCAACGACAGACGAGCGCAGTCGTTCAATGGGGTCGAGATGGACATTGAGATGACTCTGTCTCTTCCATCACTCGGCACTGTGGCTCGACACAGATGATCGCAGGCAGTCCTTGGTGTGATCGACCACAGCCTTGCCACCAGGACAACGACACATTTGCATCATCGAGGCCATCAGAAATTGCACGACCTCCCGAAGCACTTGCGTTGTTGGGCTGCTGACTCGAGCTCACCGGTGGAAGGATGTCAAAACAAGGTCGGCCCAGCACTTGCTCGAGACATGTCTTGACTCACGCGGAGCTGTTGATATCTGTTGACGATCGACGGCCATGGGCGTCCCAAGGTACCGAGCCAGCATGCTCTTCCCTTGACAGCCAACGACCGACAACTGACAGCTGACCACTTGGCGGTTCTTGACAACGCCTGACGGCGCTTGCATGTCGAGCATATTGCAACTGGGCTGAAGAGAGACATGGTAACGGACATACTTTAGACGCGTCGTGTCGAAGCCAAGGCCGGTGTTTTGCTGTCGGCAAATCGCATACCGCATATCGCCGCTGTCCATGCCAATCCTTTCCTTGTTGGAAGCTGACTCTGTGCTCCGTTAATCTACGGAGCATGTCTTCCAACCTTTTTATTTCCCTATATGTTTTCCTTCTTATTCCCTTTCTTATTCCCCTTCTAACAAACACTACGAAGTACTTCTTCCCCTCAATCATAATATCCCGATGCACGTGGTCGCGTACTGCGATTACACTACTCCGTATCGTCATAAAACAGCCACAAGCACGACCCAGCAGGAGCCGGAGTCCATCTCGTGGCTGCAGCTAGAGGCAGCTAAGATGCGATGCAGATATGCAGAGTGCACTAGCACAGCACATTGTGCATCTCTAGTCAAAGACAAGCACGCATACCTGCGCATATCTAGCCTTGTAGTAGAGACACCATGTCACGTCGTACTCGAGTCGATAGCAATCATGCCTCGTTGTAGCCAATACTCTAAATATAAGACCCATCGATGCTAAATAAGACACAATAAAGACCCGAGACCCTGAACGTTGGCTAAAGGCTGGGCTGCTCCGTAGTTACTCCGTAGTCCGTACCGATTCAAGAGGATACGCCGTTGTTGCATCCGTTTGCTAGCATGAATGGGTGCTGATAAAGTATTAATAGCTTGCAAGTACATTGCTCAGGAAAACGGAGCAGATCAGAGAAGGATGTGCAGCGCGATATGGGGCGAGGTGAAAGCTGGGACAGATGGGGTGGGTGACGGAGGATGGAGACGCGTTGGACGCGCTAGTATTAGGCAAGATGTGCAGATGAGAAGAGCGAGGGGGTACGAAGTAAGAGATGTACAGTCATGACTGAGTAAACAGAGTGCAACATAAGCGAATTTTGATTTGAGATTCGAGAGATATAATAACCAGAGTCACAGATGATCATACTCCGTATATCCGTTGAGGAGTTGGAGGGAATAATAGGAGATGAGTAGAGGTTGTAGGGAGGTAGAGCGGTTGTAGAGGAATATAATCATAACTAATAAGCAAAAGAATAAACATAGCGAAAACAAGCGAATAAAATAAGTTACGAGTAAAAGAAGAAACACAAGGAAGCACAGCGTGCCACTCGGTACCTGCTTCGGGGCATGCCTCCCGTCTCCCAGTAATCAGTGCTGGTACGGAGAAATACGGCTATCCGTCAATACGCGGATGTTATTTACACACGCATGGCCTACCACAAGTGTCGGACTTACAATCTATCCTGCTCATCAGCGAGTGGAAATGATTTATTTACACGGCTCCAGGTGTTTGTCCTCTTTTCTCTGTCCTTCCTTCTTTCTGATTTCTCATTTTCTTTGCATCTTTTCTAATTTTAATTTGCAGTTGATTTATATAGCGTCCCACCTTTTGTTTCCCTCTTGTTTGTGGGTGGCTCCACAGAGGGGCCGCATGGTTCTTTAGCCTTTTCTTTCTTCCTGATTTTCTTTTTCATTATTATCTTATCGAATTGGTTCTGGGTGGTGAGGCGAGACGACGGAGAAAGATGAAGAAAGGGAAGAAAGATGTAAGAGAGGTAAGAGAGATGGTTGATAGGGTGTAAAGACAAACATGGGGAGATCAAAAGAGAAAAATAAAAGGATAAATATAAATAATAATAAAATAACTATGAATATAACGGAATGGATAGCGAGACCGAATTCATCACTGTACAGACAGAAGAGGAAAGAGCGAATGAAACAACGGCAGGAACGAGGCAGTGCATCACAGGGAGTAAGATATATTCTCAGTAAGAGGGAAACCAGGTAAGAAATATTCAATCGGCATGGAAATAAGTCAGAGAAAGGGGGCGGCGCGGCTCTTTTACGTGTAGATTGCCTAATGAACTGCCATTGCTTACAGCTGCTACAGCTCGGGTTTGCACAGCAAACGAACCAAAAACTAGAAGACTACAATTGGAGCATGTGATTGGCTACAACCCGAGGAAGGAAAAGGGGCTGCTTGAGAGAATAATAAGGAAACAACGAAGAAAAGAATAAGCGAATAAAAGAAGAAATGAAAGAAGAAGGGCGAAGGGTGAAGAGAGAAAAGAAAGCAAGGTTGGCGCGTGGATTGTAGCTAAAAGCAGCTAATTGCAGCTGTTCACATGCTGGGCTTGCCCAAGAGGGAAGGTGTGTGTGGAAAGAAGAAAAGAACGAAGAATGAGAAGAATAGTCAGAAGAGATCAAGAAGGCGCAAGGAAGAAAGAAAGAAAAGAGGAAAGAGGACAGAAGGAAAGAAGGAACGGAAGAAGGAAGCGCAGTCACGGACCACGGCAGATGATGAGGAGAGAAGAGGAGGAGAAAGGCGAGAGAGCGACAGAAGAGGAAAAAGAGATTGGAGAGCAGCGACAGGATAGGAAAGAGAGGAGAGGAAGAAGAAAGAAGAGAATAAATATAATAATAATAATACTAATAAACAGAAGAAAAAGAAAAAGAGAAAATACAAGGTGCCTGTCCCCCACCGCTGCACGAAAAGACGCGGCCGCAAATCTGGTGATCTAGCGTGATGCAATGATATAATAAATCAATCACAATGAAAAGGAAGCAAGCTATTATGAATAATAATCATGATGAAAAAGGAAGAAAGGAAGGAAGACATTAATAAATAGAATAAACAAACAAATAAGAGAAAGAAGAGTGCAGAAGAGGAAACGGTAGCGAAACAAATACGAGCGCGTTGTGGAGGCGGCGGTGGAGGTGGAGAGTGGAGGCGGTGGGTTCGCTACGGGCTGCTCTCCGTCGAAACGGTGGGCGAGTGGATGGTCGACGATGGAGGATGGGTACGGGTGCGGAAGACTTTTCATAGACAGACGGAACCTGAGCAGAGCTGAAGAGCACGAGCAAAGATGCACAGCTGTCGACGCGGATTGCACAAGGACGCATCACGGTGTAAAATCAACACCCAACGATCGCGACATGCCTGACTAAGCATGGCAAAGTCGCGCTACCCGGGAGTACCGGAGTACCTTGCACAGGCAAGCGGCAAGTCGCCTTCGGTACTTGTACAAGTGTTCTTGCGGCCTCTCTGTCATTGTCTTGCCACGATGACAGTGGGCGAAAGTATCATGTGTCATGAAGTGTGGGAGTGCTTATTGTTTGGAAGCTGTGCTTGACGCTGTCTGGGCCCTAGCCATGATTGTTCCTGGCGTGCCTGTCGACTGTCGAGTGTGCGTCGAGTGACTTGGCCCATGTGCGGTAGTATCTCGCGAGCAAGATACGTACTCGCAGTCGCGTACACCCTTTTTCCACCGCCAGTGTCTAACCCATTGTCTTATTGTCTTGTCCCCTTCTCTGCTCTACTTCTAAATAGTACTCCGTACGCCCATCTACATAGAAGACTACTTTCATCCTTCAGCCCTGTTGCCGTTACCACCATTTAGACCTTTAGACCTTTAGACCGTTCGTCACAGCCCACCGGGCTACCGTTGCGGCTACCGTTGCCGGTCTTCCTGGCGCCACTCGCCTAGTGAGTACTCGTTCCGAGAACCGTTGAGGTACTTGATCTCGATATGAGAATAAGGACTGCCAGCACATCAAAAGTCCGTGAGGATCGTCACCAACTCTGTTTCAACCAAACCCAGCCATCTTCCATGTTCATAGCCATATATAATCACATCGACTCCGTATGCATCCTCGCATCCCGGATGCGCGTTCTGCGTCCCGGCGTAGCATAGACGGAAGACGTGGAACACCAGACACCTGGGCATGGAACCCTTCCATCAGGCCACCAGGCCACCAGTTCGGTCCAATCCACAGCCTGCAATCTAGATTGCATGCCGCTCGTCTTGTCCCCTTCTCCCCTGTTCCCTTCTCCTGAACACGCCTGCCTGGCCGTTTATTAGCACGCATCAGCTGGGCAGCGGCAGCCACAAAGCAAGACTCAAAAAGGCAGCTGCAGTGCGCGACCCAATCGACACCAGACTCCCTGCATGCGTTGTTTCGTTCCATGCCTGATCCTCGTAATATAACATACATGGCCGCCATAATCACAGTCCTTGTTAATATAGTCAACCTCGGTGGCTCGTGAAGCACTGTGAGAAACAAATATCATAGATAAATACTAGAAATAAATAACAGAAATAAGCATAAGCATATACCAGAAATAAATACTATATAAATAACAGAATAATAATACCAGAAATAAATACCTCGAACAGCCCACGTCAACGGTCCAGACGCGACACACGACCGAAGAACAAAGTACTGTACGTACGATCGCCCAAACAGGCTAGCCGTGTTCTTTTATCGAATTTATCCATCTACCCCTCTATTCCGCCGACTTTCTACTTTCTTTCTGACTTCTTTCTTCTTTTCCGCATTTTATTCTCTACTTCTTTTATTCTCTCGTCTCTTTATTCTCTCGATTTATTGATTTAAATTTATATCCCATTTAATCCTTTAATATCTCCTCCGACACGAAAAGCATCAAAAGTCTCGAAACCTGCCAATCGGTTTTCTGTACTCTACACTAACACCCTCGAACGTCAGTGTCCTCGCTATCCATATCGTCAATATCGTCAATATCGTCAATTCAGACCGACCCCATCGTCGGCACCGCAACGTCGTCGGATCACTCCTTGACCTACTTGACACACCCTTCTACACGATCGTATCAATTCGCTGAATTGATACCAAACCGCCATCATTTCGTTCAATCAACCCTACCCCGGCCAGGCACCCGTAAGTCCAGTGTACCTGCTACCATGTTCGCATCTTCACCGTTATCATCACTATCGTCATGTCACCCTCATGCCATCCGCACGGCCATCTGTACTGCCATCATCACCACATCTATACCTGACACCCTCCTCATTTCCTGATCCCCATATGCTGTCGCATACATCTCAACAGCATAGCTTCACCACACATCATCGTCGTCCCATCTGCACCTCTTGTCCCCCTCTTGTCCCCTCGCTGTCTTCAGCATCTACCTCGGCCTCTGCCTCTACCGCTCTCGCTCTTCTCTCACTCTTTCCCTTCCTCTGCACCACCTCACCATCTTGCATCTTCAAGAAAACGCGCTAGCGGGCGTCTCGGCAGCCTGCAGCTCTCTCTGTCTGCTCGTCTCCTCGTCTCCTCGTTTCTTTTCTGTACGAGTACTCTTCCTTTGCTGTTCTTGTTCGTTCCTTTTTCTATTCCCCTGCTTCTCTCTTTTTTTCTATTCTTCCTTGCATCTGCACAGGGGTTGCAGGAGGCCGCTTGCCAGCTCCATTCCCCAGGCCTTCTCCTCTCTGTTCCGTCGCTTGCCCTCCTCACGCGTCAATTGTTCCTTTTTTTGTTTTTGTTTTTATTTATCTTTATTCTTTTACTCCATCCTTTTATTCTGTCCCTTCTCTCCGTCTGTGTCGTCTACCATCACCGATCGCTGGCCACCCTGCCCTGATCTTCGCTGAGCTTCTTGCGATCGGTTATCAGTTTATTGGTTATTTACATATTATTCCTTTCCCATTCTATTCTACTTTGCATTTTATTCATCTTCACATCGCTATTCCTCTTATTACTATTCTCATTCTTATATCCTTCACAATTCTCTCACTTTTTCTTCGTCTCCATGTTCTTGCTCTTTTTATCTATTTATCTGTCTCCTTCCCTGGCGTTCTGATTGGTCGGTTCTCACCCGCAGAAACCCGCGCCGCCCGATCGTCGCTACTGGCCAGTTGAGAGAATAATAGAATAGAGAGCATTAAAAAGAGTCTAGTTGAAGAGAGAAAAGAGAGAATTGGAAAAGGTAGAAGAGAGAGAGAGAGAGAGAGAGAGAAAACAAAAGCAGTGACGGAGGATTGGACGAAAGAAAGAACGAGGGATAGAACGAGAGCAAGGGATCAGATCAAACAGGCAGGAACAAGAGCGAATCGAACCACAGGCTGAGCAGACGAGCAGAGAGCAAGACAGGAACGAGCTCACTCGACACTGCCCCATCCGGCTGTCCTCGAGTCGTTGCCGTCGATTGCGCTTTCCATGTCCCCTCTTTACCAGCCTGGCCCTCTTCCCTTCCTCCACACGCGTCAATCCCAGAGCCAGACCGACCACACGCGCCCTTCTCCCATCTGCTTTGCTCTTTCCCATTCAGCCATTCTCCCATACCTCCCATACACTCCGTCCCCTTCCACCTGCATTGCTGCATTGCATTCCTGCATCCTCACTTGTTTTATTTATTTATTTTCTCTTCTCTCTTTTATTCATTTATTTCTCTCTCTCTCCCTCTCTATCGATCACTGATAAATCATTTTATCCTTTCTTTCTTCTGCCTTCCGTCCCTACTAGCTCCCACCTTCCTGTATTACTCATTCTCCATCTTTCTTCCTCCACACGCGCTCCCACTCCCACGCTCCTCTCTCATTGCCTCTCCTCCTTCTACTCTTTCTTTCGCTCTTCTTTTCGCCCCTCCCCTCTGGTTCCCTCCCCTGCCGCCTTCCGCTTTCCACCTTCTGCCTTCTGCCGTCTACTCTCTCCTGCTTACCTCATTCCCTGCCTCCCCCCGACCTCTTTTTTCTCTTCTCTTTTCTCCACCCCAATCGCCTCCATTTTCATCCATTGAATCTACCTCCCACCTCTCAACCGATACCATCTTACTCTTTACACGTCTCTTCATCTTTGTACTTGCTATCACCATCTACTTTCGTCACCAAACACATCTAACAGTCTAGACCATGGAGCAGTGGCAGGTCAACCCTCTGCCGGATTACAGCATCTATGGCAACTCCACCAACCACCCCAGCGACGTGCAGTAAGTACCTACCACTTTGCGTTGTACCTCATGCTGCTGCTGTACCTCGTATTGTATCCCCTTTGCTTTGCTTTTCTTTGCGTTTCTTTGCTCTCCTTTGCTTTTCTTGCACTGCTTCTGCTTTCCTTGCTTGCTTCTCCCCTCACCCTTCCCATCGACACATGCACAGAGCAGCACCACGACAACGACAGAGAACGACCGCACCGCATCCAACTTCTACAGTGGCTCTGCATCCCCAGTTCATTCATCCCATCATCCATCTCACCATCCATCCCATCTGTCCATCTCGCACCACAATACGTACTTTGGCACCAACTGCGACAGCACATGCCACCTCCACCATCAGGCAATACACGCAAGACATCAATGAGATAGAGCAATCTCAAAGCCTGGAACAAAAAAGGAACACAGACATTGGATATCAGACACCAGACACACTGTTAGACACCAGACATCTACAGAGACATCTACAAAGACATCCACAGAGACATCTACAGACACGCGCATTCAACGCGACACAGCACAGCCACAGACAACAGACACCAGAGCCGTCCTTCCCAATCGAGCGCAACCAGCGACCGCATCACAGCTGCACTTGCAGCTACTGGGCTAGAAACACGCCAGCGGAACCCACTTCTGCCACCCCTGCACTGCCAAACGAAGGCCCCAAGAACAGAACATCACAGAACACAAAGAGCAGCAAAAGAAAGAAATAGTGGACGCAAGCCCCCAGGCACACAGCACTCAGCACTCAGCACACAGGCACCCCAACTACTAGCCTGCTTATTTATTCCACTTCTCCAAGGCGCCAACCCATCGCCCGCGCGCTCGCGCTCCATCGCCCACTCTCGTGCCCATCTTTGTCTCTGCCCTTGTACCCTCTACCTGTTCTTCGACTTTGCATCCACCATCTACCATCCATCTGCGACAAACAACTGCTACTCTCAACTGCCACTACTGCACTCTGCCCTCTGCGCTCTGCACCTCACTCTGCGCACTTTCTGCAGCGACATTCTTTCTTCTTTATCCTCCTGCTCGTCTGCGCCTCTCCATTCCACCCGGTGGCATCCTTCGCATTGTTTTCTTATTGTTCTATCGTCGTCTCGTCTCGTCTCGTCCCCACCTCGTCGCTGCCTGCTTAAACACGCCTGGCGCGACGCATCGACAACTCTGCAGGCATTTCAGCTGCCATCTTGTCACTGCAGTTGGCATCCTGTGGTCTGTCTACCGTGTCTGCCGTCTCCGTCTACCTCCCAATCGTCCGCAGTGGTCAGTGGCTGTCTGCCGCCTGCCCAACACCAATCGTCGTCTCTTTTGTTTCGCCTCCCATCCCATTGATTGGACTTGTTCAGATCCGAGTTTTCGTCACTCTCTCATTTCTTTATTCACTCATTTCTTCACGCCCAATCCATCGGCGGCTTATTTCTTCTTCCAACTTTTTCGTCTTATTCCACTTCGCCATTGTCGATTGTCTCCGGGCTCACGGACTTTTCTCTCGGCTCCTCATTTCGAGCTATTTCTAGGCCCTGTCATCGACCTACAGCCGGCCTACACCCTACCTACAGCTTGTCTACGCCTACCACCCAACCTCCCATCGTCATCGTCATCCTCCATCGTTGCTGCTCTTTTCTCTTGTCGTTCTCTGCTCCCTGTTCGCTTTGTTATTTTCCTGCTCTGCTGCTTGTGCATCATCGTGTCCCCTCCTCATCCACATCGCGACGCGCACGGTTCATCCTTCGACCTTCCCTGCTGTGCCGACGGTCCCTCCGCGCGCGATCTACTGCCAAGCCCGACTCCCGCCCCATCCTTCAATCTTCTCTTTTCGTCAAAAAAGCGTCGACGACGTCGAAAGTATCATCTACATCTACCTCAACGGTCGATACTCGGATACATCGATACTTGTGTTACACCAGTACAAAGTACTTGACCACAAGATCGAAAGTGTCTCAGACTTCACCTAGCTTGGGGCGACGCAAACAAAAGGCGCCAGCATACAGCTTCTGTTGTATCGGATACAAACCCAGACCACCACCAACGACTATCCTCTAGTCCATCTCGGCCTCAGCCGCCGCATCTTGATAGTCACGATGAAGCCTACAAATAGCAATCCGCAGCCGCTTCAACCCTGGGGGTCCCAACAGCCGTCACCTATCACACCGCATACACAACAGCCCCCTCCACAGCATCAGCATCAGCAGCAGCAAGCACCCGTGCCCAATATGTCGGGGCCAGTGCCTCCTCATCTTTCCATGGCCAACATGTCTCCCATGCAAACTCCACCACCGTATACTAACCCAAGCTCTCCTTGGTTTAGCCCACAACACGCGTATGCTCATCCGCAGATGAATGCGCGCCGCAATGATCCCATGGACTTTCGCTACGGCCAGCAGCCGCCCCAGCCCGGCCAGCCGCACCACCCAGGCCAGGGCCAGCCGCCGATGAACGTCGGCCCTCCTCATGGCCAGCACCCACAGCAGCAACACCCACAGCAGCACCCACAGGCACCGCAGCAGCAGCAACAGCCGCCTCACCCCGTGCCCCAACAGCAGCCTGCCCCTGGTGCGCCGCCTGTCCCCCCCACATCCGTTGCCCAGCGCCAGCGGAAGCGCCCGAACCCGGCGACCGCACAGCCCACGACATCTGCATCGCCTATCATCCCCCCTCCTATTCCGACAAGCACTCCTGTGACGTCCAACACGGCCATTCCTCCTCCCGGCACGCCTGGTGCTCCGAGCACTAGCGCCCCTACGCCGACATCAGCTGTGACGCCGAATGTGGCCGTGAAGAACCTTCCATCAGACGAGGCTGGCGCAAACCCGACGCCGCCGCCTGCCAAGAAGAGCCGCACCAACACGCCTTGGACGCCCGCTGAGGAGCACCGCCTCAAGCAAATGCGCGATGCTGGTAACTCGTGGGCCGAAATTGCAAAGGTATGTCGAAGAGGGAGAAGAACGGGGAAGGAAAAAATGGAGAGAATAGAGAAGAATGGGGAAGAACGGGAAGAACGGGATTTTGGTTCTGCATATTAGTCTCCGGTCTGAGATGATATTCCCATGCATATGGATGGAGCACATCTGTCTAGAGCCTAATAGGAGCGCACCTATTCCGCGATCCCGCTTTCGTTGTTTCGCTGTCTGAAGTCAGGCACGCACATGACTAGCAGAAGACTAACCTTTTCAGACCTTCCCCACGCGTACCGAAGGTAGTGTCAAGAAGCACTGGTACAAAGACATGCACTATGCAGAGTTCGCCGAGGACGAGGTATGAAGACTTGACCCCTTACAATATGGCCAATATTAGAAGACCATGGACTAACGTGATTATGCGTCTCAGAGCGCCGCTCTTCTCAATGCGATCAAGGAATACGAAAACCAGAAGTGGAAGGTGATCGGCCAGAAGGTCGGCAAGCCTGCCAAGGTGAGTTGTCCATTGTTACGATGCCTTTTTCAATTGTCACAGCTAACCCCCATAAAGGCATGCGAACAGTACGCAAAGGAGCACTTTAGTGATCAAATCCTTGCTACCCCAGGAAAGCGATAGAATGGACCATACCCGGGAAATGTGAATTTTGTTTGAGGAACTGTTCTTCGTTTGCGTCTGTCGTGTCTCGGGCTGTTGGCGTGTGGTCGTTCTGTCATGGGGCTTTGTTGGTCTCTCTTTCTTGGGCCGCTGATCCTTCTATTTCTTTCTCCCTTTTTTTCTTTTTTTCTTTTTTCTTTTCTTCGGGGGCTTTTTGCTTCTTCCTGTTGTCTTTTTTCCCCCTACTCTGGGTTCCTCGGTCAGGCTCCCATCAGGTTTGCGGACTACGCAGAACCTTTTCGCTTTGTCTTACTTTCCTCTTTTCTTATTCTTTCCTTTGGTCTTTTTTTTCTTCTTTTCTCTTTCTCTTTTTTTGTTTCTTTTGTCTTTATTTTTACAACGGGTAGGTATCTGGGAAATTACTTTATATTCTTAACTTTCTGGCGGCGAAGGAAAAAAACTATGGGCTCTTAACAAATTTATTCTTTTCACTTGTCTGTGCGCTTCGTTGTTTCTCTTGTCTTGCTTTGGCTTGTGTCTTTCGGTTCGTGTGACCGTGCTCTACTCTTATCTCGTGTCGATTTTGTTTGGTTTCTACACGATGTCCTATCGTTGTATTTTCTGTCAGCCAGCTGTCAACCTTTGGCAGGTTCCAGCTAGCCTTTTTGCCTCTATACTTTGAATATCAATATCAGTTCGGTTTCCAATCAGGTTTCATTTTGCTATCCAGCCAAAGTAAAAAGTACGATGTGTATTGTGACCACATCGCCCATGGCGTAGAGCACCTCGGCCTTGCAACCACTTGTAGTTGGTCCAGTGGCTGCAGGATTGTGTGTGCGCGCCATCTTGTGATCTTGTATATCTTGTACATCTTGTAGATATACTTTGGTGGCCGACTGTCCTTTATCAACAAGCACGGGAGGATCCGGGCGGACCGTTGTGGATGGAGAATAGGAGAATAAATACTTTGTCTGTGTTCGTGTCTTGTATCCATGTATTTTGCATGCTGCACATATACATGTGTCCCAACAACTGATATCTAGAGTTATGCCTGGGTCTAGTAGAGCATTTTGCAAATACATTACAGCCTATTGTATGTGCTATGTATCGTCCATCTCAAGGTTCGTGTAACACGGGCAAGACGTGTTTTTCCATCTCGAAATACTAGCTCAGTATAAAAGTGACAAGCTTACGATGTATCTTACTAGGCACATGCTGTACTATCTTTTAGGGAATATAACTGTAATACAATGATCAATAGAAGAGAAGAGGCAACGACGAGTAGATAAGCACAAAGATGAACTGTTATTATTTATCTAAGCCGGGCATTAATTATAACAAGTCATCAAACTACAATATACTCGTAAACCAAACACCGAAACAAAGTATATCCTGAATAACTCTAACGATGTAGAAGGATCTATTCTCAAATATATTACCCGAGAAGAAGTTGCAAAAGACAGCAGCCTTTTCATGAGCCCCATTCTCTTGGCACGTCTTCAAGATCTACCATTATATCGTGAGTATATTCCCAACACGGCCGCACTATGAACACCTCTCTTCTTTGGGCTAATCAGCATCAACCGTCGAGCCGGCTGAGAAACTTGACAGAGGTGTTCCAATAGCAGCTATCTATGTTGCCATCCGTGCCACGATCTTTGCTCGATTGTCGTCTCACCACCACACGGCCCGTCTGCCGTCTGAATGGATCACCGAATGAGGCTATCCTCTTCTCCCGCGAGTCTGCTTGTTATGCATCAACCGTATACCTTGTCCTCGGCATTTCCTGCCTGATGCAGCCTCCTGTCAAGATCCAGAGATCGCTCCATGTTTCTTGAGTCTTTCAAGGCATCTTCGATGCGAGTGCCACGCTTCTACTTGCATGCAGCGAGTGCGTGACGTAGCATCGAAAAGTCTGTCGTTTAATCAGTCAGGGGTTATTCTTTGTAAGCATAGTAAGAACTTATTGACTGTACTACGGCACTACCGCCTGTGCTTCAACGCTTTTAGATTGCCCGTCGCACAGGGCGTACTACAGCTATCTGACAGATGTCAGGCCAGAACGAGAACAGAGTTGCCTGCTCTTTTGCCAGTATTGCAGTGCCAACTGCATTGCCGGTGGTGTGCTGCAATTTGCAAAGGAGCATTGGGAGAGGAGCCCCAGAGGCGTGCCCAGAGCATCCGCCCTGCCGTCATGCCGCCCTCCGCACTCAATCCAGCACGTATTTACGTAATGAATCGAAAACCAGTCTCATAACGAAATAAAGCCAAATAGACATTAGCGCTAAAACTGCTATGGAAGGGGGAGAAAATTGGGGCTCTCACTACACAATACACTCTCCTCAGCACACAGTACGACCCTGCCCGTCGCCAAACATGGAAAGAGCAACCCCGTCCCTGTTTTTGCCTCCTCACTTTAGTAATATTTAGAGAATTAGAGCCATATTAGAGCCGTATTAGAGCAGGTTTGGTCTTTTCCTCGTGATGCCCGTCCGTCGTTCCTTCCTTGCCGGACATGCTCTTTCCTGCTCTCTCCTCCCTCTCTGTCTATCCTCGGTCGTTCCTTCCTTCTTCTCACTCGTCTCGTACGATGTGCCTCGTATCACGCTTACACACACTGACACGCACCACCCGCATGTCTCGTTTGCCAACAAGATGCCAATGTGCCAACACCAACAATATGTCGTAAACAAAAGTCTGGAATGCGCGTCCCCGCCCGTGTCTTCCTCTGGACTTGTCAAATGCAACCCATTCTTTAAATAACGTAAAGCAAAGCCGCCAATCTTGGCATGCCGCTTCCCCAGGCTTTTGCCACTCTTGCGTTCTTGCGTTCTCCTCCCCAGGTCTTTCCTTGCTTTTGTGCGCAGAGAGCTCCCTTGCCCTCGGCTCTTTCCTCCATCTGTGCCTAGTAAGAATTCTCTCGAATCCTCTCGTTACCTAATCCTTCCACTCGTTCTCTTTCTTTCTCCTCACCTCTTTCTCTCCTCATCTTTTCTCGCTTCATCTTCATTCCTTTCCTCAACTCTCCCTTGGCCCTCTCTTCAGCTCTCTTCGACACTCGCTTCAAGAGCCCTACACTCGCTTCTTCACTCGTTATCCGACCCAACCAACTCGCGGCCTCACTCGTTCGGCTCCGACCGTTGGCTCGACATCGGCAACCACCCCTCACATCCTCACAGCCTTGCTGTCTAGTACCCTTCATCTGCATACACCTGCCTGCCCGTTGCTCGACTCTACAAAACCTCCCAATGAGATCGTTCGTGCCCATCGGGGCAGCCCTGCTGGGCATCTCCAGTGTTGCTCTGGCAGCACAGGCGAAATGCTCCCTCACACAAAAGTGCCCCGAGTCGGCACCATGCTGTTCGCGTGCGTCTCTATATCTGAAATCAAAAAGAAGTAAAACCTCCTATCGTATAGAGCTGACTATCTAGAATACGGCGAGTGCGGTGTTGGTGCGTACTGCTTGGGCGGCTGCGACCCGCGCATGTCCTTCTCGCTGGATGCATGCGTGCCCGAGCCCCAGTGTGAGAGCCGTGTCATGAAGATGGACTCGCTCGACCGCATGATCAGCGCCGACAAATACCTCGGCGATGCCTCCGAAGCCGACTGGGTCTACCAGGGCAACCCGCTCGTCTACAACGACGAGGCCGTGCTGCTCACTATGCCCGCCAAGTCTGTCGGTACCGTCCTGTCGTCCACCGTTTACATGTGGTACGGCAACGTCAAGGCTACCTTCAAGACCTCGCGCGGTGCTGGCGTCATCACGGCCTTTATCCTCATGAGTGACGTCAAGGACGAGATCGACTACGAGTTTGTCGGTGCCGATCTTAAAATCGCCCAGACCAACTACTACTTCCAGGGTATTCTCGACTGGCACAACTCGGGCAACATTTCCCTGTCCGACACCTACGAGAACTACCACACCTACGAAATTCAGTGGACACCCGACTCCATTACCTGGCTCGTCGACGGCCAGGTCGGCCGCGTCAAGAAAAAGTCGGACACCTGGAACGCCACCTCTAACCAGTGGGAGTTTCCCCAGACCCCGTCGCGTGTCGGCCTCTCCATCTGGCCCGGTGGTGCCAGCTCCAACGCCCAAGGCACCATCGACTGGGCTGGCGGCCCCATTGACTGGAACTCGGCCGACATCAAGAACTATGGCTACGATTTTGCCACCTTCAAGGACGTCGAGATTGAGTGCTACAACGCGTCGTCTGGTGCCGGCACCAACAACAAAGTCTCCTACACCTTCAACAACATCGCCGCCACCAATAACACCATCGTCAACGGCAAGGATAGCACCGTCCTCAAGAGCTTTCAGGGCACCGGCCTGGACATGGATGCCGGCAGCAGCTCGGCTTCCAGCTCCGCCGCCGGCAGCTCTGCCACCGACACAAACACTGTGCCTGGCGGCAGCTCGAGCGGACCGGGTAGTGGCCCCGCTGACAACAGTGGCTCTGGCAGTGACTCGGGCTCGACGACGAGCACGGCTGCTGGCTGCTCGTCCACCGGCTTCTCACAAAGCTGCGACAGCTCCGGCAGCGGCTCGTCTAAGAGCGACGGTGGCCGCGTGGCTGTGGGCGGCGAGCGTGTCTTTGGTGCCAGCGCATTTGCCGTTGTTGTCGCCTTTGCCGGCATGCTGATGTTGTAGTTGTTGTTCTTGATTCTCTTTGCAGTATTCAATTTTAATTTGGCCACGGCGGCTCTTGGGTTCACTGCACTGGCATTGTTTTGTTGTCTTCATGTCTTTCTCTCCCCTTCTCTTCTCCTGTCTCTATTCTCCCTTACCTTTTATGCACATCCTACCTCATACCCTTTCTTGGCTTCTTCCATCTCATCATCTCATCATCTCGCAAAGTGCAGCACATTGCAGCATTTGCGAGACTCGCCCAAAAAGCACTATTTAATGTTTTCTTTATTTATCCTGTCCTATGTACTACTGAATTACAAAGCTGTCAGCATTGACGACTAATTGATTAATGAAAACCGAGTTGTCCACATGGAGTTGCGTCGCCTGTAAACTGGTGTCTTTGGATGACATGACCTAAGCATACAGTTACTGATGTGCGCTAAAAATCCAAGATGATTAGCGGTTGAATGAGGCTGTTTGCTGCAGAGCTGTAGTGTCTCAAAGCCTGAGTACCCTGATTGGCCGAAACACTGCACCTTGCATCGGACGTCCTTTTGCGCAAACCTCACTTCACCTCACTTTGGCTCTCTTCTGCCTAATACCAGCACTGTAATTCGCACTCTCTATACACAATGCCCCGATTCAATCCAAAGGACCTCTCATACGACCAGAGCCTGCCGCCGTTCCTCGCAGCTCTGCGCGGCCAGCTCACAGGCGACGACCGCGGTGCCGATCCCATTCTCGCCGGCCGTCGCCGCGCAGTCAAGAAACGGTCTGCTAGCGAAGAGGCAGAAGATGCGCCACTCGTCGTGGACGAGCGCGGCGATGTCGTGGGCGGCGTAACTGTTGGCAAGGACGGAGCGGTTGCCGAGAACAAGGCCGCGGACAAGACGGGCGACGACACGAAGGACGAGAAAACAGACGACACGAAAGACGATGCCAACGTGGCGTTTGGTGCCGGAAAGAAACGACGGGTCGGCAAGGTCGTGGGCGGCGACGAGTACGAGGTGGCAGAGAGGGATCTGAAGCGGAAGCGGGAGGCAAAGAAGGACACCTCCAAAGACGAGTCCGTGACGAAAGACAAGAAGGACATAATAGACAAAAAAGACAAGAAGGACAAGAAAAAGGAAAAGAAAAAGAAGATCCAGCTGAGCTTTGAAGACGAGGAGGAGGGCTGAACAGAGGGCGACAGCATCAACAAATCCAATACCTACCAGAGGCTTTCGCATTCGTCGTGCCTCTCCGTGTCAGGGGAAGCCGACTGCGCGCGGCGTGCCTGACTACTCCGATGTCCACCTGCTGTCTCTTCTACTGGCCTCTTGAGGATCAGGCCAAAGACAGCTCCGGCTCCTATCGAAGAGCAGCCGTGCTATTGCTCGAGACCTGCCCATCATCTGAACCGCGCTTGTCTGCGCATTTGTCGGCTCGAGCCGCGGTATGATGTGCTCATGGTAGTATGTAGCAAACTCCATGGATGCGGCACCATACCTCTCCATACCGAGCAGAGGACATATGCTCGCTCTCCGTCACTTGGCCAGACCAGTCAGTTAATTCAAAAGAGTTTCATATTCTTATATCTACACTCGCCACCTGCTCAGACCGTCCCCTCTATATGTAATCTTAACAATGTGATAATGGAAAAGGAAAACAAGTAGTCGTATATGTTTTGTTTGTTTATGCATCCGCTATTCGGCTATACAGCTATCCAGCTACGCAACTCGACTGGAGCTGAGTAGTGCCCGCGTTTCAGAACCCGTTGGACTCGTCAGACCGCGCGAGCCGCTTAGTGGTACTCGGGCTTCACATAGTCGGCAAAGGTCTTGGGCTCCTCGTAGCCGTGGTGGTCGTGGTGGCCGTGGCCGTCGTCCTCGGGGCCGACGTAGTCCATCTTGTAGACGTTGCCGCACTCGGAGCACCGGTCAACGGGGCGGTCGCGGGTCATGCCGACCCAGATAACGTTGTGCGAGTCGGCGGGGAAGCCGGTGCAGCCAGCAAACTGCTCCTCGCCGGCAGACCGAACCAGGATGGGCTCGGCAACAGTGCCCTTGCGTGACGCATCCAGGGGGCGCATGTCGAAGATGTCGACGCCCTCGACCTTGCCGAGAATCTCGAGACGCTCAATACCGGTGGACTGGTTCAGGTCGGTGGGAACAGTGCCGACGGGGGCACCGGGGCCGAACAGGTCGTCGCGCGAGCGGATCTCTGTTCAACGTTAGTGGCTGCTGGCTGCGCGTAGAAAAGATCCAGCCAAAAGACTGTGATCGCGAACTCACCGGACAGGGTCTTGTACTGGGGAGCCGGGACGTCCTTGTCCTTGGGGGCCTCGCCTGTGCATGCTGTTAGCTTGACTGCTCTGTCTTCTGACTGCCCTAGCTGCTCCTCCGCATATTCCGCCCAAATATCCGACGGGCGTGGATGAAGCACGCGTCCATCAGATCCATTGCTGCCTGTCTTACGTACACCGGACAAGAGACGTCGCAAAGGTGCGGCGGGCGACGGGAACAGCGGCCCGGCGGGCGGCGGTCAGGGCAGCGCGCTGCATGAACATTTTGAATATTTTCAATCGGTAGATCGGAATCGGATAGAGTGGAGAGGTTGTCGTCGGTCAATTGAGCAGCTCGGGGTTGACGTCGGGGGGTGGGTGGTGGTGGTGGTTCGCGGGAGAAGAGTGCAGAGCGGAAGCCGAACGAAAATGAAAAATGAGGCCTTTGGCGATAATGGAGAATGGCCTGACAGGCCTTCCCGAGAGCCTGCCCATAGACCGAGAAACCCCCCCATCCAGAGCGCCCATTGCCCAATTGCCGGTGACCGAGTGAGAGAAGCTTTCCCGATTTGGTTTAGCCGTACCACTAACTGCAGCCAAAACACGTGATATTATTATGAGCGCCAATGCCCACTCTGGCATTTGAAAATGCAAGGTGGGCTGTTTGGATGAGTAATCAGATGACGACGTGAAGTGGTGGGCGGGTGAGAGGCAGCACCGGATGAGACTGACGACAGTGAGATTTTATTTAGTATTTTCTGTATTATTACTGGGCTTATTGTGTTTTTATTGGATATGTCGTCGTCATGAAATGAACCTCATTAATTGTGAATATATGGCATAACAAAAAGCATAGCGGAAAGAATGTAAGGTAAGAAGAATTGTTTAATAATACGTGCACTAAATATGTAAAAAAACATATCAACCAACGGAAATCCTATAAAAGTTCAAATAGCATTAATGTGATTATAGAACATGGTATTGTACGAATGGCAACTGTAATGCCTCTCACAAGCCAAACACATTTACACCTGCGGCAGCTTGCCAGCCCGGTCCTTTGCAATGTTGGCCATAGCCTGTTCGTCAGCAAATGTTTCGTGATAGTAATCATCTCATTATATTTGTTGACAAGTTCAGCAGCAAAACCTACCTCAATCGCTGCAATCTCTTCTTGGCCAAAGTTGCCACGGTCGATGCGTTCGCGCATGTTCTGCATGATGACGTCCCGTGACCGGCCGTTGACAAACACAACATAGATCAGGCCGGGGAAGGCTGCCTCATACTCGGCGTTGAGCGCAGCCAGGAGCGCCCCTTCCTTTTCGGACGCTGCCTGCAGCTGTGCCTGCTCGGCCTGGGACTGTGTGCTCTCGACCTTTTTGGCACCCAGCCGCGGGTGAGCGCCGAGGATGCTCAGCAGAACCTCCTTTGAGTGCTTATCATTAGCAGCCTTCGTCTGGGTGGCTAGCAGCTGGTCCTTGACAATGTCGGCGACCTCATCGTATGTAGAGGGTATTGCCTCACGAATGGCCGGCAGAGCCAGGGCGTGCAGATCCTTGCTGGGCTCAAACAGCAGGTCGAGAGCGTCGGTGATGGTCTCGTCGGGCAGCGACGGGAACGATGCAACAGACGGAAGAGAGAGGGCCATTTTGATGTGCAAAATGTATGTGTTTGTCGTTGGTATTGCCAAGTCCTCCAGTCGAGCTCAACGAGGCACGGGGCTGAGATATATAAGTGTGCAGTGGTGCTGCTGCTATTAGCGGCGTTGGCCGATCGGGAAGGCGCAGACGGACGGTGCCGAAGCCGGGAAAGGACAGCCACACCGACACGACGACCGGCAGACAGCCCCGAGACGATAGTTTCCTGTGAGAATGGGATAGAGCGATTCCCAATATTTATAGATGAACACGTTTTATCAATTAATCAAATAGTATTAACTGAATCGATGAGTGTTGAGTACTGTTACGACGTAATGGAGCTCGAGCTTGGTGGTGCCTATCTTATCGCTCCGGCCTCTGATTGGCCAGAAGCGCTGCCTTGCATAAAATATTTCTACGCGACAAGGCAGGCCTAGTAGGGAGCAGCAAGGTGCAGGAGGGCCACCAAAGCAAGCAAACCGCATACATCACGACTTACGCCTGCGACTCTCAGCCTCATATTGACGGTATATCAACATCAATCACCCATTGACAATCGACGTTCTCCGACTCCCACTTTTGCGTCCATCTCCCCTCCACCCACAACCAATGCTGTGCGCCATCTCGGGCGAGGCACCAGAGGTGCCCGTCGTGTCCAAGAAGACGGGCGCCGTCTACGAGAAGCGCCTCATCGAAAAGTACATTGAGGAGCATGGAAAGGAGCCCGGTACCGACGACGAGCTTGATGTCGAAGATCTGCTCGAGCTGAAACCCGTCGGCGGCATTGTGCGCCCGCGGCCCCCGACCCTGACTTCCATTCCCGCGCTGCTCGCCACCTTCCAAAACGAATGGGACGCGCTCGCCCTCGAAACCTATACCCTGCAGCAGCAGCTATCCCAGACGCGCATGGAGCTGGCTACGGCCCTGTACCAGCACGACGCCGCCATCCGCGTGATTGCACGCCTCACAAAGGAGCGCGACGAGGCGCGGGACTCGCTGTCGCGAGTCACTGTTGTCAGCTCGAGTGCTGCTCCGGCAGCAGGCGAGTCAATGGCGGTCGACAGCGAGGAGCTGCCCGAGGAGCTGGCCGCCGTCGTCGACGAGACGACCGCCAAGCTGTCCAAGTCGCGCAAGAAGCGCGCCACACCCAAGGGCTGGGCGTCGGCCAGCAGCATTGCGTCGTTCGAGCAGCTCGCCTCCGACGACCTGCCTGCGGGCATTGCACCCGCCACGGCTATTAGTCTCGAGGCTACGGGCAGCGGCTACGCTGCTGTTGCCGGTCTAGGCAGCGCTGGCCTGGGTATCTACTCGGTTGCTGCCCACAAGGTCGAGCGCACCATCCCCGTGGACAACGGCGCACCCATTACGGCTGCGCTCTGGGCCACACAGACTAAGATTGTTGTCGGTACTTCCAAGGGTGCCGTGAAGGTGTACGAGGCCGGCGCAGAAGTGGCCTCGCTGCCGGGCGCACACGCCGGCGCTGTCACCGGCCTGGCTGTCCACCCCTCGGGCCGTATCTTTGCGTCGGTCGGTGTCGACAAGACAATCTGCTTGTACGATCTGGATGCCGGCAAGAGCGTGAGCCGTGCACACTCGTCGTCATCTCTCACCAGCGTCAGCTTCCACCCCGACGGCCACTTGCTGGGTGTCGGTACGACGGCAGGCGACGTGCAGGTGTATCTGGTCAAGACAGGCGACCTCGCGACAACCTTTTCGCTCGGCGCACCCGTGCAGGCCCTGGCCTTCTCGGAGAACGGCTACTGGATTGCGGCCACGGCCAAGGGCCAGACGACGGTGACCATTTTCGATCTGCGCAAGGAGGGCGATGCCGTGGTCGCCAAGACGCTGGATGTCGGCAGCGCGGTGCTGTCACTGGCCTGGGACTACTCGGGCCAGTATCTGGCGACGGGCGGCCCGTCAGGTGTGACGGTGCAGCACTATGCCAAGTCGTCCAAGAAGTGGGCCGAGTCGGCGCTGGCAGCGAGCGCAACGCCGGCCGTGTCTGTGCAATGGGGACCCGAGGCCAAGCAGCTGTTGGCCGTCAGCACCGACGGCATTGTGTCCGTTGTCGGCATCAAGGAGGAGTAGCGTGCTTAATACTACCATGTGTTCTATTTGATTCGAACTGTTTGAACTGTTCATACTTGTTTATACTTGTTTCTTCTATTGTCCTCTGACGGCTGGGATCTCGGGATACTGCAGGCTTACTTTTGCTATTTGTTTCTGTTTCTCTTTTTTTATTACTATTTCTACTTGCTTGTTTTGGCATTCCTCTGCTCGTCTTCCTCATTGATCATTAAAAGTTGCATCTAAATCTCATGCTGTTGCCAGGCTGCGCTGCGAATACTATAATCTGGAGTCGTGAAGCACCATTGATTATGTCAGCGGCCTCTCTGACAACAGCTGCATGTTGACTCTTTTCCGGCGCCCCTCTGACTGGCTTTGTCACCGCTCTTGTGTGCTTTTCGTGTCTGTTGTTCTCTTGCACTTCCAACTGTTCTCCTCAGCCACGTAGTCGCCCCTTGGTCTTCCGGATTAACAGTGCTGACGTTCGACTACCTATAGCCTGTAAGAGGCGACCTGTAAGCGCTGGACTCGCGTCTTTCTAGCCTTTACAGTGACATTGGCCCCCGCCCATTAGCCCTTTTACGCACTTAACGCCTATTAACGCCTAGAGCCGCAGGCGCCTGCACAGCAAGCGTGATGACCTAATCTAGATAACCAACACACGACAATCACAAAAACCGAGCCTCCTCCATCGCCGCTCGACTGCCCACTCGCCTCCATCGACCAGGTTCTTCTACAGCACCGGCCACGTTGGCAGCCACCACCTCCATAACTGGCCTCAGATGCAACAACGAAGCCAGCGAAGCCATCGGTCTGCATCGTGCAGGCGTTTCTCTCGCGACATTGACGCCTCCCGTCTTCCTCTACCCCCAGCACCGCGTCGTCGATCAGCAACTATCCGCGGCCGGCCCGAGAGTCGAAAGTGAACTCGCTCACTCCTCGATTCTTACCCTGATCTGACCCTACTCTTTCCTATCCATTCGACTACGCCACCAAATATATCTCCTTTCCTACTACCGACTACTCAAGCACTCTCTAGAAACGGCTGTTTCACATTCGACATAGATTACGCCACATCCCGACCTGGTTCTCGACACCCGAGCGGAAGAAGAACCCTTTAGCACTCTATCAATACGGCAACACACATCGCACGCCTAGAGCGAGCAAGTCTGTCTTTCACCATGGCCTCAAGGTCGGCGTCCTTCATCGACCTTACCCAGGAGCCGGACAGCCCCGAACTCCAGCCCCGCACGGCGGGCAGCAGCCGACGCAGCCAGCAGCAGTCACGGCAGCAGTCAGGACAGCCCGTACAGGTTATCGACCTCACAGAAATCATCGACGATGACGACGATGACGATACGCCAACAATATCTGGGTCACGAACCGTGACAGGACTAGCTTGGTCGCCGTTTAGTGGCGCAAATGCAGGTGGCGGCAGTGGTAGTGGTGCAGCCCAGAACGCAAACTCTGGAACACGATCAATGCTCGGCTTAGCCAATGCTCTTGGCGCTGGGGGACTAGAAGGACTGGCACGTTTTACCAACTATGCACTCGACAGCATACCGTCGCTTGGCAGCAGCAGCGGCAGCGGAAGTGGCCACGACGCCCGATCTGGCCGGCCACAAGGCATAGCATCGCGACGGCGGCCGGCGAGACAGGCCGCATCGAGCAGCTCACGGCGCGCCCCAGGCCCAGGGGCAGCAGGAGGTGGCGGAGGAAGCGCCGGCGTTAGAGGCGGCGACGTTTTCTTTGGTGCCGCTAGCCTTGGCAGCCTGCTGAACCCCCTGGGCGGCAACCCGCCGGACCTCAACTATGAGAGCAACGGCTACTTCAACCTGCGTCAGCACTTCCACCATCAGTATAGGCAGCAGATGCAGCCACAAATGGCAGCGCATAACGCCGCGCGTGCACACCAGCTCAATGGCCGGAACGCCTACGGCCTTCCACACCCCATGAGCCTCAACTTGAATTTTGGCATGGGTGGCGTGGGTGGCGCCGCTATACCGGACCCCGACAAGCCACCATACGTCGCACCCGCCGAACCGCCATCTGGCTTTACACGAAGCACGGGCGAGGACCTCGTGGCGGTCTGCGTGAGCTGCGACGAAGAGCTGGCGTACGACAGCAACCAGGGCAACGACGCGGGCAAAGAAGGGGAGCCGGCACCAAAGCGCAAGCAGAGCCGGAAAGAACGCGAGGAGCACCCGTTCTGGGCGGTGACAGGGTGCGGGCATGTCTATTGCCGACGGTGCTTCGACAACCGGCGGAATGTACTCAAGGGTACAAGGCTGCCGGCCGTCGAGTTCAAGACGGACGGCAAGCTGGTCTACTGTGCGGCCGACGACTGCACGGTGGACGTCACGCCTAAGAAGGCCTGGGTCGGGCTGTTTGCCTGACCACCGATTCTGCTGTTTTCGCCACATTTCCTTTGTCTTTTCTCCTCTTCCTCTGTCTTTCCTGCTTTGGGATACTGCATGGCTGGCGTTGAGGGTAGCAGGGTTCGATATGGTATGATACCCGGCCCGGTGTATGGCGTTTCGATACTTGCCATTTTGTCTTTTGTCTTTGGGGTGTTATGAACTCTGGTGTAAACATCTATATTTCTCTCCGTCTTTTTGTAGACTACCTGATAGACAAACTTATTTTTGTTTCTCAGTCTGCCCTGCACTATGTGATGCATGTCGTGATTTGGTAAGGTGACGAGACAAGTCTTGATTAGTCAGGCCTGTGCGGGCCGTAATCACGAATACAAAATCCGGGGCGCGGCATTCATTATTATACCGAGATGCGTATGACAGCAGCACGGCATGAGTCACACGATGTATAAATGGTGGTAAATCCTATAGTTCATGCCATTACACCTCAGCACTCCTGTTAAAACTTCCTTCGTACTATTTCTTACTGCCGTCATGTCGCTCCCCTTCACTACGCTCGACGTCTTTACGACACAGCGCTTCGGCGGCAACCCGCTGGCCGTCGTCCGCGTGCCCAAGACCGTGTCTGTGTCAAAGGCACAAAAGCAACTGATTGCGCGCGAGTTTGCACTCTCCGAGACGGTGTTTCTGCACGAAATTGACACCGAAAAGATGGAGTGCGAGGCCAACATCTTTACGCCGCACTCTGAGCTGCCGTTTGCCGGCCACCCCGTCATCGGCTCCGGCGTCTATCTGCTCAACGCCCACAAGATTGACAAGATCACACTCCTTATCCCAGCTGGCCGGCTGGAGATTGAAAAGTCGAGCGTTGGCGTGCGGGCCAGTGTCCCCCACGACGTGCACCTCCACAAGAAGACGCTGCGGGATGTCATCGAGGCCGGCGGCAAGGTTCAAACGACAGCCAGCGGCGGCGACCCCGACATTGCCAACGCCGAGCTGGACGCGCGCGTGTACTCGATCGTCAAGGGCATGACCTTTTTTCTGGCTAATGTCGGACCCGATGTGAACACCCTCAAAAAGGTGCAGCCGGGCATCCCCTTGGACCCGGATGTGGCACAGGCAGTCAGGGACAAGGGACCGTGGAATGTCGGATCTACCGGCCGGTATTTTTACTCTATCACTGCCGAGAGCTCAGATGTCATCAAGGTGCAGACCCGTATGGTGGCAGGCTGGGGTATTGAGGATCCGGCGACGGGCAGTGCGGCCTGCTCGCTGTCGTGTTTCCTGACGCAGCAACAAAAGCGGGTGGGCACGACCCGGTTCGAGATCACACAGGGCATCGAGATGGGCCGCCCCAGCCTGATCTCTGTCGAAGTGGTGGCCAAGGCGGCGGAGGCGGGCGACGGTGTCGAAATTGTGACGGTTCACCTGGGTGGCAGCGCAGTTGAGGTGATGCGCGGTGAAGTCAGTCTGTAGAGACATGATCTCTTCGATAGCATGAGCTATAAAACCATCAAGTAAACGTCTTCTAACGTAGCTGCAATGCGAATAGTGCTGGCTTGCCTGGTGTGCCGTGATAGCATCACCGTCCTTGAGGTAAGCTTAGTAGAACCGAATACAATTGTCATGTTGCTGTATGATTAGAGCTATCTCCGTCAGAGGGCCAAGTAAAGGATGCAATATAGTAATAAAATATGACAATGCAAACTCGCAATGCCTGTGGATGTTCATGTAACCTCATCGTCAAGTGGCGATGGTGACAGCCTTGCTGTAGAACCGGTCGACATAGGTGCTCCTGAGCTCTATCTAGTACCAATACCCTGTTTTATCATAACAAAGGAGTACAGCTTTAATTAAACAGCATGACTACACCGACTTAGCCTTTGGAAACAACTTTGCGTCTTATGTGACGATGCCGTCGTCGTCTGTAAACCAGCTTACATAATCAGCATACATCGAATATCGCAAGCCTCAACACCACCGCCATTGTATACATGTATTGCAATCGAACAGCGCATCGTGACGACAGCCAGACTCGCCAGTATAGAAACAAGTTACAAATTCTAAGTTATTTTGCGACTCTCTGGATTCCGAATAACACGCAGTCTCTGCCATCACACGTACTGTCAAACTGCTGAGTCATCTTCGATACCTTATCAGCCAATGACAAGCTCTCTTATAGTGGAGCGGCGGTCCAAATATCCAAAGTTGAGGTTTGCCATAGCTCTGCCAGTAGTACTGCATTTTCGCTTCCAACGACAAAGGGCTCGTGCCTAGCAAAACAGCAGAACAGCCTCCAATCTTCAAGATCGCATCCCATCCAGCACCCTCTCGACGACACCCTGCACGCGCCACGCTCAACGCCAGGCCATTCGCGATCGCAACCACGACGAACAACCCGAACGAAACGGACTTTTCCCCCCCTCCGGCCCCTCACCTCCCCCGTCTACCTCTCCCGGCAGTTCGCACCCCCTCCGGGTCCCATATCGCCCACCATGAAGCTCGTTCGGTACGCGTCCCCAGCCTCTCCCCCGGTTCAGCCGCCCGGCTCCCGCTTTGTGTTGTGGGCAATGACTGACTGATCCAGGTTCCTGATGAAATGCGCCAATGAGACGGTGACCATTGAGCTGAAGAACGGTAAGACACCACGTCCAACCTCCTACCTCGCCTCGCCTCGCCGGCTTCTCCCTTGCACATTGGCTAACAATTGTTTTGTGTAGGCACCATTGTCCACGGCACAATCGCTTCCGTCTCACCGCAGATGAACACGGCCCTGCGCAACGTCAAGATGACCCCCAAGGGCCAGGATCCCATCTCCCTCGACACCATGAACCTGCGCGGCAGCACCATCCGCTACTTTATCCTGCCCGACAGCTTGCCCCTCGATACCCTGCTCGTCGACGACGCTCCCAAGCCCAAGAACAAGGCCCGCAAGGAGTCTGACCGCACAGGCGGTGCTGGCCCGCCGGGTCGCGGCGGCCGTGGCGGCCGTGGTCGTGGTGGCCGGGGCGGTCGCGGCTTTGGCGGTCGCGGCAGAGGGTTCCGCGGCCGGGGTTAAAGCCGTGATGCTGTCTCCATGTTAGCATTGCCGCGTTTTGGTCATGCATATACACTGTAACGGCTTTGGCTTTTGGCTTTGGCTCTGGCTGTGGGCGCTTTTTTTGCTTTTCGTTTTGCGGTAACGTCTGGTGCATGGACTTTTTGATTTGATTTTGATCGTTGATCTTTCGCTGTTGCGCTCGTCTCTTGCGGGCCCTGATCTATTCCAATTTGTCTGCGTTTCTCTTTTCTTCTGTTTCCTGGCTGTTCCTCATTATTATGTAAACCTCACCATCTCCATCTCCGTCCCGTTTCCCATTGTCATTTTGTTCTCCGGCGTTCGTGGCAGATGAAAAAGGGTAGTGGAACGACATAAAGGAGGATACGTTCTCCCATCCTGTACCAAAAAATAAGAATAAATACAACACATGAAAATACAATACTGCAAGTCAAAGAGGTTTGAATGGTGTGATATGATGGTAGTAAAAACTATAAGACGGTGTCTCTGTTAGAGACACGATATACGAATATAAGAGCAGACAGAACAAAACAGGCAAGATACAGCAGCAGTATGACTAAATCTATGAGATACAAAAAAAGGCCAAAGATGAACAAAACAGGCAGATTGGTAGAAGCGCAGAAAAGAAGCGGTATTATGTTAAAACGACAAACGTGTGACGGGGTGTGTGGCCATCGCACATCTACTTGGTCTCAAAGCTGTACTTGAGCCAGCCGCCCAGAGCCTGCAGGGACTCCCACCGCACGCTCTCGTCCGAGTCGCCCATCAGCTGCATGACGCGCGTCTTCAGACCCAGCTTCTCCAGGGCGCTGCGCTTCTCGGGCACCTCGCGCACCAGGGAGCCAATGTCGTTGCAAGCAATAGCCAGGACGGCCTTGTCGTTATCCCAGGGCTTGGACATAATCTCGGCGATCTTGCGCGGGATCGCACCATTGTCATCGTCCAGGATGCGGCGTGCGTTCTCAGCCCAGAACACAGTGCTGCGGTGAGGCGGCGACCAGCGCAGGTGGCCCGTGTTGACTTCGGCCACATACTCGTCAAAGGTTGTCTTGGTCGCCGTGTACTCGTCGAGCAGGTCGCGGAGCTGCTGCAGGTCGTCCTGCAAGTCAGTATCGGCGTGCTGGCGGCCGGCCACATTCTTCAGTAGCACGGGTAGTCGTGCTAGTACTGCCGTCGGCAGAAGCGTGGAGCGGTTTGACGACAGCAGGTTGAACAGCGTAGACACCAGCAGGCGTGTCGTCTTCTCCTTTGGCGAGAGGCGCAGCAGCTGTGTGTACAGAAGGACAATATCATATTCGCTGCACTGTTAGCATTTTGAACGGACGGGATACATAGTCCGGCATGACATGACTCACTCGTTCAGGTCGTCGCCGACCTCCGCAGCATCAAAAGACAGCTGCCACAGGACCAGCAGGACGTGGTACAGCAGCTGCAGACCAACACCACCGCTGATCGAGCCCTCCAGCAGAGCACCGACGCGGCTGGCAGCAGCCAGGTCGCCGCTGCTGCTGGCACCGTTGGAGCTCACACCCTCGGCGCCGGTTGCGCGCCACAGGCTGGCTGAGGTGTCCTCGCCGCCGTTTGTGCTGACACCGGCTGCTGCGCGCAGAATCTTGACGAGGGGCGCAACCGTCTCGCTGCGCTGTGCCCAGGCCTGCTGCCGGGTTGCACTGCTGTAGAGCAGCGCCGACGACAGGAGCACGCCGATGTCCTGCAGGCCAGCATCAGCACTCTGCTGGGCCAGCGTCGACAGATAGCTCAGAAGCGAGGGCAGCGCGCGCGTCAGGGTTGCGGGCGACTCGTCGCGGGCCGCCGACATGAGCGACGTCAGCACCGTCGAGGTCAGCAGTGGGATCGGGTCGTCCGAGTTGTTGGAGTGTGCCAGCAGGGGCAGGATGTTGCGGTAGGGGTCGGTTTCTGAAGAGGAGGACGAGGAAGAATCGGCGAGGATGGCCTTGGCGAGCGCAGGGATGGCCTCGAGCAGGTCGCTGAGCAGCACGAGGATGTACTGCACGACGTCGGTGCGCCGTGCCGCAGACTGCAGGACACTGGGCTGGTCTGCACCGCTGCCCCCGACAAAGAGTATCCGGTAGCCGTCCAGGTCGCTCTCGACGGCCTGCTTGCGGGCGTCCTTCTTCACCTTGTCCACAGCACGGATCTTGGCGAGCTGCCACTCCAGCACGGTGCCGGCCCGGACAGCGCCATCCCAGGGAATGGGCCGGGTGCGGATGTTGTTCTGGAGAGCGGTCAAGTAGGTGGGAGGATCGACGGACATTTTGGCGGAGGGGATCGATGCGCGACGAGAACTCGGTGTGGGTTCGATGCAGATGTGTCGACGCTTCGATGTCGGGAGGCGAGAGATGAGGTTTTATCGACACAGAGGCAGTCGCCGGGGCAAATGCTTCCTCTGCTGATCAGCAAACACAGAGCAAAAAGAGACGAGCAGGTCCAGATCGGTAGCCGGTTCTGCAGTAGGGCCAGGTGGTCGCAGCGGGTGAGTAACCTGGTTCGTGATGGTCGGTTGCCTGGGGGTTGATGGTGTCAATGGGTTCTATCAGCTGGACAAAGGCAGCTGCTATGATGGAGCGTAAGGTCGCTGCCAGTACTACGACCATGAGCGGATTGATAGACATTAGAGGGAATGAGCACCTAGGCTGCTGTGCCTGCCAATGAACTTGCACGCCCCGCAGAGCTATAAGCTTGGGCCACAAAATGCCGCGTCTGGTAGCGCCACAGGCTGAGGCTGGTGCGATGCGATAAGCGATAGCCAGGGAGTGTTATATAAGCATTTCAGTAGTCATTGAGGGAGAGCAGTGCCAATGTTGCGAAAAAGTAAAACGAGAAATAAATATCCGGCCTCAGCCCGGCTTTTTAAAAGTGCAAAAAAACAAACAAATAGATGGACGTACGGCACCGGGGATTCGCTGGTCGTCACCGACCCAGCTACTAATCCAGCGGTTACTGGCTTATCTAGGGGAGAGCGGACGGGATCCCGAGTTCTCCAGTACCTGTGGCCGTACGTGAGAGAAGCGGTTATGGAGAGAGTTTATGTAGCTGCTGGAGGTGCATTCCGTTAGATCATGGGTGCACAGCTGTACAGAAGTGTGCTGTGGGTGGTGAATGGGCCTGGCATCTATGCTGTCTTTTGGATGCCTTGGTTACAGTTTGGTAATTAAGATTCAGATACTTATCAAAGCAAAAGACTCATCATGATATCCAATAGTTGTTTCTTTGAGTTGGTGAACGAGGTTATGCTGTGGGGAGATGGCGATCCTGGAGACATCACGGCCATGTTGTGAGACCGTGGACAGTTCGGTTATATAGTGGCATTTATAGGGCGTCATTGAGCAGAGTCTATGGAGCTGAATCTGTTAGTATGGTGTGCGTAGTGACAACTCAGGCTGAATCGGTTGGCTGTTTCTATCTGCCAAGCTTACCCTCGACCGTACATGTGTTGCTCCAGACATGTTTGCTCGCCAACGACTTTCGCTGCAAGATCTAGATAGCCAACTCTGGCCAGTGTACGGCTTATATTAATGTCCTGTTTGACTAATATAGCAGCAGCAAATTGCTGCCTCCAAGATACAGATACCACAAGAATACAATATAAAAGAACCTGAAGTCTCTAGACATCGTACTAAACACCGGAGTGCACGGTTCGGCGCCCGAGATTCACTCTCTAATCAACTAACTTTGCTTCGGATCGATTATATATTGGAGATGGGGCCAGACAGGGAACATTCACCAAGAGCGATCGGAGGCCAATATATCAGCCCTTGTAGTCATAGACCACATCGATGGCAGTTACGACCTATTGATATAAACAGCTTCTTTCATCGCATGTGTACAATAAACTAACAGCTGCGTCGTCGATGACTGTCCTACAGTCATGACATTTTTTTTTGAAAAAAGTGTAAGTGAAAGGCACATGATATACTCCTCGACAACAGCAGCGGCAGCGTCTTGTGTTCAAGCCTCAAATACTCGAGCCATATGCAAATACTAAAGGAAAATGACGTGGACTAGAGCAGACAAGATAATATAGGAGTTACTCACAGGTAAGCACTCTTGATGGAGTATATTAACTTGGAGGTACGCCTTCGCCCTGACCGATTGCACAAGGGCGATGCTTAAGACGCGTGAGATTTGAATTGAGTATGATTTAAGCACTTAGTAGCTATAATCAAGTGCCATTTTAAAGACTTTTGAGGTATCAAAAAAACAAATCCGACATTTATTGATATGCCGTGATCAACTATCAATGACGATGAACGAGCTTCTTGGCCCTGCGTAGACACCGGCAACTCGCTGGCCATCCGCCGGGAGGCCGTCGATCTTGGTCCATGAAGACGGGGCGGTAGATTCAACTCCTTTCCCCAGCCCAAGCTGCCCATTTGCATTGCTTCCCACGACATAAACACGTCCGTCCGTGGCTAGCACAATCATGTGTGCCTCGCCCACACCGACATCAGCAACGTCCAGTTCTTGCTGTCCGTCGCCCTGCCCCTGCGTGACAACTACTGGCTCAGGCTCTCCGGCCAGCTCCTCCAGCACGGGCCTGTGTTGCTGCCGCCCCAGATACCGGCCCCAGCAGTACATGTCCTGCCCGCGCGTTACTGCTGCAAAGGCATAGCCGCCGGCTGCGATTTTGGTGATGGGACCCGAGGGCAGGTCCTCGAGCGCTGCGACGAGACCGGGCCGTTCAGCGACGACGTCCTCTACGCCTCGCCCGAGGCACTCTGGAAACCGGCTGTCTCCCCATACCCATACTTTCCCCTGGGATGTGAGAGCGGCAAAGCCAACGTCGTAGGCCACCAGCTGTACTATTTCAGGAAGCTCAAATGAGAACTCTTCGCTCTGGCCGTGGCCGCTTGCTGACGGCTGTTGTGCAGACGCATATTGCCGGATGATGCCCTCTTTAGCATCGTAGACTAGTTGACGGATTAGTAGCCTGATCATGTGGCTATGCTGATGACCACTTGGGGTATACACTATACACACCAACGACGCGCCCGTTCAGGGCCGAGCAGCTGAGACAGTCGGCGCCCGACATACGTGCTGCATCTGATGCAATGACGCCGGCCACCAGATCGCCGCGGGAGGTGACAACTAGGTATCAACGTTAGCGATAGGCAGTGAAAAGTGTGTTCTCCTCAGCCTCAACGGCGTACCCTCGGTACACGTCAGTAAAGGACGCACACCGTCGATGCGAGCGTCTTCGAGGATAAGTGAAAAGCCATGGATGTCATCAGGCTCTCCCATGTCCGCGTCGGCAGGCTGGTCGAAAGAGAGCTGGCCCCAGGCGTTGAAGCCCGCAACATATAGCTTCATTGCGCATGTAGCCAAGGTCGATGTGGTCAGGTGTAGCAGTAGCCAATGTTCGAAGCTCGTCGGCGTAGCTTGACGCCACTAGTCCACCTAAATTATCAGTATCCCCATCTCAATACATGTCCTCCCGTCTTGCCCCCAAAGCTTATGATAAATCATTTTGCATACAATAATCTGTAGTACTATTTGAGTTATATTAAACTTTAATAAAAAAACAGAGTCGGATCGGATCGTATTTTATCTGTCAATTGGACAGGTGTTGGCACGATAATGTGTGCTACAGTCGGCTCAAACTCTAGACAATGACTAGATCTCATCGCTTAACATATGATTGCCATGGATGTTGCTGTCAGCTGTCAACCACAGAGAACAAAGCGCAACGAATAGAACATGAATAATCTCTTTCTCATTTTCTCTTCGTCTTCGTATCGTTTCTGGGCATCCTTAATAGCTGAATGATGCTTATTACAAAAGATAAAGACACAGACTACCCTGGAACAGTCTTGTCCGCCTGCTATCCTCCCTGCTTATAGGTTCGTCAGGTAGTCCTCAATCTCCTGTGGCGTCAGCTTGCGGAACCGCGGTCCTCTGGAGCCCTCGACACCTTCGGTGCCCAGCAGGTGGTCCGCCGGTGGGCCGACAATGCCAATCTCGATTGTGTCGCCGTTCATCTCGCCCTCAATCGTCTCCTTGAGCGTCAGCAGCGCAATGTGCACCGCGTCCTCCAGCTCCAGGCCCTCTGTGTACCGCTTCTCCAGGAACGTCTTGGCCGATGCCGCGCTCTTGCCGATTGCCGTTGCCTTCCACGGGAAGTAGCTTCCGGACGGGTCCACCTGGTACAGCATGGGGCCGCCCTTTAGGATGCCGCCCGTCTTGCCCGTCGGCTTCTTTGCCTCGCCCGATGCCAGACCGTCGGCTTCCTCGTCCTCCTCGCGCTTGCCTGCTGCCTTTTTGAGGGCCTCCTTCTCGAGCTCGTCGTCGGGCAGGATGCCCTCGTCCCAGCCGGCAACCAGCAGACTGACACCGTAGGGGCGGACACCACCGGACTGGGTGGCCTCCTGCATCACGCGCGCCACATCCTGAACCAATATCCGGGTAGGGGGGTACTCGTTGTAGATGCGCTTGTAGCCGGAGTGCGAGACTTTGCGGGCGCGGTCGACGAGGACACGGTAATCGGGACCCATGCCGGCGTAGACCATACCGATGTCGGGCGTGATAAGAGAGATCTTGGCGAGGGACGAGGGGTCGGCGAGGGGCGAGGACGACTTCTTCTCGGTGGCCAGAACGATGCCGTTTGTGGCTGTGAGGATGGTTAGCACATGCCCATGATAGCAGAGGTAGGACTGGCGCTCAGCCAGAGCTCAGGCGTAGCTTACCCTTGATACCAAGAGCTGTGACGCCCTGGTTGACGGCGTTCAGAGCATATTCTAGAGGTGTATGTTAGTACGTTGGCCGTGGCGGAGCTTCAGACAGACAAGCCAATGCCCGAGCTTATGGAACACGCTGTTCCGCATGGAGAGACAAACCAATCTGCACCAGCTTGCCACTGTTGAAGCAATCATGTTAGCAAAGGTCCGGTAAACGCAGCATTATCATAGGCACCGCGAGACCCCTCGCTAGGGACCCCTCACAAGCCCTATAGGAGCTTCCTGAGATTGGAAAACGGCAGCCGTACCTGGGAGAGAATGTTGTAAGCGAGAAAGAGTACCGGTCGGCCATGGCTGCAGCTTTGTGGAGGTGACGCCGAGGTGGTTGTAGTGTTTGATAGCGGGACCAGGTGAAGGCCGAGGAGAGGCAGTGTGGTCGGGCGGAGAAGACGGGGGGTGTCTTGCCGTTGTCTTGGGTATCGTGTGCGGCGTTGGGGTGGAGGAGATGAAGAAGGAGATCAGATAGCAAAGGGCCGTGTCTTGTCGTGGCTGCCGGAGATGCTCTTCAGTCTATGGGTCGTGGGTTCGTCGGTAGGCAGATGTTGCTATACGTTTTTGGCGGGAGGCGGAGATCATAGGCAGTTTCGAAGCTCCCTCGTCCCTGCTGCGAGTTGCCAGCCCAGCCCTGCCTCCGCCAGCCAGGCACACCGCATCAGTTGCGCGTCGAGCTACTGTGATTGGCTGGAGGGGCCAAGCTGGAGAGCTGCTTATATAATACTTGTTGACGACCAGCCCGCACATGACCGATCACATGGTCGCTAACTCATAATACCCACCCATACCCACCTGCCAAACTGTCCGAAATTATCGAAGCTGGTGGAAAGCTCGGCCGGACTTTCGATCTCGCTTCTCCCTCTTCCTTTCTCCTCACGCTCCGGAATCACAGCTGCCTTGTGGTGTGTTGTTCTTGGTGTCGTGTCCTGTCTATTCTGACTGCGCCTTGGTCAGCCATCTAGCCTTACTGGGCGTTCCTGTCTCGTGCATTCGTTCCCCTCTCTTCGTTCGTCGTCTGCTCCCCTGTCCACCGCACAACAAAGATGTGAAACCCCTTCCTTTGATGCCCAAAGCCAAGTTGGCAGCATACCACACACATCATCTGACAACACAACACAACACTCTCCGCCTTGTTTCTCGTTTGCTCTTCTTATTTGCTTTTATTCAGCTTCCTGCCGCATCGCTTCGCTATTACTCTGGCGCCGATATTCTCTGCATCATCTGTCTCTTCCAGACGTGACAATGCGAGGCCATAGCACGGATCACGGAGAACACTGATTATAACCAACTTACACCCATCTGCACACTGTTATCGCGACAGGACATGGACAACACTCGTTCCGGGCCGCGTGCCGATGGAGAGGCTGTGACCGGATTCACCCCAACCTGGACCTGGCATGACCAACGAGGCCACGGAGAATCTGCGCAAGCTTCGCACGCCAGTGGCGAGCACGGGACCCCTAGGACTGTTCACGGCGACTGGACCACGACGTCTGGTTTCCAAGCTGATTCGGCTCAATCGGAATACTCGAACGCGACAGGTCCTGACTCATTCCAAGCTTCGGACCGTTCCTGGGCCACCGAGTCCACAAGAGCAAGGACTCCAACGGATAGCAACTGGGATCACCACGAGCAGATCAACGAGCAGTTTGAGAACGACCAGCGCCGACCCACGCGCCAAGAGCAAGAGCAGGCCCGCTATCGTCGGCTCTACAAGGCGCGGACATGCCGAATCTGCCTCGAAGTAATCGAGCCTACCTTTGAGTTTGACGAGGCAGATGAGCACGAACACGAGCAGCCCGGTGTTGCAGGGGTAGATGTGGACGGGCTTGGGGGCGTTGGGGCGGCAGCTATTGGCATTCGCAACCGAGTCGTCGATACGGTCACGGCCATACTTCCACCATTTCTCCAGCCTGCCTCGATCTCGGCTTCCTTCTCGTCCATGACCGGGCGGCAACCTAGTGTCAAGTATATACCAGAAGACCCCGCGGACGGGCGTCTCATCAGCCCATGCCACTGCAAGGGTTCACAAAAGTATGTCCACGAGGGCTGCGTGCAGAGGTGGCGGCACGCGCAGCCGCTTGCCGAGCGCAACTTTTGGAAGTGTCCGACGTGCGGATTCGAGTACCGGATCCAGCGTCTCCGATGGGGCCGGGTTGTCTCGAATCGGTTTACGCGTGCCCTGTTGACTGTAATCGCCTTTGTCTTGACGTTGTTCATCTTGGGCTTTATTGCGGACCCTCTGATGGATCTGTGGTCGGATCCGACCGGCACGATCGTGGGCTCAATCGCAGGCTTTGACGACCTCGACGACGACTCGCCTATTCTATCAGGCATAGGAAGCATCCTCCACAGCGGCAACGATAAGTATGCTGCCTTTGAGGATGACATTGATCTGAGCAGCAGTTGGTCTGGCCATTTTATAAAGGGCTTCTTTTCTCTTGGCATTGTGGGTGTGGTCAAGACGTTCCTGATGGTATCGCCATTTACTTGGTGGAACCTGCGCGGAGCCGGCTTCGGCAGGGGCAGACGCCGCACTGCCGGTGGCCGCGACCGGTTCGACAGCATGGGATGGGTGTTTATCCTTGTCGGAGCACTAACATTTCTTGGGGTGAGTTGACTTCCGCCAGCATGATGCCCTGCTCGTTCTCGATGCTAACAGTTCCATAGGCCGCCTGGAAGGGTATAAGCTACCTGAGTGGCCGTGTGCTCGACCGTGCCAGCGATCGCATTGTCGATATTGGCGGCGGCGGGCCTGACGTGGACGCGGATGATGACGCCCTCGGCGATGACCACCTGCATAACGAGTGATGTCCATTGATTCTGTAATGGTTCATGATTTTGTTGTTGTTTACTTACAAGGTATAGCTTGCAATACATTGATATCTTATACATTGATATCTTTCTTTTCCCTTTTCCCCTTTCCCACCTCCCCCGGTCCTTTGAATATATAGTGTCTGGCTGTTCGTCCCATGATCTTCCATGACCTTCCCCCTGCACACTCTTAAGTTGTCTCTAGAAGTTCGCTCTACCGTGTCGAGACCAACTAGTCTGTGTGCAGAGATTGACGACGGTTTCTGACTTGGCGTTTGTGGCTCGTTTTGAGCTGCGCATGGCGTCCTTCTGTTTGGGGTTTCGCGTTTTGCGTCACCCCGTTGAGGTTTGTCGGGACCGTCACTGGCTTTCTACTTTCACGGCCTGGGGAATGCACAGAGGGTGTCAAAGCTTTCTGTTGGGCTCCTTGCCGCTCTCATCCGAGTTTGCTTGCTCCTGGACTTTCTACCGGTCATGCGTGTCAGCCGCCTATGTTTTCATACTGCTTGCCAACCCGAGCAGCGTGCGCGTCGCATACCACTTCAGCCAGGGCGAGTATGATTGTTAAGCCGTACATCTATCTGTTGATATTCTAGATGTGTCCAGGTATCTGGATTTCTAGATCTCGATACTTGTAATTTTTGTTACATTGCTCCCGTAGGACCACAGCCTGTCAACCCCCCCCCGTAGCCATAGCTTCCATCCTTGTCAAGGTGTCTTTGCCGCCTACTGAAAGCACCTGATTATACTCCTAGTTAAACGTTAAATCATTAGCAAAGCATATCATCTTACCTTAACCTCACGATCGATGTGCTCTCCGCCGGCCCCGGCTACCACCCGTGATCTACCCGTTCTTGATCTACTCGAGTCAACCCGAATCGCGATCTTCTGATCGAGATCTCTAAAGAATCACAGTGCACATCTTGGCTAACTGCTACGCTGTGCACAGCCTTGCCTAGACCGATGGTTTTCGGAGTGCCCCTATTCGCAGACGCTGTCTCCCACGACCCGATCGGCAGTGCTATTAGCTAATATACGCTATGGGTCCTTTGGATATAGCGCCTTTTTCGACATTTCGATAGCGCAATAGCACTCGGCCGCTGTTCGCCATCCTACTCACGCCCTGGATAAGCGTGGCATAGCGCCTCTGGCGTACCCCTGCTCGTCTACGGCGCTCCAATTTGGGCCCATTCCAGGTGATTGACTGCGACCCTCTCACATCTTACAGGTCTGTATTCCAGCGACACCCCACTCACGTGCACTGCGCCGTTCGTTCTTTCCCTCTCTGTTCGTGGCCAGACGCGCGACGCCAGGGGTGCATGAGATAAGATACAGAGAAGCAGTGGCAGCGAGCATGCAATAACCCATAAGATATCTTACTTTATCATTTTATTCCCCGACGCCCTCTGAATACGAGCGAATCATCAGCCATTAAGCACTGTTGCAAGCCATCAGCACTGGCCCGTAAAGTAGCACTTGTCCTCTTCTTCTCGTTAATTTTGCATTTTCGACGAGGCTCCATTTTACTGCCGTTCGCTCTTTCCCTCTCTCTCGGGCCTCCTTCCCCTTCGATCCCACGCCTCCTTCCCATTTCGAACCCAACAGCTGCTTACTATCGTCTACCCCATCATCGCGACGACGGGCGTTTCTCTGCTGCTCCCTTGCCCTCCATTTCTCGTCATCCCGAAGCTGCTCGTTTGCCTCACACCCGCCGTCTTCTCCAGCACACCAGCACACCAGCTCGCCAGCTCCCAGCACCCCAGCACAAGCACCCCTGTCCCCGTCCCAGTTGACAGCGGGCCCCCCTTTTCCGTTCAATCGCGACTCCCAACACCGGCGCCAAAAAACCACATGTCTCTTTCTGCATCGTGCCTCTCTCTCTCCCCGTATCGCAACCCCCCCTTTCCGTGAACTTGACCGTTGCTTTTCCTTGCCACTTTCGCTTCTTTTCCGTCGCAGCTCTTGCTTGCTATTTCATCTCGTGTTCTTTTTGTCTCTTTGCCCCCCCTCTTCGCTTCTTTCGCTCGTTACCTCGACCTTGCCCCGAGACTGTCCTTTGAACCCCTCGGGACCCCCGACTCTTCCCTCCCTGCGACGCGCAAAAATAGCATGGCCTTGAGCTCCCGTCGCCACGATCTCCGATTCTCTTCATGACCCGACAGACTGCAAGCATCAGCATCGGCCCCGAAACGAACCCCTTCACGAAGTGCACTGTGCATCTCCTTTTGACGACCCAAGCTTAGACATTCTGTCCCTCACCGCCTGGGCGTAATTGACGACTCGACGAACAAGGCCAGATTACAGACAACAGACGACCCCCCCTGAAGTATCTCACTTTCTTCATTCTTTCTACCACCGCAGACGCAGGCTTGCGACCTTGGACTACCCGTCTTCTAGCAGCAGCTTCGACGTCCACTCTGTCGACCTACCTGGAAACTTGACGGGCCTTGCGCCATATATCCCATACACCACGATTGGCGAACACGTCGTCTCATACGAGAAGCGACCGCATCTCCTCATCCGCAAAGGCTTAGTCAAACGACTGGCCCTCTAGTTTCTTCCTTTTCACACCACATCACACGATTCACAATGCATTTCGCATACCCCCAACGCAAAAACTCCAACGCGGCCGCTTTCAAGCCGCGGTCGTCCGCCCCCGGCCTGCCGTTCCTGCGCCGTGGTCGCAAGCGCTTTATCGCCCTTGGCGGTCTTTTGTTCTTCGGCCTCATCTACCTGCTCACCCGGCCATCAGGCCGCAGCGCCTCCAACCCATGGATTGCGGCACATGTCAAGGCGTCCAAGGAGGAGGGCTCGGGCAGCACCGTTGCTGGCCTGAACGGCAAGCCCAAAGGCCCGTCAGCAGCAGAACTCAACAAGGGCTTCAAGGCCGATTTCTCGGCAGCGACAGAGAACTTTGCGTCGTTTGGCAAGGCGCCCAACGTTGTGCTTGTCACCGTGTTTGACGAGACCAACTACCACCGCGCGTACCTCGATACTGTGCGCGAGAACCGCCGCCTGTACGCCAAGAAGCACGGCTACGGCACCTTTGCGCCCAAGGTCGGCTACTACGACCTCAACGGCGGCCCGCTGTCGTGGACCAAGGTCGTGGCCATGCGCCACGCCCTCACCATGTTCCCGGAGAGCACCTATTTCTGGTTCCTGGACCAGAACGCGTTTATCATGAACATGGACGTGTCGATCGAGAGCGACGTCATGGGCGCGGCAAAGCTGGACGCGCTGATGATGAAGGACTTCCCGATTGTGCCGCCGGACAGCATCATCAAGACGTTTGGCCACCTCAAGGGCCAGGACGTCGAGTTCCTGCTGACGCAGGACTACGAGGGCCTGTCGACGTCGAGCTTTGTGATCCGCAACGGCGAGTGGGCAAAGTTCCTCTTTGAGACCTGGTTCGACCCTCTGTACCGGTCCTACAACTTCCAAAAGGCCGAGACGCACGCGCTCGAGCACATTGTGCAGTGGCACCCGACCATCCTGTCCAAGATCGCGCTCGTGCCGCAGCGGACGCTCAACGCCTACAGCAAGAACGAGCGGGGTGCCAAGTACGAGGCGGGCGATCTGTCCGTGCGCGTCGTGGGCTGCATCCGGACGAGCTCGGCCGTGTGCGAGAACGAGGCACAGCCGTTCATCCAGATGTGGCGCGGCAACGAGAAGGAGTAGGCATCGGGAGGAGGCTAGGTGTTTCTCTTCGTTTCTTGTATGGGGGGGTGTGGTAATGCATACTATGTAATGCATACTATGGCCACTTGGCATTTCTGGCATTCCGGCATTTCTGGCCTTTCTCTCTAATGTCTTTGTCTTTTCTTCTTTGGTTTGCTCCTCTCTCCTTTATTTCTTCTTCTTCTTCTTCACATTCTACATTTTGATCCCTTCATCGTGTTGGGATGGCGTTCTCTTGTTTCTCTTGTCTGTACTGTTAGTGCTGTCTGTACTTTTTGCTTTATTCAAAGGGAGGGTATATCTGATGTCTTTGTCTTTCATTTGTCAATGTTCAACTCTCTCATACTCTTTTGCTCTTTGCTCTTTGCTCGTTTTCTCCGTTTCCCATGTATGAAACTCGATAGAACTTTTTCGAAATGATAAAATTAATCAAGGTAGTCTCAATAGCAGATACAGAGCCATGGCAGTCGAATGATGGTGTTGTAGTAGAACGGATAAGATATCATTATAATTAGAAATATACATCATAAACAAGCTCGGCTGTGGATTGAAAATCTAAAAAGGAAAAGAAAAGCGGCACGACACAATTTTATGCCTTGTACAATAAGTCGAGGAATCCTGTCGCCAGGTCCACGACAACGCTCTTGTTCGGCAGGCTGCCGGCTACGCCGTACAGCGCTGCCGCATCGCCGTCCGAGTCACCCTTGGCCATCATGCCCAAGCCCTTGCTGCCGCTGCTGGCAGCCTCGACAGCGCGCACCCTTGCCTTCTCGCGCTCTTCCTCGATACATGCCTCCAGATCGGCCACCAGCGAGTCGTACGCCTTGACGATGGGCATCGTGAACGCCACATGGATTGCGGGGGGGTTCTGCAGCGCATTCAGGTGCCAGCCCTTGGCGGACATGGCATCGGCCAGGGAGTAGATGTTCACGGCGGAGCCGGACGACTTTGACTTCTTTGCCTTGAATGCCACCACGGACACGAGCGGGCGGCCCATGACTTCAATGTCCGACTTGAGCAGCGGCGATGTCGTAATGTGCTCGGCAAACTTGTGTGCCGTGCCCACAATCTTGCCGCAAGCTTCGAGGTAGCCGGACTCGCCCACGGCCATCATGCTCGCCCAGCAGCCGGCAATCAATGCGCCGGGGCGCGAACCAGCGGCACCGGGCGATGCGTACACACCACCGGCCCAGTCGGCCGACACAAAGTACTGGTATCCACGTAGAGTTGTTGTGCGGTACAGCACGACACTGTTGCCCTTGGGCGCAAAGCCGTACTTGTGCGTGTCGACGGAGATGCTGGTGACACCGCGGACGCGGAAGTCAAAGGGTGTTGTCTCGAAGCCGGCCTTCTCCAGCATGGGCACCATGAAAGAGCCAAGACAGCAGTCGACGTGCAGCGGGATCTTGTTGCGCGACGCGAGGCGGCCCAGACCAGCAATGTCGTCGATGATACCGTGGGGGAAGTTGGGGGCGCTGCCGACAAGCAAGACCGTGTTGGGGTTGATCAGGCGTGCGACGCTGCGGACGTCGACCTGGTAGCCCGGGGCGGGGCACTTTACGAGGTGCAGCTTGATCTTGTAGTATTGGCTGGCCTTGTGGAAAGCCGTGTGGGCGGTCTCGGGGATGATCATCTCTGGCTCGGTGATGCCGCGCTCGATATATCCCTTTTGGCGGGCGCTCAGGCATGCCATCAGAATACTCTCAGTACCACCGCTGGTCGTGACACCGGCAGAACCCTGGGGGCCGTTGAACAGGCCCAGGACCATGGCGACGATCTCGGCTTCCATCTTGCGCACACCGGGGAAGACGTCGGGGTGGATGGGGTTGGCGACGGTAAACTTGCCGTAGGCCTCGGTCTGGAGCGCCATCAGGTCATCTTCGCCGTGGTAGACGGCACCACTGACGCGGCCATCCTCCCAGCGTGTGTGCTCCAGTCCTGACAGAGCCTCGAGCTGCTTGCGCACGTCGTCGTATGCCCAGCCGGTGGTGGGAAGCTTGGTGTAGCGCGTCATGCCGGAGGGGACGAGCTTCTCCTCCATCTTGCCAAGAGCTTCCTCGACCTGCTCGCGAACCTTGGAACGCACGCCGGGCATGCGCAGGAACCAGCCGAAGAGGATGCGGCGTGTATCGATGTAGAGCTCAGCAGCCGTGCCAAAAACACCACGGCCCTTGAGCTTCCAGACGGTGCGGCGGGCGGCCCGAAGGACAAAGAAAAAGAAGACGATGTTGCGCAGCAGGTCGATGTTGAAGGCGAGGCTGAGAAGCGGGCTGGCGCCTGCGCCGTTACGGCGGACGCTGCTGATGTTCTCCCGCAGGCTGATCAGCATACTTGATGAGCCGGGCATCTTGGCTATGTGTGTGGCGGTTGAGTAAGGGGTGTTGTTGCTGTAGAATATCGGAGGGTCCGACCATTCGACGAGAGACGAGCTGCCGTCGATAAGAGCGGAAGTGATGCCGGCTGTCGAAACCCAGCAGCAAGCTGTGAATGGCAAGAGAAAGAAAATATAGGAACAGAGAGTAGGAAATGAAAGGAGGACAGCAGGGGAAAGAAGTGATAGGAGGAAACGAAGATGAGAGAAGAGGGTAGAGTGCGGAAGAGTGAGGGTGTCGACAAGTTGAGGTCGGAAGTCGCGGGCAATAAGTAGGAGGAGAGGTGCAGGCAAAGACCGCGACCAGGATTAAGTAAGAAGAACGGCAGTACAAGCGTGTCATACACTAATAGGCAAGAGCTCGAGCTGGCGCAGACGAAAAGGGAAGGACCCACCGAGACCGAGGAAGTGAGTAAACGGACGCGGAAGATATGATGAAAGAGTTCGGAGGTTTCGAGAGGCGAGAAGGGGTTCAACTGGCGACTGCCAGCAGTATGATGTGATGCGGAAGGCAATAGAGCACTCGCGACAAGCAGAAGGACAATAAAGCGAGCTCGCAGAGTGGTGAAAATGCAGGCGACAAGGTGTAAAGAAGAGTGGGCAAGTCGCCTCTGACGGACGTTGCAGCAAGGCAGGGAGGTCCCGTACGTTTAGCGTCGTCAATACAGACAGGGAGACAGGGTAGTCGAGCGAGGATATAAGGGAAAGGAATGGATATCAAGGGTAAGATACGTTGTATGGCGAGGGAGATGAGGTTACCACGAGCAGCGAGGGTATGGAGTCGACAAGATGACAAAGAGGCCGCAAAGAGCAAGAGCGACGGAGGACTGCAACAGACACCGAAAAGGAAAGAGTCGAGTCAGCTCTAGAGGGAGCTAGGAGCTATGGCCCAGCAGTTGAATGGAAGCCATCCGTCCTAGGTGCGGGCAATGCTGCACGGGCGAGACAAGGTGCCAATGATGTCGATATACATCTGGTGGTAGCTTATTGGATAGACGGACAGACAGACAGACGGCAGGCAGGCATAATGATAAACCGACAGCTTGCATCTGCATCTGTCGACAGGCATCGTGACACTGACAGCGCTGGGCTCGCCTCCAGAATCGATACGCGGATACAACATGTATCTTAAGATACTTTCTTATACAATTTAGTCCGTTGTCAAGCTGATATCTAGAATAATGGCGATACTTGTTCGTGCTTGACCAGGCTGTGTTTGACGCTGGCCGTTGGGGCTACTGCGGACTGCTGGTTTCAGCGGTGGTGGAATGTCCGCGGCGACTGCCTAAGCGGATGATTCAGCAGGCCGCAGTGGGTAGCCGAGATTGACCAGACTGAAATATACTGGAGTCTGGCAGCTGCGGTGGGACACTGCCAAGTAGAAAAAGATCACATGCAAACCGCCGCCTTTCCGCCGCCCAAACGCCGTCCTTGATATTGATCGCCGAGTAAAGCAATACGATAACCAAGCATGATGTATACTTGGGAGGTGAATCAAATACTTGGGCTCCGAGTCACGTATACTTTGACGGGCGATGTCTACGAAGCTAGATCTCGACCGATCGTGAGACCATGAGCATGAGTCCTATGGATGACGAGGCCAGCGGCGAACATGCAACGATGGAGGATAACATCAGACTGAAGAATCAGATGGAAGAATGAGATGGGAGGATGAGGTCGAGGATTATATTGAAGAATAATATTAAAGAATCAGATCGCAGAATGAAATCGAGAAATATACTAGAGAATCATATTAGAGAAGAGAATCACATGCTACGGAGAATAAGGAAACATGGAGGTAACGTTTGATGTCGCATGTAGACCTCCCAAGAAGACAAGGAGGCTCTGAGAGCTGTCCGGGATCTGTCCAAGACCTCAAACAAGCATTAGAACATGTAACCGAAGCCAAAGAAGCGACCCTGCGCGACATACCAGGACAAGCCACACCACGCGGTACCGAGGAAGGAACATATAAGGCTGACAAGGTCCGCTCGTCTTGGGGTTTGATTGCTGAGCCGCCACTTGCATGTAAGCATATGCGCATTAAACGAACACGAGACGAGCGAGACAAGTGACCGCTCGGCGATATCATTCCACCCAAGCCAGACAGGCAACGCTGATGGAGCGGACAAACATGTAGGACCAATTTCACGATGAGCCAAGGCGACGGCCAAGGCGACGACTCGGCACAAGTGGACGGGGTGGAGAATGCATGCATACAGTATTCTATGCGTGTTTTGCACATTGCACGAGCTTGGGCCGACATTGAAGAAGATGATAAGATACAAAAAGGTGAAGAAACCAAGCAAACATGGCCGTGTCTACAACAAAAGGAAGACTCCCATCGACGACGACCCGAAAGAGACTAAAAGCAGGACACGAGACAGCAGACACACCACTAGGGGGCGAGCAGTCGTATTTGAAATAGAGCATTGACGGTACGATGCAGTGCGGCGTGATGGAGGAAGTGGCACACGCACGTGGGAGAGCATACCACAGTCGTCCGTCGGCCGGGTCATGCCGCTGTGCCGCCACTTCTGGCAGTCTACTTCGATCCCGAAGAAACCCAACGAAGAAGACGTGGCTAAGTCCGTGCCGGGATACAATGCCACAAGCAGCTATGAAATACTCTGCGACTCGGCCGAGCTCACACTTCAAACCACTTCATTTCAAATCACTTCGATCCTGTCTTGGGCTGTCCAGTTTGACTGGCTTGTACAAGTCTCTTTTTTGTAGCTGCTCATGCTGAAACTGATGCTAATGCTGATATACTCGCTGATCATACTGAGGCGGTGATCCCGTTCCCTTCCAAACCCGTTCCCGAATCGTTGATATCGTCACATTTCGCTGTTGTGGCCGTGCGACCCCGACGACTGTCCATGCGGGTTGACCAGCGTCTCTGCATCGCCAACCTGCCGCCGCTCCGATACCTCGCGCGCGCCCTTGTTTTTGAACCGCTCAGCCTGGATGTGCAGGGGTGTGATATGGTCCGGTCGTGTCGTCCTCTGTGGTGGTGGTGTTGTGTGTGCCGTTGCGTGCTGCCCATACGTCAATCCTCGAGACCTAGGGTCTCTCATGACGGCTAATTGCTATTGGAGGGGCTCCGATGAACTCGACAGCCGGTTGAGATGTAGGTACACGTCCGTGCCGTAGCTGAGGGGTTGTGTTAGTATACGTATACGGGCAGACGAAAAGGGGGGGGCGTCATAACACGCCGGAGAAACTCACCCTTCCATGCTGATCAGCTTCAGGTCTCCGCCGAAATAGCGCGCATATAGCCTCGAAATGGGCAGGCCGTAACCAAAGCCGGCCATTGGTGCCTTGAAGTCGTTCTTGTCAAAATCCGGGTCCAGATTGGGTGTGCGGTCGACGGTCGTGTACATGTAGGTCCACACCAAGGGGATGGCACTGCGTGGGATGCCGCCGCCCTCGTCCGAGATCTTGATCGTAATGTCCTCGCGGCCTTCGGCGACAATCACCTTGGTCACGGGGAACTCCTGCTTGTCCTGGCCATGGGCCTCGACCACGGCACGCAGCGAGTTCTTGAGCGTCTCGAACAGCATATGCGACAGGTGGCCGGGCACATACATGAAGTTGAGGTTGGGGTTGCAGACGAGCTGGATCTTGGGTGACTCAAACAGGCCGTAGTGGTCCTCGCACACAAACCGCGCATTTTCAATTGCCTCTTGTGCCAGATCATGCACGTTGGTCTTGGTGCAGATGATACCCACATATGTCGGATCGCGGTGATGGCTCTGGTCAGTGAGGGCAATGTGCTGCCCGATCAGCATCCGGATGCCAATGCGTGACATGTAGAAGCGGTCAAGGAACGCCTGGATGTTGTTATCGATCTGCATGCGCTGCCTTCTCCGCTTGTACTCGAGGATGCCCTGCGCCATCGTGGTGACAACGCCGTCATGGCGCCGCTTGATCTTGTGCAGTGTCTGCGAGAACCGCTGGTTGTAGAGCTGGAGGTCCGATGGCCACTCGCCGGCGGCATCGTCGACCCACGCAAAGTAGCGCCTGGCGGCCGTATGCTTCTTCATCATGCTATGGCTGCCGTTGCCGTTGAGGTCGTGTATTAAGGGCGATTGTGAGCTGTAGTTGGTCTCTTCCAGGCTGGGGTTTGGTGTTGACTCGGACAGCACCAGATGTGAGTTGCCGCGTGCGCCGATGCGGGCAGGCTGTATCAAGCGGTCGCGTGTGTCTTTGTTCAGGTCGGGTCGTGGGAGGGTTGTGATCTCCTCAAACGACTGTGCGTACCAATCTTGGACCTTTCTCACCGACGGCATGTCGCTGAGGCCGTCAGGTAAGTTCTCGAGCTCCTGGACACGGTGTGCCAACCGTATGGGCAGCTCCTCGGCCAGAAACTGCGAGGCGCGAAACAGGGTACCTGCGGGGAACATGTTAGCCAAAGAAAGAAAGGACGGGAAGACCGAGACAGGGCCACAGCTGCAGGGCTGCTTAAAGGGCTAGAAGGGCTAGTGAATCACAACGCACCAACAGACGGCCTCTCGCCGAATTGAACCATCTGCCGCAAGCTCACACCGGTGGCGGGGAAGTTGGCATAGTGCTTGATGGTGTCCATCAAGCGATCCGACTTCCTCCACGACATAATGGCGGTGGCGTCGACGGACGGCTTTGTGTGAGTGTAGTTGTTTGTCTGTAAGTGTGTCGGAGACTTGTTGTGCCGGGGTATCTCGCGTGCCGGCTGGATGCGATGGTTCCTCGGCTATGACGACAGTGCGGGCAGCCACGGGCGTCGAATTGAGCGCTCTGCTGAGTCACCGCTGCGGTTGCAGGGACGTACGAGGCCGAATCGAGGACAACGGGTTGCAATTGATATCTAGAGCGCTGCAAGACACAGGGAGATGGCAGAGAAGAGTAGACGGTGGTGGAGGAGAGGGCGTTGTGCGCGTGCGCGGAGGAGCGGAGACGATTTGCAGCCGATGTTAGGCGGATAAGCACGACCGAGTAGAGGCAGGCCGGGGTAGGGGTTGAAGTTGAAGAGAAAGACGACGGAGCAATTGGGGTATGGTCGTCGCGGTCGGATGGTGATGAAGGGAGAAGGGGGGAGAGGAAGAGATGATCGAATGTGCAGAGAAGAGGAGAGGAGAGGAGAGGAAGAAGGACAGGCAATGGGGAAATGGAAGAGGGAAACAAGGAAGCAGGTGACAAAATGACAAAGCGAAAAAGAGCAAGAGAGTAAGAGTCAGTCACAGACAGGGAAAGAGCGATAATACGTGCAGAATAAATATGGGGAAGTGGAAGGGACGACAGAGCATTTCGGGCAGGCGCGCTAGTGGCAGCACGAGACAAGAAAGGATGGAAGGACGGGCGCCTGGACGAGACGGAGAGCAAGAAACAGCGAGTATAGTAATAGAATACATCGGAGTGGTAGACTACGAGAACGGCACGCGAGCAGACTGCTAGAGCACCGTAGTGTGAAGGCACCAATACGGATTGCAGAGACGAGGGCTGAAGCGGCCGTTCACTGCCTGATCTACGCGATGGGGCAGCGGAACGAAAGACGACCAGAGTGGCTACGGGACGGCCAAGCTTCTGGCTGGTTGGCGGAGATCAAAGGCGGGGAGACATAATAAAGGTGTTTGCAATGGCTACATGTGTTGTGATATAGGAGAAGAAGGCTGATGATGGTGGCACAGGTGTTCGGCAAGAGACAGCGAGGCACTGCAAGCCAGCACCGAAGGCCATGTGCCTGAGCTCGGGGGTCGACAAGGAAGTGAAAACTAAAAACCAAAGGACATCTCTGTGCTATGCAGCAATACACGTTCGGCCGTCGGTCGTGGCCTCCGGCTACCGACGATGGCATTGAACAGCTCGAGGCAACGAAGCTCCTGTCCGCCGAGGTCCACGAGCTATGACTAATAACTCGAGTGTAGTGCGGGTGGTCCGTGTTCTAGTGTTCGCTCGCACTGTCCTCTTGTCACTGCTCACATCAGCCATGGAGGCTCGACTGACCACTCGTCTTGCTTTTTTATCTATTTAAGGCATTTATAGAGGGAATAATCTCGATCAAGAGCACATCTGGGCCGCTCAGACCACCGTCCAAGCCACGCTCACCAACCATCCCGAAGAGCATCCCACGTTGCGGTCTTTTCGAGGGTCGGCGAAAGTTCAGCTTAATCCCTCGGTCATCTCATCAGCTAAAGATGCCTCATGTTGCTTTCACCACATTCTGCTGTTAGGTTCTCGTCACTCGACTGTCAGGTTCTCGTATATAAGATATAATAACAGCATGCGCACGTATGCCACGTCTCGTCAACGCGCTCACATGTGACTGCTATGAGGCTCACCAACACTGTGCACTATTAACCCGCACGGTATGCGTTCCCAAAGCAGCTGCGCTCGGCCCATCGGATAATCTAGCTGCACAGTGCGATACGGCCATACCACCCCATACAGTAACTACACACTGTATACACTCGTCTCTGCACCAGCCACGCCGTTCATCAAGTACCATGTGTCATCAACATCTCTCACTTCCCAGCCACTCTATCTTGCTCCTGTTACACTTTTTCTGCCCAAGTAGCCAGCTTTTCATCTCGCGGCAAGACGAGCATCACCGGGCGCGTCTAATTTAGGACTAGACGCGTGCCTAACCAAACCATCTAGGTCGACACTAAAACTACTCCGTCCTCTTACATATCGCTTTTCTCGGATACATTGATACCTGCTACTGTTAGCGGATAGCTTCTGATCGCCAATATCGCTAATATCGCCAGAGTCGCAAGAATCGCCAGCATCGCCAATCTCACCAACACCGGACACCACAGTCTTCTCTTATTTCTACGTCGATCGGACCATGCGGCCGTCCTGATGCCGGACGCATCTGACGATGGTGGTGACCATGTTGCCACAAGAATCACACACGGCGAGGGCGGTGACAGCGTGGGCAGCGTCGATAGTGTCAACAGTGTCAGAAGCGCCGACAGCGTTGACAGCGTCGCTAGTATCGACAGCATGGGCAGCATCGACAGCACCGGCAGCACTGGAAGTCTCGACGAAGGCCGCCAGTCGGTGACGCCGACGACGCCAGCGTCCAAGTCGCCAGCAGTGAAGCCCGCTAGACCCTTGGACGCGCACAGATCACTGAAGCCTCCCCAGACGCCAAAGATGCCAGTGTCACCCCCTTTTGCGAGATCGTTTGACCGCCCAGCACCCAACCTCGACCTCACGCGCGGCCTCAACCTGCACGCACTCGGCATAAGCACCTCGCCCCTCGGTCCGCTCGAGCGGCGCATATCATTCGCCAGCAACAGCGAGGCCGGCAGTGGTCGCGGCGAGCTGGAACGGTTCAGAGACTACGGCCCTGGCGGCGGTGATGACATTGACAACTTCAACGTCGCGTATACCAACGGCAGCAGCGACTTTGGCCTGGTGGAAGAGAGCGAGCCCGACCACGACCTCGGGCTCGGACTGGACCAGGACTATGAGTTCGAGTACAGCTACAACGACGTCACGGGCGACTTTGACGCATCCATCGCCGAGGACGACAAGGATGTCCTGATCGACCGCCTCCAAGACGTTGTGCGCCACGTGTCCTCCTACACGCCTTCTTCACCATCGCACTCCACCCGCACACGCTCCGTCGTCTCGTCTGCGCAGACGTCACCGTTGCGGGACAAGGTGGCTACGCCAGCTGGCAAAAACGTCGTGGCAGCTACGACGCCGGCCAGCAGAAGCCTGATGGCGGTCACATCACCGGCCAAGAGCATGTACAGGACAGGCGCTGTTGCCGACACTCCAACACCGAAACGGCCGGCCGCCCCCTTCAATACGCCGGACGAGAACGTTATGAGCGCTCTCCACGCCCACATTGACGAGATGGAGGCAGTGCTGGCTGCCGCCATGGCTGCCGAGGCCGTGGCCAATGCGGCCGCAGCCGCGTCGCCGCGTAACCGGCACAACCAGCATGGCCGACACTATCCGTGGCAGCGGTCATCCGAGCAACGGCTTCGCCCGACATCAATGTCTATGCCGGGCTTCAATCTGGATGGCAGCAGTGACAGGCCGGATGAGAGGATCAGCAGCAGCGCCAGGAGCAGCCCGCAAAAGAGACGCGGCCCGTTCCTCGAGGCTGCGCCGGTCCTTATCCGCAATCAGTCGGCGCCGCCGAGGGTGGACATGGTGGCCGAAGCGGCAAAACGGGACAAGACACTCGCGATGTCAGAGGTAGCAGAGCTGACAGAGGCTGAGTCTCTGCTAGCAACGCCGACGACTGAAAAGACAGACGACCTGACCAAGGACAGCATGGTGGTGGATGCACAGGTTATCGGCGACTGCGAAGCACTCGCAGACGACCTCTCGACGGTACTAGAAAGCCTGATGCGTCGCAGCCAAGAGGCCGATGCCATTCAGCAGGCACTGATGGCTCAGCTCGAGGCAGCAAACCAGCGCAATGCAGAGCTCGAGGAGCAAGTCGGGCTGTTGCAGGAGAGGGTCGAGGCTGTCGAGGCAGCAACAGCAGAAGCAGACGAGACACGGCGGGCTGACAAAGCCGACGAAACCCAGCGTGTGGCGGACGAGGACGACCGTCTGGACGATATGGACTCTGAGCTGTCCTTCCTGCGGCTGCAGCTGCGCGGTATTGAAGTGCAGTGCCGATCGCACATCCCCAAGGATGCCGACCCCGAGCTCACGGAGAGCATCGCCAACTGGAAGGCCGACTGGGCCGCACTGCGAGGATGTGTCGACGACGAGCGCCGCGTCCACGAGCAAGCCAGCCCCAAAACACAAAACACTCACGACCATAACGACCGAAACACGTTTACCTTTGATAGAAGCAACAGCACGTTTTAACTTTCACGACAACGACGCCATGTAACGCGACACACCACAAAACACGATAGCGACATGGCATTATGATACCCAACTTGGATTTATGTCAGTCTTTTATGTCTTTTATGTCTTTAACTTTTATATGTATCTACGTTGTTCTTTTGTTTGTCATTCTTATTTTTGCAAGTTTTAGTACTTTAGTTTGTGTAAATCAGATTGATTTCATTTTGAAAAGTAGATAACAGTGACAGGTATCAAGCGAGAGTCAGTCATGGACATGACGGGTAATATAACTGAAAGAGACAGAAAGGCATCAAACAGAAAGACAAAAACACAAAAAACACAAAAACACAAATAGAAAAGACGTCATAGCTTGGCGTCCACTAGCATGCATCCAAGACTGGACTACATGATCTCGTTGACCACCAGCATCTAAACGCGCGCGGTAGAGTCGGGCTGCGGCTGGCGAGCAGGGAGCTGGTGCTTCTCCTGGTAGTGCTCGAGGTACTCGTCGGCAATGGGCTCTTGGGGCGCCTCGATGTTCTTGCCGCCCATGAAGACATAGCGACGGAAGAAGTAGAAGAACTGGGCCCAGCCGTAGTGCATGCGCTTGCGGAACGACACGGAGAAGACAGCGTCGAGCTCCTCGAGCGTCTTGGCCTTGGTCTCGGGCATGAAGAGCAGCACGGCGAAGAACCCGACAACGTTCCAGCCAGCGTACCAGCCAAAGGCGCCCTGGGGCTTGAACGCCTTGAGCAGCGACGGCCACGTCACGGACAGGACAAAGTTGAAGAACCACGTCGTCGCCGTGGCAAGCGACATGCCGAGGGGGCGCAGGTACAAGGGGTACGCCTCGGCCGAGTACGTGAACGGCACGGGACCCTCGCCGGGGCTGTAGACGATGGCGAACAGGTAGACACCGAGCGCGACGCAGGCAATGCGGGCGGGGTTGGGGTCGCTCTCGGATGACGGGATCCAGAAGGAGAAGCCGGTGAACAGCAGGAAGATGGCCATGAGGGGGAACGTCGTGAGCAGCAGGTTGCGGCGGCCAAAGGTGTCGATGGTGTAGATGGCGGGGATGGCAAAGAGCCAGTTGATGACACCCCATCCGACAGAGGCGCCGAGCGAGCTGACCTCGGACAGCTGGGCGTCGAGGAAGATCTGGGACGAGTAGTACGCGAGCACGTTGACGCCGCAGAACTGCTGCATGAACATGACAATCTCCGACGCGATCATGGCGTTGCGGTTGCGGCGCACGCTCCACATCTCCTTGAGGCGCGCAAACGTGCTGTTGCTGCCGTTCATGTTGATCTCCTTCTCGGCCTCGAGCAGCGTGTGCATGTAGAACAGGTCGCGCGCGGCCTGGACCTTTTCGAAGCGCAGGCGGCACACGGCATCAAAGGCGTCGGTGTGGCGGTCCTTGGTGAGGTACCAGCGCGGGCTCTCGACACAGGTGTGGATGAGGCAGCACACGAGCACGGCCGGGATCATGGCCGAGCCCATCATGAGGCGCCAGTTGAGGCCGAGCTCGACGCCGTGGTCGGGGACAAAGTAAAAGGCCAGGTCGGCAATGTAGCCGACCATGATGCCAAAGGCCGTCCACATCTGCCACTGCATCACGAGGGCACCACGCAGGCGCGGCGGAGCACACTCGGCGGCGAACATGGGCGTCGTGGCCGACTTGGGGCCGATGCCGAGGCCGAGACAGAAGCGAGCGATGAACATGTGGTACCAGGTGTTGGTGAACGCCTGCCAGAAGCAGGCCAGGGCAGAGACGATGCAGGCGATGAAGACGGTGCCCTTGCGGCCAAAGACCTTGTTCATGGGCTCGGTGAGCCAGCAGCCGATGAAAGCACAGCACAGGTAGGGCGCCGAGTTGCAGAGGCCGACGAGCCACTCGTCGCGGTCGCTGCCCGAGTTGATCTTGAAGGCCCGCTTGTAGAAGATCTGGGCGCCGTTGACGACGGTCTCGTCCATGCCCTGGACGGCCGCACTGAGCGAGCAGATGATGATGACCGAGTACAGGGCCCAGGGGTTGGACCACTTGTGCGTCTCCTCGCGGCGCAGCACGTTCTTCTCGTTGTCGGTGAGACGGTCAAAGACGACGCCGCCGCCGCCATACTCGCCTTCACCGGTGTAGGCCGAAGGGTCGGAGGAGATGACGGCACCGAGACGGAAGGCACGGATGTTTTCTTCCGTGGCACCGCCGATGTTGTGCTTGCGGCAGTAGTCCTCGCCCAACTGCTCGAGGGCGGCGGTGTCGATGCCGGCGAGGGGGTTGGCAAGCTTCCTGCTCATCTTCAGCTTCTGGTGGGCAATGTCGCTGACAACACCACCCGAGGACGGGGCCGACGAGTTGCCGTTGATGTCATTCTTTTCAATAACGCCGCCGCCGTTGGCGCCTTCGAGGTGTTGAGCGTCAACATCGCCGTTGGATGGGCGCTTCTCCGAGTCCGCCATTGTGACGGAATGTTGGATATGAGGGATATGATATTTATGAGGTGCAATGCGGGTCAATGAGGATCAATGAAGGTGCATGGGAGTGCATGAGAAAAGGGTATTCAAAGAGGGTATTCAAAAGTGCCAGATGCAAGATGATGTCGACTGGACCCTTGAACTGTCAGGGTAAGGGAAGATGGATGACGAAGATCAAGAGGCAATGGGGAACGGGTTGGAGAAGAGATGATCAGCTTGGGGGAGGAGATGGTTTATGTACTTTTCAAAGAGCAGATGTCAATCAATGGCTGGATTCAAATAAATTAAATAAAAAGGAATAAGAGCGAGGACAAGACCGAGGCGGGAGTCAGCGAGAGACAGACGAAGGGACCAACGAGACCGGGATGATGGAAGAACCAGACCAGCAGACGTCAATGAACCAGGCAAGGATCAGCATGCATTCCAAGTTTGTGCGGTTATAGCCAGAGATACAGATACGATACTTCCCTTGATACGTGGTAGGCCCATGGGGGGGGAAGGGGGGGGGGGGGGTGCTGAGAGGTACTCGAGATGTGGACAAAAACTACAATCAACAATCAACAATCAGCCACCACCACCACCATGTGGAGAGTCGGTGGCGTTGTATCCCACCTATTCAACGCAGATGATGTTATTACCTTGCTTCCCATTCACTACTTCACTAGGTTGATGGTTGGCTCTATTCACGCTGTAGCCTCGATGTCATCCGCCCGAGTTGAGTATCTTGTATTCTTGCTGGTTGCGACTGTCGGATGCAAGGCTCCTGTCCCAATTCGTATAATCACTCTGAATCCGTTTGCATGTGCCTTGTGTGTCTCATAGTCTCATAGTGGTAAGAGACATCTCGTGCCTCTTGTCCCGTTTGTCTCATTTGTCTCATTTGCCTCGTCTGTCTCAACTGTCCTCCTCTTGCTACTCGCTCCATTGGCTCGCATGCGGTATCCCAAAACAGGCCAGTCATCACAAGCCTATCCAGTCCATGTATATTTACTGAAAAATAACCGCCAACAAGGTTTTACCCAAAGGAATACCCTTGCATCTGCAGCAGCATGGCATGGGTCACAGACGTCGTGCACTGTCTATCCTGCTTGTATACGGTACACCGTCCGGGCCTCGTACTCCGTGCACCGTCTCGTAACCCACCTTATTAGATACTTCCTCCCCGGATACTTTTGGTTTTTGCGGTTTAAAGAGCGGGCTCTCTCCACGGGGAAGTGGTCTTTCTCGCTCGTTTTCGCCTCCCCCAGAACCCAAGGGCCCTGGGCCCAATGGGGGCCGCACAGGGAGACAGGGAAAAGAGGAGAACTGTGAGGAAAAGAGGAGTATCGGCTTATTACTCGGGCAGACAGACCACGAGACCACGAGACACGAGACTACGAGACTACGAGACTACGAGACCGCTGGTCCTTTCGTTCTTCCAGCGGTGATATAGTTCGAGGGTTCGTATTCAAGGACTGCCGTGCCGATGCGTTCGGCTCGTATGCCTTGCAAGGTATTCGCTGTTCGATGGTGCGCGGTCGTTGTGTAACAGCCTTGTCGGATCGGGTTACCTGTCTTAATTCTCCTCAAGTGTGCCCCTGCCGTTCCCCTAAACGCTCCTTATTACTCCTCACAGGGCTACTTCTTAGCCTGGCGTTAAAGCTTAACGGGCTTATGTAAAGGCTTGACACTCTTGTCCAAAGCTTGGGCTAGCTTAAGCTTAGGGCTGTGTGCAGAACGCCACAGCCGCTCGCTCTCAGCCGCTTGACGTCACTGGCGCAATATATCAATACCGTGGTCGATAATGATGATTCATGATATGTTCTATATACTACAGTATCGCTTCTATTGCCTGGATGTTTCACTGGTCGTTATAATCGGGCAGAGTGCGGGTTTGCCATCTACAGCGAGAGCCGGGAATCTGAAGAAAGCAAGCTAAGCGAGGAAAAGATGGGACAGAGGGAGAATAGCACGGGGAAGACGACTGAACCGATGGCAGTCTTCTCGGGCAATGCACACTGCAAACGTGCATGCTAAGCCGACGAAAACAGAGCCGACTTACAAGGAAATTGCCCTTCTAGGTAACGTATTAAAAGGACCCACTTCTTACACTGGGTACTTCTCCATATTATGACGTAGATAGGCATGGATATGGCCCGAGTGGATCATGTGATTGGCCGTGGTTGATGAGTAATATGGGGCAGTGGGCAACAATGTAAATATAAACAGTGGGGCCGCCAACAGTCTACGAGAAGACGGCAGCTGGGCAGAGACGCAGATGGCAGAGTAGCAGTGAGCGGAAGATAGTTTACGACGGAGAACAAGCGGCAAGGGAAGGCGCCTTGGCTTGCTTAACGTGCTGCACTACGTAAAGCAAATTGCCGGTTTGGGGAAACGGCTGCGCCAGTGGATGCCTCTCGCACGACGGCGCGCGGAACCGTCGCTTGGCAGGTGACGAGCAGGCCGTTCAGCCACGGCTCCGGACATAAGCATACGCCGAGTTTCAAGATTGAGAGCTGCTAGAGCAGAGGTGTCCGTCATGTGAGAGAGGGTCAGAGGTTGGAGAAGATGGGGTCAGGATGGGGTGCAAGATGGGGAGATGGGGGAGGATAAGGAATGGGGGATGGGGAAATGGAGAGAGGTGGAGGAGGAGGAGGACAGGCGGAGACCGAGAATACTGAGACGGAATACAGAATACAGACCGGATGGATGCCAAAGATGGACAGAACGTGGACTCCATACCAAGTACAATCAAGGGATCAACTACCTGGGCGCACCGTTCTACTCCGTACGTGAATGCAGCAAGTGAAGATCGATAGGCCACATGGTGATCAACATGTTCATCTTCGGAGTGCAAGGGGAAAGGGGAAGACAGCAAAGCATCTCGGAGCCTCGGCTCTTATGTGCGAGCGATTGGGCATTGTTAGCTTCCGTGTGCACCACAACTATGCTGGGCACGCGGGGAGGCGGGTGACGATGCGGCAGGTGGTTCTGAGTTGGTCTACAGTTGATGCTGATGCTGAGAAGGCGGCACAGCAAGGCTTCTGTCAGATGCTACCATGAGTCGTACACGTAAGGACAGTAATACAAAGGACAGTAATCAGTCAGCTCTTCTCTCTCTCTCTCTCTCTCTCTCTCTCTCTCTCTCTCTCTGTCCCAAGTCAAGACCCTGACCTGACAGCCGCCGATCTTGATGTGACTGCAACCGTGCTCCAGCAATAGCCCAATGGCTGCCACACTTTCTTCCATCTAGCAGGGAGAGTGGGATAATCTCGATGTTAACTTGTGGGCCACTGCCAACTTTTTGTCATCCGTGTCCATCTCCCCTCATCTCGTCCTCGTCTCCCCGTCCTTCCAGTCCCCGGCTTTCAGTCTCCAGCTTCTCCAGTTTTCTCCTCTCTTCGTTTCTCTTTCTTCTTTTCTCTTTCTTCTTTTTGCTTTCTTCTTTTACTTTCTTCTTTTACTTTCTTGTATCTTGTCTCTCTCTTCTTCCATTCGTCTGCTTTCGCCCCGCATCGGTCAGCACGTCAGCTTCAGATGGACACACGCACGAGGCACCAAAACAAAGCATGCCGGCGAGGAGGATGATCGCTTCCCTGTTCATTCGCCCATGTCTCATTCCTCTCTCCTCATCTCTTAATCATCTCTTGATCATCTCTTATTCATCGTATCTGCACTGCTTATATCATGTCGCACAGAGAATCAGCAATGTCCGGGATGCTTCATTGTGATTCACGCGGAAGTCCGGGTAGATGCAAACATAGCGGGCGTATGTACCTCTGTAGTAATATATGCTTCGTACTAAATCTATTAAGCACAATAGAAAAGAGAGCTCTGCACATTGAGGCACTCGTTGTTTGCTCACCGACTGTTCCGTCCTCGCGTAGCATAGTATCCATCACTTCGCCCATAAATCTACCTCGCCTATGCAAAACGTCCTGCCACTCCTTGCTCCGTACAGGCGGCGGTCCGACGGGGACAGTGTACGCGTTTGCACATGTTGCCAACTGTACATCACTACTTCATGGTGCGAGCTGACACCTGCAGTCTCAAGCAGAATATGACCAAGGACGAAGGGTGCAACCGACTCGCGTATGTATCTTATGTATCTATTCTTAAATACTTGCACTCGTCAGTAAGGCTAATTGAAAATGAAATAAGATACATCAAAAATAGACATACAGAATAAAGGCTGCGTGTGATTGACCGGGGAAATCGGCCATAGGACAAAAGGGTAGCTCGTATTGGGGCAGATAAAACTGTCTGTCTAACATGGCTCGGGGCCTGTGATAGGCGTGCCGTCGGAATGTAAACATGGCAGTTGAGGAATTCGCATGAATCATTCGAGAGCAGTCATCACAATGGAGCAAATTGTAAAACAGAGCAGTGAGATTCGAAATTGGTATTATCAAAAGAACTTCATGTAAATAAGATTCTGAAATCAAAACGACAGCTGCTAATGTTCAAAGGCCCTCCACGTAAAAACAGGTAATAAATAGGGGGACGAGGAGAAACACTACTGCGAGTCGCTGGATCGCAGGTACTCGTCCCACGTCTGGTCGCTGTCGCTTCCGTTGCCATTGTCGTCGCGACGGTCGTCAGAGACCACGGTTGGCTGCAGAAATGATAGCGGCCGCGGCGTCTGGTGTCGAGCAGATGGAGACGGTGAGGAACGGGCTTTGGCAGAATCGCTGCTGCCAACGAGCTTTGCCTTGGTGTTCGCGCTCTCGGCTCGCAGCTTGGGCTTGGTCTTGGGCTTGGTCTCATCGTCGCGCGGGTGTGCCGCCGAGACATGCTGCAAGGCCGGCGATGCCGACAGCGGCGACTGTGGCAGTGTCGACCCGTACATGCGATAGCTCTTGTCGTCCCGGTCGCGACGCTCGATCGGCTTGTAGCAGACATCCCGGAGCTTCGGCTGGTTCTTGTCATCAGCCCTGTCCGAGACGGAGGATGGAGGTGTGTCAATTGATCCTCTGCCCGATGAGCCAATGTACGACGAGCGCCGACTGCTAGACTCGGACGCATGTCCACGTGCTTCCCGCGACATGCTATCCCTGTGTCCGTGGCCCCCATACTCTGTATTGGAGTTGTGCACTTCCGGGATTGATGCTCTGTAGCCTCGAGACTGTGGGCTCGGGCCGCGGCGCGACGATGGGCTGGACTTTTTATCGGTAGAGCCTGCGCCGTCTTGCACTGCTGGCCGTGGGCCTCGTGTCGGTGTGCTGCGGGCGGGCTGTAGAAACACGCTGGACAATGAGAAAAGAGAGCTGCGGCTGTGTTGTGACCGTACAGGACTGCGCGGCCGGTCGCTGCGGCGGCGGCTATAGGAGCTATCATCGTCATCGTGCGTACGGCGGTGTTGGTGGCGGCGGGGTTGAAAGCGGCTCTCGTCCTCGATATCTGTCGACTTGCGGCGGCTTTGCTCTGTGCTATACCGGGACTGACGTGGCCGGCTGTGGCTCACGTCACGGCGCCCATCCTGTCGCCCATCCTGTCGACTATCACGGCGGCCGCGGCGCTCAGAATCGCGCTCACGCTCGCGTTGTGGAGACGCAGGGCCAGAGTACGAGTTATACCGGCGGTGCTCCGAGATGATCGCATCGGGCTTCCGTCTGGGGGCATCTTCTTCGCCATCGGAAAACGAGATACCTCTTGCGGGCTTGGGTGCTGGTGGAGGATGCACCAAGGCGGTCTCGCCAAAGTGGCGCTTCACTGCCTGCTGCAGCAGCGCACGGGTCTGGTAGTCTGGCGTCTTGGGCAGCAGGTAGCGGGACAGCTGCTTGGGCAAGCGCTCGACCTTCCCGTCCATCGCACTGACAGCCTCGAGGGGGAAATCAGAGATCACCTTGTCAAGGCGTGCCGCCACCTCGTCGGGGAAAGCCTGGAGCTGCAGAGCCATCCACCGGGCAAAGCCTTCCGATGTGAGGCCAGGGATCCGCGGCGGCGATGACGGGCTCGCTTGCACGAGGTGGAACGGGCACCCGATATCTTGGTAGAACTCGGCCAGGCTCCGGTGGCTGCCCTTGACGTGCGGCTGGAATATCACTGGACTGTCAGTTCATGGTCTATGCATCTATAGATGGGCTTGCTGGACTCACGCTGATACCGGAATGGGTCGTTCTCGACGGTGTGAAAGTTGTAAAAGGAAGACAGCTTCTCTGGAACGAGCACGATGCTTTCAGTCTTGAGAAATGCATTGACCTAGCCTGTCAGTAATGTGCAAAACAAACTTTGATCAAGTGCATCATTGACTGGCTTACAATATACCGTGAGAGGCTGGTCATGGCCTCGACAAAACGAGCAGTCGGCTGTCCATTGGAGGAAAACAAGACTCCCCATTTCTTATCCACCGATGTCAACTCGTGAGTCTCGGTGCTGGTACTCTTGCCGCCTCCTAGTGCTGACCGGCTCAACGACCGCTTGCTGCTGGCTGATCCAGACTTGGCCATGTTTTTGTTGCTGTTGGTGCTGTTGGCGGACGCCATTATGTCGACAGGCTCAAAATCCTCGGCAAAGCGTACTTTGTTGTGACGTTCTGGCAATGCTTTAGTTGGCTTTAATTGTGTCTTGCAACTCGTGCACGGCCCCAGGGAAACAACTTGGGATATAAGTGCAGTCGGGGGCGCCTTGGTATATGGGTAGTCGACTCGGAAGAAATCTGGGAGGTGTGTGCTGGCAGGCAGGACCGAAGCTGACATTCTCGTGTCGAGTGGAACGAGTACTATGGATGAGAGGTTCAAAGCACTCGATGGACCAAGACTTATCGGGCAATGCAGGATCCTATATAGCTTGCATGAGGGATGGTGTGAGAGAATACAACTCTATAGGTTTGGGATGGGCGTCCCATGATATATTTATGCATATTCCCGGATACATGGCCTGCACCAGTGTGCCGCCGACCCTTCACTCCCTTCACCGAAGCTCATGTCTAATCCCGCTACTTTCCTGTAGTGCCAGTGCCCCGGCCTGTGTTGGTGTCACCATCATTGCCTCTAATATGGGCCACAAGCCTTCTGTAAAAGGCGTCGGCATGCCACCTGCTCTCTTGGAAAAGGCGGAAAGATGGAAAGTGGTGTGAAGCAGAGATAGCACAGATAACACAAAGCACACAAGGCGCACGGGGCACACAGGGCATCATAGATCGTCATAGGTGCCACTAGCGAGACAACCGAGAAGAGGCTGCTAACCATGTACTACTATTTGTCTTCTGGGAGGCCGTTGCTGGCAGATATCAAGGGCTTGGTAGCTTCTGGGGAGACAAATTACCCGATATTCCCTGACCGAGGGCCAGCATGCTCACCTGTACCAGTGTTGGCGCTCTCCCTTGGCTATGCTACCTCTGGTCACTGCACACTGGAAAGAGGCGACTGAGAACAAAATGACCGCACTCGAGGGGCAATGCTCGCAAGGCTGTTGCACATGAAGCAGACTGTGAAAGGTATAAGCCTACTAAACAAGGCACGGTGATGGCTGTGTGCTGTGTAAGTGCGCTGTGGGAAAAGGCGGGACGAAGACAGATCCGAGAAACCGCGGCCAAGACCTGTCTTTCTCTCTCGTAAAGCGTAGAGGTAGATCTTCAGCGTCAGCATGCGATCGGTCTGTCTCCGTGCTTCCGCTCATATTATCCCAAACATGTGTAAACGCGCGAGGCAGCACAGCAGCACAGCGAGACAGCAGGGCCTTCGGGCTTTCACGTCAGATATTCCATAGTTCCTCGTGGATGGCCTAGTCTAGAATAGGCGTGTCCTGCCGGACGACTTTTTATCATCTTTGCAGACCGCCACAAACATCATGACGTTCTAGAGCATAGCCAGTTTCCTATACTCGAGCGAGATAACGCCAATGCTATGCCAGAGTCTGTGGGTGTGCTCGGGCAAACTCTGCTGAGTATCAGAGACGCCATCCCGCGATGCCGCATGGCGAGAACTTGGAAGTCTGCAACTCCAACAGGATTTATTAGATAAGAAGGTGTAGCGGTCAGCGTCATTGGTGGCCTTCAAGTCACAGGATGTCGGGCGTAATTATTCAATACAGTGCAAGCAGCCGCATTGCTCTTCCGACAGCATCGGAAAATGCACAATATATGCAGCTTCGGTCTGCCAGCCAATAGCCACTTCTGTTGTTTCCGAGAAGCCTCGAGGATGCGTTGTCAATTTAGACAGCATCTCGCAACTTCCGTTCTTTCCGTATACTCGATTCCCCGTCTTTTAGTTCCCCAGAGGTGCCGTCCTAAAGACAGACAACTTCCTTTGAAACTCACCATCTCAGGGTCCAGAAGCTGTGTGCGAGAGAAGCTGTGTAATATTCTCCCTTTTCTCTGATGCAGCTGCATACACTTGAAAAGAGACTGGAATACTCGGAGATGCTCATTCTCATCCACCGTTATGCACGAGGCCCCTCCCTATGTAGGCTATGTCTGTGCAGTGTCTTGCATTGACGTCTGCAAACGGCGAATTGTGTCGATGCAGGTCATAGGTGGACTCCCGTCCAATCCTTCTGTCTCTCGTAAGCTGATACAACAGGGCCGTACTACCACCCCTGCCTTTTGGATCATGCCCGTTTCGATGGTTAATCCGAAGGCAAAGTCAGGGTTGTGCGTGCCAAAGGTCGGAGTGCTCCCCGGCTTCAACAATCTCCAGCATGTTCCACTCGAAATAGCTCAAAAAAGGGATGAAAATAGACGAAGAAGATAACGGACGAAGAAGTCAGATGAACGAACTACATGCGAACGGCCACGCGTCATACGAGAGTTCGCAGAAGCATCCCATATCGAGGGAGGATATTAAGGTGGCTTGATATGCTCTGGCACGTTCCGCCATCATTTCCATGACATGTGCCCGCGGTAGATAGCAGCATGTGAGCATAATTGTGCACAATATCAAGCCTCTGGTACTCACAAAAACACTCTATCGAGGTGATGCAAGAACAAGCTTGTTGCACGTCCTCTATTCTGACCGAAGGCAAGATGAAAACACGAGCGGTGGAAGGCGAGCTCGCACAGACAGCATCGTACGCGGAGACTTCTCTCTGAAATTCAGCTCGCCACGGATATACTCGTACACACGCATGGGGTGTCAGACGGCAGCACATATAACGAACATGAGAAAGAAATCATAGACAAAGTTATGTGGTCTGCTCTTCTTCCCGAGCAGCCCCGATAAGTCAAGACAGTGTAGGTACACTTGTGCAAAGAGATGAACAACACGGATGCTCTTCCACAGTCGTACAGAGACAGTTGATGCTTGCACGACTTGATCTCTGTAGCCTTTTTCCAGTACACCCCTGGGGGCTCCGTTATAGCATCTAATACACTCGTATAAATGACGGGACTTCTTAACCGTGAAAAACTAAAGTCAAATTGTACACTCGTAAACATCCCCTGTTCAGTTTTCAATATGCTTCTTTATTGGCCATATTCTGTGAGCTTCGAGAAATGGCATAGACTTCCTAGACCCGGAAAATGGGTCTTCAATTCTATAGATCTGAGCCAAAGAGCCCGCGGTAAGGTATCTCATAGTATGACTTGTAAGGGCAGGACACATGCTGTGGCTCGAACCACAGTCTAGGCAGGCCATGGCAGCTACCTTTCAGCCACTCTCAACAAATAGCATATTCATGTGGTTGGTAGGCTTGCGAGACGATGTGGCGGCAGAGGGGTTGAATGGGTAGCCGCGCCTAAACCACATATATTCATCAACACTCGTCCCCGCTATCGTACTCATCGTCCTCGGCGTAGGTGACTCGTTGCGTGCTCAGAGGCTGATTTTCGGTGCCTCTGCTGTTCGCTACGTATCTCGGCGTCATGAGATCAGTGCGGCGTTGGTTCTTCAATTGTAATGTGAGCTATAGTACTCTCGAGCGAGAAAATTGGCATTCTGTACTATAGTGTATTGACTTACAGGCCTAGCCCACCCAGCTAGATGAATGGAGCTTCCAGCTTGGGAGATTGTCAGGGCCGAAAACTCATCTTCCACCCAAGCAGTGTCCGGTGTTGGTGCGGCGACTGCAAAGTTCTGACTGGGGCCTTGGGCCGTATCATCAGACGAGTCGGAACCGGCCGTGGGAGGGTGGCGGGGTTGCTGCGCATCAACAACCGCATCCCCCCTCGGAGTCATGGCCCCCGGCTCCGTTGGCTGACCAAGTAAGCCAGGCAGCATCTCAGAGTCTGCAGCTGCCGCAGCAATAGATGCATAAGATGGGCCACTATGAGCTCCGTTGACAGTACGGCTAGCGTTGGCAACACTGAGTGCAACAGGAAGAAGATCAAGGCCGGTGTTTGGGCTGTCCAAAAGGCTTGTAGGAGGGTTGATAGAGTCCCGTGTGACACTTCCCACCATAGTAGCTGTCGCGAGCGCTTCAGAATCACCATCCTCGCTGGGGTTCTCCTGTATCCACTGTTCAAGGAGTTAGATTCTCTGGACCAAAGGAAAATGATGATGAAGAACTTAGAAGAAAAGTCAAAGGAATATTGAAAAGACTCCATCCAACAGATTGAATGAGCTCACATCCACAATACGATCTGCCATTGCTTGGGAAATTCGATCAGTGCCGGTAGCTTCGAGTAGGCGGTCCTCTCCAGCGGCGTCTTCTTCCATGTCAAGAGCAGTTGGGGGATTGAAAGGGGCGTAGCCAGGCTCAACACTGAGCTGCCACTCTGTGCAATGCAAGCACCACTGCAAATATGTGTCAGTTATTTTGTACCGTTGTCTTTCCAAAGGCAGTAGCCGACCCATAAGAGGCTTACAGTCTTGCTGTGCGACCGCGTACTCCGACTGAATACCTCAAGGGGGTACCAGTCGCCACAGGGCCCCTCGCACTTTAGTTCACGGCGGACCTGGGTTGTGTGCTCTCTGCAGGAGATCTGGGAGTTTCCTGCACTTGCACCAGAACGGCTGAACTTGTCTAGCTGTCGGGTAGAGAACTCCGAGCGCTCTTTCCACTCGCCGTTGGTGAAGCAGCGTATCCTACAAGGTTTTGTCAGTGTATGTCGAGCAAGATCAGCCATGTTTAAGTGCAATTGTCCTAGAACTTACATGCCCGGTGTGTCTCTCTCGGCTTGACTGTTTTTGGGCCTTGCGTAAAGTCAGCATCACCTGGATAAATTGATAGTATGGGAGCTTGTAATCTACACTTTACCTCCTCATATACCCAGGCACAGGGCCGGGATCTCGAGCTGCCATATCTGCAATCAGTGGGAATCAGAGCTAGGTGACTGCGCATAGGTCAGCTCGGTCTTCTGGTGGGCAATGTGATGCTCGGATATATTCTTGAGCCGTTGTGGTCTTTCACGAGCAGATTAAAGAGTCATGTGTCGATTGTCGTACCTGGGGCAGCTGTGGCGGTTTAGGGATGTGAGATAATCATGGTTGAAAGGTAGAGGAGAGGGAAAAGAGAGAAGAGGTCTACGTAAGAAGTTGTGACAACATCACTGCTTATATAAGGACGAAGACCGGGTACCAGGCAACAGGGTTGCTCTTTCCTGTTTGTTGACATGCTGAGTTTCCAATCTAGGAAAGAGCCTGTCGTTTGCACCTGCCCTGGTGCACACAGAAGGGTTCATGAGCCAAGTGCTGAGTAATCACATCGTAGAACCAAAATGCTATAATAAGAACGAATACATGCTTTTCAGTCTGCATCGTTAATGCGGCAATTTGATGAAATACTTCGATGAAAAACTGTGCTGAGGCTGAAGTGATATAAATGTGATGTGGACATGAAAGTCTGATTACTTCCAAAATATCGTGCTCACTAGAAGATATTCATCAGTAGCCAGTTATTCCCTCCAGATTAATCAAACAAACTGGATAAATTGGGCCTACAAACAGAATAAAATTAGTCTACAGAATAAATAGACACAGATAGACTCATCTATTCTATCAGTGTACTTGTCAAACAATAAGAAGATTTACAATGGTTGTCATGAGGCTGGAGGAGGCTCAGAGTGGAGGGACCCACCCACTACCTCAGATAACGTGAACACGTGTTTTCGCGTTTTCCCCTCTACACGCTCTCAACCTCACAAGCCCATTGACGGCAAGCAACGGCACACGGCAGCGAGCTCTGAAGCTATTGTCGAGGACCGCGGCCCAACTCATGCATCCAGTACGCACTCAGACTCCCACCGATTCATCGTACGCGCCACCATCTTTCTCGCTGCTCCTCCTCTTCGCACGCGTGCACATCCCCCAATGAGCGACCTCCACGCGCTGCTACCGGATTTCCCCTCCATCGCCAAGTATGCCTCGCTCCTCTCCGGTCTCGAATCACACCGCGTGAGCCTGAGCGAGCTTCTGACTCTTGATGCCGCTGAAATCGGGAAGCGTACGCGCCTGCCCTTGCTGGACCTCCAGCGACTGTGCGACGACGTCAGAGTACAGCTAGTGAGGAAGTCAGCAAATCCAGCACCAAAGCTCAGACTCCAGCAGAAAGCGAAGACGGGACGGGAAGAGACAGACGGGGCTAATGAAAGCGAGGAAGCAGAGACGCCAAGCACAGAACTACCGCCGCCTCTTAGTCTGCCTGGTCGGATCAGCACGCTCGATCCCGTGCTCGATGCTGCACTAGGCGGTGGCTTCCCGGCAGGTGTCCTCTCCGAGATTGTGGGCGAGAGTGGTGCCGGAAAGACCCAGCTGCTGCTTAGTCTGTTAGTGGCTGTACAGCTGCCGCCTCCGCGCGGACTAGGGCGCAAGGCTCTCTATATTGCTACAGAAGCACCGTTGGCAACGAGCCGGCTTACACAGATCATCCGCAATAACCCTGACAGCGTGACATTGCAGCAGCACTGCTCATTACAGTCGATTTTTACTATCAATGTGCCAGACCTCGAAGCGCAAGAACACATCCTGACACACCAGCTGCCTGTGCAGCTTAGCAAAGCAGAGCAGTACGGTGGACCTTCGGGGTCTTTTGGGCTTGTCATTATTGACTCCGTAGCCGCCAATTTTCGACCATTCTTTGGTGGTAAGAACACGAAAAATGGGGCTGGCGGTACAGGAGGCCCAGGTGCACCATCAAAAGAAGCAGAAAGTGCCGGCAACGGGGGAGCGAAAGGAAGCACTTCCCTTGCAGCACGAAGTCTAGAGCTCCAGCGGCTGGGGGTTCTCCTGAGGGCACTCGCACAGAAGCACAACCTGGCTGTAGTGGTGGCCAATCAGGTGGCCGACCGATTCAGTGATGGTGATGGATTAGAAGGCGGCGAAAGCGGCGGTGGTCTCTTGTCGCTGTCACAGCAATGGGGTGGTGGTGCCACGAGCCACAACGGTGACAGTATACGTATACCGAAGCACGAGTCGTCAACGAAGAGGCCACGGCAAGAGGCGTCAGGAGCAGGCGGCGGTGGCATGCCTTTTGCTCAAGCTGGCGAGACACCGACACCATCACAGCCACACTTGTCCATATCGTCGGAGAAACAAGCACAAGAACTGTCAACGTCCCACAGCATGCCTCGCGGCGATCTCCTTACACTCACACAAGAGAGCCCTTTAGCAGCACGAAGTCGTAAACGACAGCAGCCCGGAGAAGGAGAACCCGCACTAGTGGGACCATTAGCGGGTTTAGATACACCAACAACACCAGCCTCTCCTGCAGTACCTCCAGCTCCAATGCTGTCCCAGCCACAAGCGGGCACAGAGGACGCAAATATCAAACTTGCCTCATCTATGCTACCTCCTAGGCCGGCATCCCTCGTTAAGAACGAGATGGAGACACGTATGTCTGAGGCAGATTCCGTGCCGTTTCCGTCCTCCCAGTATATCCCGCCGTCTCAGTTTCCCCCTCCACCGCCGGCTCCTCCTGTGCTTCAACTAGACCACCAGCAGCGTTGGTTCACTGGCTGGGGAGATAGTTTGGGAGGCGGTGGTGGTGGTCCCCGAAACAAGACACCGTCGCTGGGCCTCGTATGGGCCATCCAGCTGGGCATGCGCGTGGCTCTGATCAAAGCGCCGCGGATCGGTCGCAGTCGGCGCTACCCCGGAGATAGCAATTATTACCCTGGGCCACACGATGTCAACGACGGCGGAGACGATGACGAAGAAGAGTACAACGAGGAGACTGTTGCTGAGCGGCACAATATGGGTGCGCCGCGACTGCGACACTCGTGGCGGCGATGGCTAAAGGTTGTGTTCGCACCGCACGTGGCCTCCACAGGAGCTACTGCAACTACAACTGCAACGGCGACTGCAGCAACAAAGAAGGGTAAATCGCCCCCCAAGACGCATAGAGCTGTCGAATTTGAAATTACGGCGGGCGGGCTGTACGCCATGAGCTGAGGCAGCAACACAAGACAGATGGCATTGAAGGCGTTTCTTGATTTATTTTTGCTTTTCATACTCGGGTGGCGCTCAGACGGTTGGCTACACCACGCACATATACCAACGGACCACGGGGTGATAGATCACATAATACATCTAATGACAAAATGAAATTTACATAAAATATCATATATTGATAGCCACTTTTCAGTTCCTCTCCCTATGCTAAGCAAAACATCAAACAAAGATAACCAGATGTCTAGAAGAGAAAGATACAAACCCAGATGCATGAACATAAAGTACAGAAGGAAATAGAGAGAAAAACAGAGAGAAGAACAAAACTCGCTTATGTCTTGGGAGCGCCATGCGGGAACTCGTCCTCGAGCTGCAGCCGCACACCGACGTTCATGCTGATCAGCTCCTGCACCAGCAGCTTCGCCGCATAGGGCATCGTCATCTGGGTTACCTCCTTGGTGCTCCGGCACGTCTGGCAGAAACCCTTGTAGCCAAAGAGGCCGCAGCGCTGGCAGATATCCAGGGATGTAGCGTCCGAGCTCGTCATCAACCGCTCCAGCAGCAGCTGCGAGGCACCGTATGCAATCAAGCAATCACGCTCCATCTCTCCCAGACGCAGACCACCATCGCGCGACCGACCCTCGGTCGGCTGCCGCGTCAGAATAGCACGCGGACCCCGTGCACGCGAGTGCATCTTATCCTGCACCATGTGCTTGAGACGCTGGTAGTAGATAGGGCCGTTGTAGATGTGGGCCTCAAGTGGCTCACCCGTGATGCCTGATGTAAACGTATCCTTGCCCTCCCACGAGAAACCGTGCCGCACAAGCTCTTCGCCCATGGCCTCGACAGGGTGCGTCCGGAACGCATCACCGTAGCCATAATCCCGACGACCGGCCACCACCGACGCCTTACCCGTCAAACACTCAAACAGCTTGCCGACCGTCATGCGAGACGGGAAACCGTGTGGGTTCATGATAATGTCTGGCACCAAGCCCTTGTCAGAGAAGGGGAAGTCCTCTTGATCGACAATGATACCGACGACACCCTTTTGACCGTGACGAGACGAGAACTTGTCACCAATCTCGGGCCGACGGGTCTGCCGCGTCTGCACCTTGAAAATGAGAGTGTCCTTTTCTGTCTGCGAAACCATGACCTTGTCAATGTATGCCGGGTCGTTGATGCGGTATGTCAGAGACGTGTCTCGATATTCGTTGGAGCCACGGTCAGAGCCGATACCTGTTGTCGCGAGGTCCACCGGACTCTCCTTCTTGACCATGACATCGCCGTGACGCACTTTCCATCCGACAGCTGCCAGGCCATCGCCATCGATGGCGGTGTGCTTGGCTAGCACCTCGCCACGCTCGTCGCGCTCAGGTGCACCCACGCGATCTACTCGCATGTTGGGGTACCGCTGCATCTCGACGACGTACTTGCGGAACACTTGGCATCGGCCGAAACCGCGGTCGATGGAGGCCTTGTTGAGAACCAGTGCATCCTCAATATCGTAGCCAGAGTACGACATGACCACGACAGTGGCGTTCTGGCCGGCAGGCAGCTTGTCGTAATGCACAAGCTCGATGGTTTTTGTGATGACCATGGGCCGCTGCGGGTACACGAGCGTGTACAGAAGCGTATCGATACGCTGGAACTGATTGTAGGCGATAGCACCAATAGCTTGCTTACCCATAGCACACTGGTAGGTATTTCTGGGCGACTGGTTGTGGTGGGGGAACGGAATGAGACCAGCGACCGCACCCAATATCGTAAACGGCTCAATCTCAACATGCGTCGTTGCTGCACCACAATCATGTTCATACAGGGCTACGAGGGCATCCTGCTCCTCGTTGACATCGAGATATTCAATCACACCCTTGCGCAAGAAGTCGTCAAACGTGACCTTGCCCATCTGCAGTAGCCGCAGGTGTTCTGGCTGCAACCGTGACTCGCCGTTCTTAACGATAATGTAGGGTCTGCAGATGCGACCTTCGTCGGTGGCAATGTGCACAGCCGAAAAGTGGCTGTTGAGGTTGATGCTGACAAAGGGCGAGATCCAGCCGCGCCGACGCATGGTCCGGAACTTGGCCGCAAACCGTTTCGGGTTTGGCGTCAGAGCAAAGGGTGTACCGTTGACGTGAATCACATACGCGCCAGGGCGATGCATCTCGGCACCAGAGAAATTCCGCAACGGCTCAACGCTGTCGTCGAGCGAGAACACCCACTCGCGGACCGGGCCCTCCTCGACGTGGGTGGTGATGTGTGTCATGAGCGCCAAATTCTTGACGAGACCACAGGCCTCACCTTCGGGGGTATCAGAGGGACAGAGCATACCCCACTGCGACGGCTGCAGGGCACGGGGACCGGAAACCTTGCGCGTCTTCTCAAACTGACTGTTGATTCGAGTCATCATACCCAGGGCGCTGATATAACTGAGTCGGCTGAGAACGTGGGTGACACCGCCACGGTTCATACCGAAACGACGAACGCTCCAGTTGCCCGTCTGGATAGCACGGTACATTCCCTGCGTGATGTTTCCACCTGTCGCACTGATAGAGGGCAGGGGGTCAAAAGCGACACCCTGGTGAGGCTTCTTGAAGAACTTGTCGATGTTCAGTCGAAGGTTGCCCTGGAACTGCTTGAACAAATCTTCAAAGAGTAGTGACAGCAACTGGCCTGCCAGCTCGAGGCGCTTGTTGCCGACGAAATCACGGTCGTCGATGAGCCGTGGGTCGTGGGCAGCCATCAGCACACGGCGGGCCATCATGGCGACATAGACTGCCTTGGGGAAGAAGTCAAGGCCCTCGATGGGCACATGTGCAATGATGATGTTAGCGAGCGCATCGAGGCCTTCCTCAACGTTGTTACGCCGCGAAGGGGGACCCATCATACGAGGTCCACCACCAGGTCCGCCTGGGCCGCCGCCACCGCCGCCGCTGCCGCGCGCGCCCATCTTGACGCGCGCCCCGACATATTCGAGTGCTTGTTGCTGGGTGAAGACGCCTGCCTTGGCAGCATCGTCAAAGTTAACGGCAAAGTCGTCCTGGTAACGTCCGTCTGAGCCTGCGACCATCTGCATGATTTCGTAGTCGGTCAAGCCGCCAAAGGCTTTGAGCACAATGACAATTGGGATGTTCTCGACGAGAACGTTGTGCTGCAAGGTCATGCGCTCCTTCTTCATAGTCACGTACGTCTTACTCTTGCGCTCGTGGGTGGAAGAGGTGACGGATGCCGAGATGACCTTGTTCTTGTCCTCGGCCTCGACAATGACACGGTTCTTGCTCAGCTGCTCCTGGATCAGAATGACCTTTTCGGTACCGTTGACGATGAAGTAGCCACCAGGATCGAGCGGGCATTCGTTCATGATCTCCATCCGGGCATTGTTGGCGCCGCTGAGACAGCACTTGGAACTCTTGAGCATGACGGGCATGCGGCCCAGGTTAATGTTGCGGCGGATGACGCGCTTCTTGTCACGCGTGTATGCGATATCGACGATGATGGGTGCGGCGTATGTCATGTCTCGCAGACGGCACTCCATGGGCGTGACCTCATTCTGGGCCTTGATGTCGCTGTAGTCGGCGCGCGTCGGCCGGCCTACGCGGATGTCGGTGAACTCAAGGTAGAAGCCGCTCTGAACATCACTGCGGATGGTGCGGTTGGCCTTGACGATCTCCTTAATTTCTTGCTCGACGAAAAAGTTATATGAGTCGATGTGTCTGAGGAAGTTAGAATGAATGAGCAAGTACTCCAACATGAGCAGTTGGTGAAGCATTTAATAAGCTTCCCGTGAAGCTCTGGGCACACTTCACGATGTCACGACGGCATATGACTCTGCACGGGAAACACGTACTGTTTGACGAGACCTGTATACAGTTAGCGATTGGACAGGACCAGATCTGGAACAACACATAGGCATCGTCGCTGACGTACCTTTGACCTTCAGGAAGGCTGGCAGCAGCTGGTACTTGTCCTCCTTGGTCGAGATGGGGTCGGTCAGACGTTTGCCATTGTAAAAAGGCTCGAGGAGAGCCTCGAAGCCGTCGTCAATGACTGTCATGGTAGATCGGTCGGCTCGCAGCCCATGGTAGTCCCAGGCTACAATGTATAGGGTGCTTCTTGACGGGAGTTGTGAATATAAAAGCTGTCGCAAAAACGTGCACCTAGAAATCTCAGAATCTGAAAATATGAGCTTGCCGTTCAATGACTAAAACGGGGATGTGGGTGGGTGACGAACATTTTTTAGTGGGACCGGCACTATTCTCCCAGGCCAGGCGCGTCTGCCAAAGGCGGCCTTGCGGATCACGTGAACGCACTTACAAATCAAACAAGGCTGAACATGAAAGCAACTATCGACTGAGACAGGCGATGGCATGTAATGGGTGTTTGCTTCTAGGTTCGACGATGCACACTTGCAAGGTTGAATTACTTTGTCAAGAGCAAAGCTAGACGACAGCTTCACGTGCCTGGGCTTCAACCAGCTGACGATGCAGCCTTCGAATGACGTTGGTTACAGTGTGGAAGATACGTACTGTGTATTGGCACTGGCACTGATGAATGGATTTATGAAACTCGATTGTGTTGATTGAATAGCATGTGTTTGAGTAGCAAGGATACGCAATATGATGCTTAATTCAAAGCACCTCCCTGCTAATGAGACTGTACTGTTCATGCTTGAACGGTACCTTGATGAGGCACAACCATAGACGCAGCCGTTGACGACACCACAAGCGAGAATAGCATGCGGCGTCTGGATGATCAAAGTGTAACGCACAATGGTGAGAGTAAGGCTATCAAAACATGAGATGGAACCCAAGTGCGTGGGCTCGTCGCTCTTGGGCATGGTTGATCAGGATGTGAAACAGCTCATTACCAGGCGTCGATGACTAATCTTATCACCCAGCCAGCAAGTGGGGCTCGAACACTTACATCGTAAGTAAACATCCCACTGCCAAATCATCACCAGTTCCGCAAGTCCCACTGGCCGAGCAAGCAGCACGCTGTCCACTTGCCAGCTCACAGATGACAGGCTATCTGGAGAGTGCCAAAGAACTCAGGAATAAAGCTGGGATTTCTCGTCGCCTAGAAAGGCCGGTACTCACAGCATGCACCTTGGCACGGATGCCCGGTTCTTGCGCAACCTACTCAGCAGACCGCGAGATAACTCAACCTAGACATAGTTTAGATCGAATCGCGAGCAAAAACAGGGAATCTCTGTGCAAACTCTATTAGCCGTTGTCACCTAAACATCTTATTGACCAGGATGTTGATAATCTGACAGGAGAGCGCCAAGCTTTTTTAATGAGGATACTCGAGCTTTTTCCATCGCTCCTTCCCAGAAAATGGTCAGGGCGCTCTTTCCACAAACCACGAGGTTGGGCGGCGCAAATGGAAGGAGGTTGGGGGAAATGAGCGTCGCGCCTTCTGCGCTGGACGGGCCCAAGCCAAGCACAGTACAACCCCTGTCTGGAGCCTACGAGCCCGCCGACTCCCCTGTTCACCCTCCACTATTGCCTGTGAGTCGCACTTGCCGCCCAGCCATTTCTATTTCCCAGCTTTTGGATGTGGGCGAGTCGCGCCTTCCCGATTGCTTAAAATGACCTCGCTTGCTCGATTTGTCTTTTTGAGACAATGTAAAAGCCACGCGCATTCCATCTTTCCTGCACCTTCTCCCGCTTCCTCTCTCTCTTCTTTCTTTTTCCCTTGTTCACTTCACGATCCCTCACTTCTCCCTTCCTCTCTCCTTCACATTCCCGTCTTCCATCTCCTGTCTACCTTTGACACGACAGGTCTAGTCTCTCAGGACACCCACCAAGCCCGGCCCTGTGACGACATTGCAGCCCGACCGACATTTGGACAGGACTCCATAGCACAGCACATATAGCTGAGGAACAACGCACACACAAAATCCCTCGCAGGCAAAGGCCAAGGAGGACGATAAAGGGACGGAAAGCAGGAAATCGGCACTACTGCGAACTCTCTGCCACCTTCAAACCACAAACCTGCAGGTTCGAAGCATCGGTTGCCAATCACGTCGATATAAGCTTCTTCGTTGCCGCATTCCTCAGGCTGTCTCGGCCAGCCAAAGAACGTGGTCGACGCAGTGCAGCTCTCGCCCTTCTACTGTTCTACTCTCATTCTTATCTCTTCTCCGCATACTCACCGACACCATTCATCGGCCGACCCCACCTGACATCCAGACCACATTCCGGTCATCCCAACGGTCTGATCACAAGGACGTCTGTGTGCGATTGGCTCGGCGGGGCCTGGAACGGCATCTGGTTTCTGGTTTTTGGTGTCTAGTATCTGGTTTCTGGCTTATTGTCATACCTCACGTTCACTTCACAATGTTGCAGCAACTTCCCAGCAACAGCGGCCTACGACGCGGCCCGGCCAAGGCGGCCGGCCTCCTCTCTCTGGCATCCCTTCTCCTTCTTCTCACTCCCGCTGCTGCGCATCCCTATCCCAAGGATGACCTGCACGATTCCGGTCTCGGCTTCCTCATGCCCCGCGATTGTGCGCAGTACTGTGGCTACGATAATCAATACTGTTGCGCCTCGGGCCAGGAGTGCTACACTTCCAACAACATTGCAGGCTGCAAGAACACCGCGGCCGGTGGCGGCTACAACCTGTACACCACCACCTGGACACTGACTGAGACGTTTACAAGCACGTACAGCTCCATCTTCCCTGCCGCAACCACTGTCGCCCCGGCTGCTTGTGTGCCAGTAGAAGGCTCCGGCCAGGTTGCCTGCGGCAGCATCTGCTGCGCCAACTGGCAGTACTGTGCCTACGACGGCCAGTGCGCTGCCAACGCCGGCTGGACAGGCGCTGCTACGACTACTGCTGCTGCAACCCCTACGGAGACCTACTACACAACCTATACCACGAGTGGTGTTGTTGTGACGACGAGCTACGAACCGGCTTTCCGCGTCACTGGCAGCGGCACTGCGACAGGTACAGGCACCGCAGTCGGCGCCACTGGCTCGTCAGATAGCTCGACCACTTCCAGCCACAAACTGTCTGGTGGTGCCATTGCCGGTATTGTCATTGGTGTCATTGTCGGTGTTGCACTACTCATTGCCCTCTGTGCCTGTGTTCTTGTGCGCGGTCTCTGGCACGGCGTTATGTCTCTGCTTGGCCTGCGCAAGCGCGATGAGCGTGAGAACGTAACCGTCGTCGAGGAGGAAGAGTACCATCGCCATAGCGGTTCTGGCCGGCACGGTAGCTGGTACGGCGGTCGCCCACCACCGCCCGTCAGCGAAAAGCGCAAGAGTGGCGGTCGCTGGCTGGGCCTTGGAGCTGCAGCTGGTACACTTCTGCTGCTTCTTGGCCTGCGCCGTAAGGAGCATCGCGAGACAGTCGAGCGCCGCCAGAGCACGCGGACGCGAACGCGAAGCGAGATCAGCAGTGACTACTACACCTACAGTGATCCCAGCAGTCGTGGCTCCCGGCATTCAAGAGGAACTCGGGCTAGTCGCCGCAGCGATCCCTCACGAGTGTCTCGCTCGTCCCGCCCATCCCGGCAGTCGCGCCCATCCCGCTCAGCATCCCGGCGATAGTCTTAAACCATACCGTCCCAATATTTTGACAGTTTTGTTCTGATCTTTTTGTATTTACTTTTTTACATTCTTCTTTGGTCTTCACCAGTTGGCCCCCTTTTTTGTCTTATATTTTTTTCTTTTTTGTTCTCTGTTTATTATACATTGCGCCGGCGTTTGGGATGGGGCCTGTCGATGGCCATGACCACTTCATGAAAACGGAGGACGAAAGCCGATTGTTGGCGAACGAATGAACACCACGCAACGACAACGACACGGAAGATGGACTGATCAAGATGATCTGATGGAATTTAATGGTTATGCCTCTAGTATAGTTAATTTAGACAACTCACAATCAAAAACAAAGTACCTAATCAAGTATGCCTAATGCACAATGCAAACAGCAAGTGAACATCAGTGAGATAGCAAGTCAAGTCTCACGAATACCTACTCGATGTCAACGGGTCTACGGATCTACGCCAGCTTCATGTCCTACAGTCAAAGCCAGTCACATTGAACACATACAGATTGTATTTTGAGTTGTTTTTATTGATCCGTTTTGAAGTAAAGCATTTTCGCCGGTCCCTGGGGGGCTGTCCCTTGTGATATACAGATTCCCCCTTTTCTGGTATTCTTCATCTCGCCTGGATCCTCGACATGAGGGAACGAGGCAGAGGCAGAAGAAGAGAGAAGAAAAACAAAAAGGTAGTAAACAAGCCCAGGTCCGAAAAGGAGAAGAAGGGAGATAGATGCAAATAGTTTTTCTTTCCTTTTTTTTCCGCTTTTCAACTGTCCTTTTTTGATCGTTTGTAACACAAAAAGAAACCCATACTCGAAAGCGTGCCGAAAAAAAAAACCAATCCGAAATCAACCCGATTCTCAAGAGGAAACAATAAAAGATCACCCTCCCCTTGACGTTCCCCTTCCCCCCCTTTCCATTCCGATATCTCGCGTGCCCTTTTTGAAGATTTTCGTAAAAAAGTGTAATTTTATTGTGTGTGTGTGTGTTTACTCCTCGATCACGTTGCCCTTCTCCGAGACGTACAGGCCGTCAAGGAACTTGCGGATATCCTTGTTCCGGACTCTGCAGATCTGCTGGATGTCTGCGGCGCTCTGGGAAACAGCCTCGAGGGAGTTGCCGAACAGGATCAGCTCGTCCTTCTGGGCCTTGGAGATCTCGACCTCGACACCGGTCTGCATCACCACCCGGCGGACAATCTTCTCGCCGATGAAGTTGCGGATCTCAACCTCGAACTGGTCGGTCTCGGCGTTCTTGTCAACGTTGACGTTGATGGGGAAATGGGCGTAGACGTAGCGCATCTTGTACTTGAAGCCCTTGGTGACACCGATGATCAGGTTGTTGATCAGCGTCCGGACGGTGCGCAGAGTGGCGACGTTCTTGCGGTTGCCGTGGTGGATCTCGATCTGGATAACATCCTTCTTGGGCAGAGAGAAGTTGACAGCCAGATGGCTCAGGTCCTTCACCAGCTTGCCTGTGAAGGGGTTAGCCACACGTTCTGTTTCGTGACTGCTGCTGGCCGACTGCGCTTCTCGCATTCTTGCGTTCTCATGTTCTCCTGGTATCTTCTGCTTTGTCGAGTCCACAAATACATCTCCCCTCTGGTTTCCTCTCCGTCACAATCCGCCAGTCCTCCTCTTCCTCTCAATACGGACACCTCCTCACTCATTTCAAAAGTTTGATTGCTTACCTCTGGGGCCCTCAACGGTAACGAGTCTGGACTTGATGTGGACCTTGACTATACGGATGGGTCAGTATTTGCGTGACTGCGATTGATAAAGTCTTTCGAAAGAGCCTTCCTCTGTGGCATGCGATATCGAGACGAGGTGGCATTCGTAGTGCCAACAAAGAGAGAACGAGCAGAATATAGGTGTAGCAAGACTGGGAGATGAACAGGTCGTTGTCGATATGGATGCCGCAATGTCGTGACAATCGCCTGGAAAGGGCCTGTCGAATATTGATGATTCGAGCCTGGTCTCTTGAAATTTGAGATAGCAGAGGTTTCTTCTTTTCGCGGAGCTGTCGCATGAGCTGGTGATTCACATTCTGCAGCTGCAGTCGCAGCTCGTCCGTGAACCAGTCTGCGAGGAGGCTAAAGTCCTGTCGTGTGCTGCCGTGAATGGTGTTTCGTCGTTCTGGTGCCGGTAACCATGCCGCTGCTTGTGTCTGCTATCCAGTGCCGTGCCGGATCATTGTGCTCGTCTCTCTTTGTCGTCGGTCTCTCATGTCGTCGATTAGTCGTTGCATGCGCACAGAGTCGGGTCTTCGTCTCGATTGACGGCGAGGGGCAGTAACTGCAGTCGGGATTTTAAAATCGTACCTCCCTCCGGAATCTCCAGAATCTCCTCCGAGTGAATGTACTTCATCTTGATTGTCGGTCGGGGGTGTGGCCGAAAATGTGTGTGCGGTGGTCGTCGTTGGGTGATGGAGTTGAGGGAACGAGAAGAGTCGTGAAGTTTTGACGAAAGGCGATTTTCCCTGCGAAACTATTTTTTTTTCCTCACCTTTTGGGGCTGGGTCTGGGTACTGGGGCTGCACTCACACAAACTTTCCCACTAACAAGGTTTGAATTTTTTTCACCTATGGCCATTCCCCTCTACGCTTTCGCGCTCTCGGCCCACCAATCGCATTTTGGTGTGCGACCAGAGAGTGCCCCACTTTTAGCTCCCTGGTGAAAATAGTATGTCCGTCCTCCGAAGGACCCGCACCTGGAGTGGCTTACAGTGGGCCACAGCCACCTAGGGTTGCTACACGTGACTGGTAATGGGTCCGCTCTCCGTTGAGGTCCTCTATCATCGCTCATCAGACTCCGTAAGGCGGTGAAGAGATAAGATCCCTGCCAGCCTCGTATTGCCGTCACCTGATGGATCATGCGCTGCGGTGCCTTGGACCGGTTTAGCTAATGCAACAAGGCAACTACTTCTGTTAGTCTTGGCGCTGCGCCATTCGCAACGGCGTGTGGTCGGAGCTTGCGGCGACCTCAATGGATACCTGCCCCCCCTAAGGTCCTGCCCCTGTTGAACTGGAGGTAATCCGTTCCAACGACGTCAACCCAAGGCAGCCGGCAATAACCTTACGACTCAAAGACCACACGACGAGCTCCGTAACCCGACGCTGATATTCATCTGAAGGCGACCGCAACGCGAGATAATCGACTGACCACATTCCCTCCTGCTCTCCACTTTTCGTCGTCGTCGTCGTCCTTGTTGTCGTCACTCGCTCGCGATAATCATCTTGGCTCTACAGCGCACGGCAGCCCATCTGGCCTCGAAACAGCTTGACGATAGGACGCGACTATACCTGGCGCATTCCTCTCTCGGCTTCTGCTCACTTCCTCGTCCTCTCCCACTACCACACCCTCACGCGCCACGATGTCGTACTTCTTCTCTACCCCCGTGGACATCGATATTGTCCTCGAGAACAGCGATGATCGGTCTATGGTTGACATCCGTCTTGACAAGAACCGCCGCGAGAAGGCACCTCTGTTCATGGATGGCGAGTCCGTCAAGGGTGCCGTGACTGTGCGGCCCAAGGATGGCAAGCGCCTCGAGCACACCGGCATTAAGGTCCAATTTATTGGCACTATCGGTAAGCTTGCTCTTCCCTCCTCGTCTCTGCTCCCCGTCTTTGCGCCTCCTCTCTCGTCATTTTCTGTCTATTACTCAACAGCGTATCTAACAAGTGTCCCTTCAGAAATGTTCTTCGACCGCGGCAATCACTACGAGTTCCTCTCGCTTGTGCAGGAGCTTGCCGCCCCGGGCGACCTGCAGCACCCGCAGACATTCGATTTCAACTTCAAGAACGTCGAGAAACAGTACGAGTCGTACAACGGTATCAACGTCAAGCTTCGGTACTTTGTGCGCGTCACCGTGTCTCGGCGCATGGCCGACGTTATCCGCGAAAAAGACATCTGGGTCTACAGCTATCGCATTCCGCCCGAGATGAACTCGCCCATCAAGATGGATGTTGGTATCGAGGACTGCCTGCACATCGAGTTTGAGTACAGCAAATCAAAGTACCATCTCAAGGACGTCATTGTTGGTCGCATCTACTTCTTGCTAGTGCGTCTCAAGATCAAGCACATGGAGCTGTCCATTATCCGGCGCGAGACCACAGGTGCTGCACCAAACCAGTACAACGAGAGTGAAACCCTCGTGCGGTTCGAGGTACTTCACACCCATACCCGCCGAACGCAACTGGCGGGTTTAAAAAGCTATGAATTACCAGACCCGCTAACACCCTTAGATCATGGACGGCTCGCCGTCTCGTGGTGAGACCATTCCCATTCGCCTATTCCTGGGCGGCTTCGACTTGACACCCACATTCCGGGATGTAAACAAGAAGTTTTCCACCCGCTACTACCTCAGTCTCGTCCTGATTGATGAAGGTATATCTCTCTCACGTTCTATGCAATGGTTCCCCATGCCTATTCAAGACACAATGCTAACTTTACAGATGCCCGGAGGTACTTTAAGCAGTCCGAGATTATTCTCTATCGGCAAGCACCAGAGCTCGCCAACAGCGAGGCCGGCCAGCACGCAATACACGCCCCTCCACCGGAGAACAAGATCCAGGCAGTCCCCGCATAGGCAACTGGACTCGACTCCCAGTTGTAAGAATGGCTGGTACTAGATGGTTGATGTGCTTCTTTGTTATCTGATTTCCTTGTCATGCATTACCACCCGTGTCTATAGCTTTCTTTTTTTGGTTTTGTTCGTTTGTTATTGCTGGCCTTTGCTCCTATGTTGCCGTTACCCTCCGTCTTAATATTCATACAACAGTTGTCATTTTCTCTCTATTATCCTATCATCTAGATTTGCCGTGTCCTCTATCATTGACCCAATACCCTGTACATACCATCATTCTCCCTCTTGCATATATGTTGATTGCTCGACAAAGGCAGGCTGTCTACAGTGTCACTTAGCTTCTATGAGACCTCTGGGGTAGATCATGATCGTATACTATCTTTGGTTGTTGTAAATATACACAGTAAATCCTTCATTTAAATAGAGGAAGAAAGAAAGCGTATATATTGTATTTTGTATGTGTATGATAGCTAGTCATTCTACAATTATTTGAATATTAAAATTTCTATACTTTATTATTCTGTATTGATACGACAATACGAAATAGGAGTTTTTAAAAAGAAGAAAAATAAACCATAAAAATAGCAAAACAACACGAATGCGCACCTAATTTAATATAAAATCATACTTGCTTTTGTCATAATCATGCTATGTTGAGTTTGTAGCCTCTTACTCCGTCTCCGTAGATTCAAGCTTGAAGCTAATACACGTGGTGATTGGCTAGGTCGTGCATCTTTTCGGCCCATTGGCCTGGAACTGCCAGCCTCGTTGGGTGTGTGGGTCCGGGCTGCAGGAAGGAGCATAGCGTCCTTATTTGCGTATTTAGGGGGGAAAGAGCGACGAAAGAGGGGCGAGAGTGCACTGTTGTTGTGGATCGCTCCTTCCGTTTCACGCCTGTATGTTGCACTAAGTCGCCAGTCAGCCTTCAGCTGTCTGTTGGCGTGACTTCCTATTGTGATCTGATATGTTGTTTTGTTCTCCAGTGTCGGTCGTTCCTCCCCTTCCCAATCCACCAAGCACAACCATCGCGGACCATTGACTTAATAATCAAATTGGAGCGCGAGCTGTGAAGATGGAAGGAGCGAACGTGCTTTTTTGAGCTTCCCTGCCCTCTTGACAAGCTGCGATACGGCCGATCAAAAAGACATCCAAAACCAATCACGAAACCACCACGAAACCACCACGACACTGCTCACAGCCTTGTTTTCTTTAGCGAATCATACTTTACGTGTACGGAATATCTGACTACCGATGACCAGAATAGCGACTCCTCTCTCGTCCACCGTCCCTCCCTGATCGCTATGGCGCCTCGCCGGAAGCGGACCGTCTTGGACGACTCGGACAGCGAAGAAGAAAGGGTGCGCGAGCAACGGAAGACAAACCTGCGCAACTTCTTCTCGCCAAACTCAAAATCAGCAGCTGCAAGCGCCTCCCGTGCAACTATTGCCTCGCCATCTACGTCCACGGCAGGTGACATACCCGCAATACCGACAACACCCACACCGGTGCGAAGAACAAGGTCGACTGCAAAGACCCCGACCAAGACTCCTATCAAGTCGCCAACAAAAGCTGACCAGCTCCTGACATCATCCCCGGTTGTTAGCTCGCCATTTGGACGGATACTTACGAGCCGCATAAAGGATAGCAACGGAAACAAAGGGGCGACAAACGGGGGGAGCAATGGAAAGAGCCCGTGCCCAAGCCCGGAGAAGCGGAGGGGTAGCAGGGGCCTGAAGCTGGCAGATGAGAAAGGCAAGTCTGCAGACCTCGTGGCCCTTTTCACGAAACAGACAGCGAAGGCACTCAGCTCCCCCCCGAAGAAGACTGCAAGCCTGGCGACGCTTGGCGAGAACAACAGCAATGGTGCCGACGCCGAAGACACCGACCCTATAACATCAATATCAGACGACGAGATCGCAGACGACGAAATTCCTGAAAGCAGTGCCGTCGTGGCTAGCTATGTTGGTAGCCGCGCCCAGAAGCGGTGGAAGAGCAATGGTGTTACCACCCTCTCGTCTAGTCAACAACTCCCGCCCTCGTCCTTTCAGAGTATGGGACCGCCGTCCTCATCACAGGCGTTATCCTTACCTACGAGCCAGAGATTTAAGCGGCCAGTACGGCCGGGTGCATCGAACGGTTCTTCATCCACACCTACAACCGCACTTGTAAACGACGACGACTCGCGGCCGTGGTCTGAGCGCTTCGCACCGACAAATCTCGAGGAACTAGCTGTGCACAAGAAGAAAGTTACGGATGTGCGCCGCTGGATAGATGATGTCATGGGTGGCCGCAGCCGGCAAAGGCTTCTTGTTCTCAAGGGTGCAGCCGGTACAGGAAAGACGACTACTATGACGCTGCTGGCCAAGGATATGGACTTGGACATTTTGGAGTGGAGAAATCCGACGGGAGCATCCTCAGCCGGACTCACATCACAGGGCTATACATCTGCAGCTACCCAATTCGACGAGTTTTTGAATCGCGGCTCACGATTCACACAACTAGACCTCGACGACACCAGCTCCGACAGCGATGATGCTTCGAGTGCCGCTATCGCCGCCAGGGCCCAACAAGACGCCAGAGCTGCGCGACGACGGAAGATCATCATCATTGAAGAGTTTCCCAATACCTTTATGAGATCGTCGAGTGCCCTGACAGGATTCAGGAACAGTGTGCTGCAATATTTAGCTGCAAACACACCGTCTATGACTGCATATGCGCAGCGACGAGCATCATCTGATCCGCTAGCTATCGCGCCTGTGGTCATGATTGTATCGGAGACCCTGCTCACGACAACATCGGCATCAGCAGACAGCTTTACAGCCCACCGACTTCTTGGGCCTGAACTTCTACGACACCCGGGCACCACACTTATCGAGTTCAACGCCATTGCGCCGTCATTGCTGGCCAAGGCCCTTGAACTTATTGTCCAGAAGGAGGCAAGAAAATCAGGCAGACGGCGAACGCCAGGCCCTCTTGTTCTGAAACGGCTGGGCGAGGTGGGTGATGTACGCAGTGCTATCGCATCACTCGAATTCTTCTGTGTCAAGGGCGACGACCAAGGCGATTGGGGCGCTAAAGTGGCGTTCACGAAGAGTCGCAAAGGCCCCAAGGATGCAGTCATGACCAAGGGCGAACGGGAAACGCTAGAGATGGTCTCGCGGCGAGAGGCCAGCCTTGGTGTTTTTCATGCGGTGGGCAAAGTTGTTTACAACAAGCGAGATGATTTGCCTCCGCCGGCGGGCAGCGAAGAGGCCCTCGCCGAGGTGCTGCCCAACTTTTTGGCACATCATGCACGCCCCAAGCCGTCCCTCGTCGCCGTGGACTCCTTGATCGATGAGACGGGCACGGACACCCATACATTTATCTCTTCATTGCACGAGAACTACGCACTGTCCTGCGAGCAGACAGGGCCTAGGGACGCCATGTCATCCATAGACTACATTAATGGGTGTATTGAGTACCTGTCGGAGAGTGACTTGCTCTGCCCGACATGGGATATTTTCTTTGGCGGACATGGGACCAACCGGTACAACTTTGGACGTGACTCGGGCAGTCACGTGCTGAGACAAGACGAGATGGCCTTCCAAGTAGCTGTCCGGGGCCTTTTGTTTTCCCTCCCCTCACCAGTCAAGCGGTCATCTGCTTCCAATCACTACCAACGCAGTGGCGCCTCCTTTAACGGAGGAGATGGCGGCACTGGCGGCGGCGGCGGCGGTAACCAGTTCAAAATGTTCTACCCCATGTATCTCAAGTTGTGGCGGAGTAGAGAGGAGATGGAGGCGCTCGTGGATGTGTGGTCCTCGAAGCTGCTACGTGGTGAGATGGGGTCGTATGGCGGCAGTGTCGGCTCCAGTGTTTCTAAGGGCAATGGCGCAGGTGTCAACAGTGGCGGATTGTCTTCAAGCCAGCGCCCTCTCAACAACTCTGCGACCCGAGCTTTGACGTTTCGTCGACCACAGCAAAAGTTTGGCATCAGCAGCAGCCAGGCCACAAGCCAAAGCCAAGCTACTTCGGCAGCCAGCAACGGGCACAGCAGCTCTTCAGCCCCTCAGAGACGCCCTCCCCGGGGAGCGGACCCTAACCGCAAGACGCCTTTTGCTAGCATCAAAGAAGAGGAAATTGATGACAAGAGCGGCTTGGTCAAAGCGGCCGAGAAAGCGAGCCACACATCTGTCAAACCTGACCCAGATAACGACGAAGCCGACAGCGGGCTTGCAACGCCTCTTTTATCGCTGGGAAGCTCGGCTCGGCAAGAAATGATTCTGGAGCGGCTACCCTATATGGCACTCATTGCCCGCGGCAAGCGGTGCTCGTTTGGTACATTGGGAATGCGCGATCTGGAGAAGGTAGTTTCGTTCCATGGAATTGGTGCGGTGGCCGCAGCGACTGGTGCTGAGGAGGCTGAGGAGGACGTGGCTGATGCAGGGCTGGGTGCCGGCAATGGTGTATCGGCGGATGACGCGTGGGCGACCGACAAGCAGACCGACGACTCGAGTCCACGCAAACGCAGACGGCCTGCACCCCAAGCAAGCGGACGCCATGGCTCAAACAACACAACGCAGCCCAACGGCCGAAAACCGAGCGAGGCTGAAGAATTGGATGGGTTGTCGATGGGCCTGCCGATGTACAAGCTTGTTCTCAGCGATGACGACATTGAGGATGTCGACTGAGCACGAAAGGGGTCGGGAGTGACACATGTACGATATATGACCGGGAATTTGTTTCTATTTTCATTTTCATTTTCATCTTTTAGATTTCGTGTCTTTTTACTGTTTCATAGGCATGTCTGCGAGCTACATGGCGTTTGCATTTCACTGTTTATCTCGCACGGCGTTTTCACAGGATGGCGGAAGCTTACTTATCAGCGAACACCCAAGGGCAAGGCTGGACGGGGTCAATGGGCGAGGAGGGTTCATTTATAATAAAACCAAACATATCGGAAAAAGAACAATGTGAGCCTACGTGTAATGGTAAGGCTGGAAAGACTGGTCTGGGAAAAAAAGGAAGACAAAAAGAAAAGATAAAAGTAAAAAATAAAAACAAACCCAAAACAAACACAACTCGGGTCTATCTGATCCTGGTGGGTTGGATTGCCTTGCCGAAGACTGTCCGGGAGACCGGTACGAGCTGAGGAGCCCTGGAGCCGCCGCTCTGCCGTCTCGAACATGATACACTCACCGGCAACATCGGATATCGTAACCCGCAGCCGCCAGATTACATCATGGAAGAGCCGTGTCGTGAGCAACTAAAGTGGGCCCATACAAAACTTGGGGAAAATCGCGACCCCAGACACCTATAAGAACAGACCCACTTATATTCACAAGCGCATGGCGCTCTCCCCACGACAGACCTCGGCTGGCCCTCTTTGAACACGGGGCGTCCCCATCCTATATTACACAGCGACAACCTTCTACCACATCTTGAAGGGCATACGACTGCAAACTGTCGTGACCGTGGTTGACTATTACATCTTTGCTTACCACCCTGCCACTCTCGCACGCGCAGCAACACGCGTGCACCAGCCGACCGATTTCAAGGCCACAGCCACTCCGTTGTTGTTTTTGGCCCAAGGGATATAGAGTGCTTGCTGGATCTGACAACTTACGGCCTTTCTCACACCGATACAGTCGAAATGGCCGGCCCCGTGCGGCAACCGATCGACGTTGCTAGGCTCGAGGCCTATCTCAAAGACAACGTCCCTGAGATCGAGCTGCCACTCGAGATCAAGCAGTTTGGCTTTGGCCAGTCGAACCCGACCTATCAGCTCACTTCACCGTCCGGTGCGCGCTATGTGATACGCAAGAAGCCTCCAGGCAAGCTGGTCTCAAAGGCAGCCCATAAAGTCGAGCGCGAATACCGCATTCTGGCCGCCCTAGGAGGAACCCCAGAGCGCGCGAAACAGACGGGCGTGCCCGTGCCTCGGGCATACATTCTGTGCGAGGACAGCAGTATCATCGGCACACCCTTTTACGTCATGAGCTTTCTGGACGGCCGCATCATCGAGGACCCGGCCATCCCTGATGAAGAGATCCAGCACGACCCAGCACGCCGCCGTGCCATGTGGTCCGCTGCTGTGCGCGCACTTGCACGCCTGCACCGCGTCGACCCGGCCTCGGTCGGTCTCGCTGCATACGGAAAGCCGTCGGGCTTTTACAACCGCCAGATCCAGACGTGGAAAGCTATCTGTGCAGCCCAGGCGGCGGCGCGTGATAAGGAAACCGACGTCCCTGTTGGCGAGCTTCCTCACTTCCAGGACATAATGGGATTTTTCAGTGACCCTCGCTACCAGCCACGCGATCGCTCCACACTCATCCATGGCGACTTCAAGATTGACAACCTCGTCTTCCACAAGACCTCCCCCGAAGTTATCGGCATCTTGGAGTGAGTTTTTTTCTTCTCTCGATTTGTTATCGTGTTCTGCTTACTAATACATGTAGCTGGGAAATGTCAACCAGAGGCCACCCTTTGAGTGACTTGCTGAACTTGTTGACGCCGTTTCAGACGGCGCATTTGTCCGCCAAGATCCACAACGGGCACCCGATATTTTTGCCTGGCAAGCTGGTCGGTCTGCCTACACAGGATGAGATCACGGCCATGTACGCGGCCGAGGCTGGCTGGACACCCACTGTCTCCGAGGTGCGCTGGGCTGCCGCATTCAACATCTTTCGGCAGGCGGCGATCTGCCAGGGCATCGCTGCGCGGTATGCCGGCCGTCAGGCGAGTTCTGAAAAGGCACAGGCTTACGCCACGGCACGCGAACCTCTGGCCGAGTTTGCCTGGCAGTTGTGTCAAGAAGCGCGTGAGCTACAAGATGGCGACGGCAAGGCGAAATTGTAAATAGTTACGAGCGAGCCGGAGGCTGTTGGGTATAATATTTGTCAAATCTACTTGGTTTAGTTTATATCACATTGCGAGAAGGCAATATTGCCAATGTTGGCAAAGTTTGAAAAGTTCGTCCGTATTGTGTGACTTGCCACATATGCACTTCTCTTCTGTCTAATGACTGAAAACTATTATGAAAGTGATGAAAGAGAAGGATACACTAATTGACATGGATAGAGCAATCGCATCATAAACAGCAAACGAGATGCAAAGACAAGGGAATCATAGACATATAAAATTCGTGAAGAAAGCGACGCGTTTAAGAAAACACTCAAATAAAGACAAATAAACAAGCGCTGGGCCACACCGATGAAGAGCACGAATGGTACGGGTAACAATGTACTGAATCAAATGGAGAATAACGTACAAGAAAAAAGAAAAGGGAAAGAAAAAGAAAAAGGACGGCTACTAGCCTAGCTGGTGTTGGCCAAAGTGTGGCAAGTTGCTGTGGTTGTTGATTGTGCCATGGACCACATGCTGCTGGTATGTATGGCCAAGTTGCAAAGGCGGAGGTAGTACATGCGAGGACGCAGGGGACACCTGGTACATGCTTACGCTTCCGCCAATGCTGGAACCCTGACCTAGTCCGACACGGCTGGTGAAATATGAATATGGTGTGTTGAGGAAGCTATTCCCACTCATGGCCGAAAGGGGCTGAGGCTGCTGAGGCTGCTGAGATTGTCGAGGCTGATCTTGGGCCAGAGGCTGAGGCAGAGGGATGACCGATGCTGAGTTGCTGGTGACGGGGGGCTGAAGCGTCAATGTCGACGGATGCGTTGCCGAATTGCGGCGGCGGCGACGGCGGTCGTCCTCTAGAGCCTCCGAGGGTCCTCTGCGTGCATTCGTGCTCGAGGCCCTCGTGGGCGATAGAGGGGGAAGAGTGGCCGCATAAGAATTGCTGCTCTCGCCGTTTTCCGGGACCAACGATGGTACGGCAGTGCTCGACTCTGCGCTTGTGGGAGGCGGCGAGGGGTGGGGGGAAACAGAGGCGACATTGGCGTTGGCATTGACAGACGGAGGGTAGACGGGTGATGCAGGCTCGGGCGATACCGAGGCCGACAATCCAGGCTCGGGCGATTGTGACGGTGATGGCGACGGCGAAAACGGCATGCCCGCATTGGTCATCATAGCCCGAAGCTCACTCTGGTAGTCGCTGTGCAGAGCCCGCAGCTGCTCGCTGGCCTGCACGTACTGCTCCACAGCACGCGTGTTTGTGCTTGCGCGCGATACGGTCTGCGACGGCAGCTTGTCGCGGCAGTAGGGGCAGGAATCGGACTGATTGAACCACTTCTTGATACAGTGGTCACCAAAGACGTGCTTGCACTTGGGCAGGCGAAGCGGTGCTTCGTTTACGCCTTCGGGATTGGGCACTCCAAAGTCGTTGTAGCAGATGACGCACATCTTCTTGTCCTCGCTCAGGCTCTCAATGTCAACGCTTTCGAGTGATGCAATGGCGCCCTTGGAGGCGACGCGCTGGGTGACCATGGCGCCGCGGAGCAGCTGTGCAGCACGGGTGCGATCCTCAACCAAGGCCCGAGTCGTCATTGCCACCGCCCCAGGGGTCAGAGACAACGGGTTGTGTCCTGACGGCAAATTGTGGCCTGCCCGGCGGTGCAAATGGGGTAACGCGGCTCCTGAATCATGCCTTCTCACGCGAAGGGAGCCCAGAGCGAGAGGGTGTATCTCGTGGGCGTCGAGAACTCCAGCGCCAGTGATCCGGCGTTCAGGGCCTTGCCGATGCGGTGAGTCTTGTCGGGTGGCTGAGGATGTGGCAGTATGTCTCTGAGATCTCGATGAGCCGGGAAGGGGGGACTGTCCCCATGGATGAACTCGGGTGCTTGATCTTGATACCGAGCCCTGCAACTCGCCGGCCTGCCGTCTCCGTGCCGACAACCGCGACTGTTGTTCTGATTGTACTCGCTCCATTTGCCGGTAACGGGCGACTAGCTGGGCTTGGTATGGCTGATCATGACCCAGCTCTCGGATCTGTTCTCGCTCCAGGCGTACCATTTCCTGTTCCTGCTGCCGGTGCATTTGTTGTTCCTGCTGTGCGACAATAAAATTGGTCGACCAAGAGCCGTCGGCCAAAGATGCCTGGTTCGGGCCTTGGTCACGAAATGTGAAGTGACTGGATTCCGGGCTCACGGGCGCTGTCGTGGATGGCCCCGCTGTTGAAGTTGCCGTTCTTGATACTTGTACTGCCGTTGTTGACTGAGCTGGCAGTGAAAAGAATGCCGCGTGGGTACTTGACTGCTGGGCTGGTGTTATGGGAGCTGGAGCAACTGTAGGTGTCTGGCCGGGAGCAGTAGCGGGAGAGCCGGTGTATGCAGCGCCGTAGGTACTGTAAGAGTATCGGCCGGCTGGATTTTGAGCCTGCCCAGGTATGGCCTGCGATGGAGAGGAGCTGCTTCCGGGTGTCTCATTGAGCAGCGTCGAGTTTGGCTGAGTTTGGATCCATGACTGTGGTGCGCCGGGCTGCAAGACCTGGTACATCCCATTTGGCCGGTGATTATATGCTGGGTATCCTGTGCCAGAGTAGTGACCGCGGTGCTGGAAGGATTGCTGGTATGGCTGTGGATGATGATACGGTGCGGGTAGTATAGGCGCTGCCGCCACGCCCGGGTAATTTAGCTGGCTTATAGGCATCATGTCACTTGCAGTCGACCGCGGGTTGATGTATACGTTGCTGTACATTTGTCCGCCGCTCGTGCCAGACACGTTCGTGGAAAATGACGCCTGCTGGGCCTGCTGGGCTTGCTGAGCCACGTACGGGCAGGCTGTATGTTGGCCATACGCAGTGTGTTGTACAGCTGATGATTGTCTGGGCTGCACATGCGGGCTGGGTTGGCCGCCGAAGTTTAAGATGTTGTCCATCTGGAGTTGAGCAAGTGAAGAAAGCTACCTAGAAAGCGAAGTCGATATGTGTGTGTAGAGATAAAAGTAACGGCAGACTTGTATGTGCGCGGGGACAAGGTGAGATTATGCGATGAGCCCCATCTGTCTAGCGATGAGTTGTCAACGAGAGGAAGTAGCCTGCTGCTGGCGGACGAGAATGTATCGTGTAGTAGCCAGAAAGTTAGACCGTGCGTGATGCAAGTAGGAGGGGTTAAATCGGTAAAGATGCTTCTTCGAGCAGAAGGCGAACAGTCCGAGAGGAGCTAATGGGCCGATAGCATGAGGGCCAAACAGGACGTACGGGACGTAGAGGACGAAGGGGAAAAAAGGAAAAGAGAGAAAGGGGCAGAGGAGGAATGAGGAGAGAGGAGAGAAGAGACCGGGGGGGCGTGGCGTTTTATTCGTTTCTGGCCAGAGTCACAGAGCTTTTTGTCGGGCGAACAAACAAAGCTGCAGACAAGTCAGCCCGCAGCTAGCATGCACAATCAGAGTGGCGGTATGACTGGGGTTGGTTGTGGTGAGCTGGAAAGTGAGGCCGCTTCGATGTCACTTCTAAAGTGGCTGCAGCCGGTCTATAGCGCAAAGTTGGCGACGATGGCCAACAGCAATAGGTAGATTATGAGTAGTGGCAGAGTGAATGCGAGCGACGAGAGGGCTGGGGATTGAAGTATAGAGTGAGACCACGATGGGGTGAGGAGAAGTGCACGATCAGTAAGTTGTGAGAAATGTGGTGGAATAGGAGCGTATGGTGGTGCGTGAATGATCAAGGACATGCGTAAGGAGATGAGGTAGTAAGGCGACTGCGACTAATCAAGTGACGAAAGCTAGGGGTGTTGCAAGCTGATACGTAAGGCGAGCGGAAGTTAAGAACACTTTGGTTGCGTTATTGTGTGCCTTGTTGGCTTGGTGGCTGTTGATGTTGCTGACTTCCGTTGCAAGGCGAATGGCGAAAGGGAGATGGTAAGAGGCAGACGAGACAGCACATCGAACACGCCGGCAAAGGAGGGGTTTCGGAGCCAGCGGTTGGACGAGGAAAGGAAAGTCCGGAAGTGAGAGTGCACTGACAGTGCACTGCGGGTGAGTTGTGCAAAGCTTGTGCTGAGGACGGAGCTGTATGGTTTCAAGCTCTCGAGCCAGTGCTTGTTGTCTCTGTGTGTGTGGGCTATGCAGTTGTGTGCTGTGTGTGTTGTGTTGTAAGAACAGGGGCCTGTTGTGACGAATGTTGCTGTGACCAAGGTTGTGACCTGGCCGAGCTTATATTCTGGCTGCCTTTGATTGCCTTTGATTGCCTTTTATTGCCTTTGGCTGCCTTTAGTGCGTTTGGCTGCTTTCGGATCCTCTTGATTGCCAAACGGACACTGCGAGGCAAATGCGATGTGACAGAGGTGACTGAGCACACGAAGGGGAGGGGGGCGAGATATTATGGATGCACTGTAGACGGTAGTTGGAAGATCTGGGTTGAAAGGCTGGAGGGGGGAGAAGAGGAAGAACAGAGCGATATGACGCGAAAATGAGGGAGAAGAAAAGGGAGAGATCCAGGATAAAAGGAAGACGCAAAGGCAAGACAAAAAAGGGAAATGCGCATCGAAATGACCTGGCCACCATGTGCAAGACAACTAGCATCGGAACGGAAACGGGCCAGAACAGAGCAGGGAACCACACGGAGGAGGACCATGACTACGAATATACTCATACGGATAGACGCAGAGCTTACAAAGATACAGACTGCTGAAAACGGGATAAATAGAGTGATCGATTATACATTAATTAAATCGGTATAAAAAAGAAAGGTTAAAGCCGGGATGTTGCAGCTGAGACCTTTGTTATTGAAACTGGAGCAGCACCTGCACACACACACACACACACACACACACACATACGTATTGATAGTTCAAACAGAGGGTGCCGTAAGCCAAAAGGACGTGCCACCTTCCTAGGTTTCTTCCCGTTGTCTTTTTTGTTGTGTTTGTCCATTTCCTAGTATAATAATGGTAATGCTAGATATACAAACATGTCGGTCTTTGCTCGTTCCCTCTTTTCGTCGTGCCTCAAGCCTTGTTTAGCCCGATTGCAATCTTGTAAGAACGGTTTCGTATCTGTGCAATAGTTGGCTGCCACTATTGACACATAGTATTGGCCGTTTTGTCTTCTGCCTTTTGTCCAGACCAGCCTGTTGCGGTGGTAGAACCAGCCATCTAAATGGAGTACATATCAAGGCATACTTGATCATGCCTTGTCCTTCTATACCGGGTACTGTATTTCAAATATTAGATACACAATTTACCCTCACCCTCGTTATTGAATCTGGCAGACCGCCTCCATTCCTCCTTTGGGCCCGTATAGGGCGCGAGGATCTGCAAAGGCATAGCCATTCATACTCGGCCAATCCAGACCATACAATATTCATTATCGATTTCAGTTGTGGGTAGGCCGACGGTCTGGCTCTGGCTGCGCTGTAGCGGAGGGATCTTACTGAGACATTGGGACACTCGGAAGAAATCTTTGCATTAGTCCACCAGTGCATCCTTGTGCGGTGTAAGCCCATCCTGTTCCTGTTGACTTGGTCTGTTGTTGTTAGAAGCAACACGGTATTTAATACCATTCTGCTTATTATTACCCAAGCCCATTTGATGCGTAGCATAGAACCCGAACCAGGCACCCAGGCAGCTGGCTGCAGCCTTTCTTTGTTTAGGGGCAGGCTATTGCGATGTCTTGTCCTTGTGAGCTTTGGGCGCCAAATACACCTTCGTTGGGTTGTGCCGTGCAAAACTAAGGCAAATACAGTCTAGAATCGCCACAACACTGGTATCTATTGCATTTGCCGCCCACATATTGCAGCACGCTACAGCTCTGACATCAGTGTCCGCGAAAGAGGGGAGTGAAATGAATAAGTGGGCACGGTGGGCTCGTGGCATATGCTTATCGTCACGCATTTTTTAACCTAAAGGCCTCCTAGATCCTGAATCGTCTTTTGATGATGGCGCATCGCTGCTAGAGGTGCGGCGCGCCACGCGGCGGAGAATAGCAGAAATAGAAGAACCTCATAGCGTCGGGATTTGGGCAGGATTGCCCCATGGCTGGCCAGGCCACATCCTCTTGTCGACTAGCAACTCCGCAGCCGGCTATGCTCCGGGCACACACTCTTCCGCAGGTGATGGTAAGATACATCGTCACTTTTGATTACTTTGACATCCTTGTGCAACGCCAACCGTGTTATGCGTTGTATTTCTAAGCTGCCAATAATTGATGGCCGTCTAGCGGTGTCATCCGCTGTCAAATGCGCCTCTAGTTGCTTACCTAGTTGCATGGTTGCCTCTTTGCCACCGAGGTATTGTGCTAGCATTAGTCTATACATATTAGCAGCCCAGCCGGCGCCGTGGATGTCCAAAACCGCAGTGTATAAGTATCTGATTAGGGCCGACGTTCGATGCCGGGTTGTGCCACTCTGCTCGCTCCTTCCTTATACGGCATTTGGGCCCATCGCTCTTGCCTCGAAGGCGTATACCATGACCCGTCATGCCGGAGCCGCATTCGGCTCGTTCCCGTTCTCCGGCCTATCGGTACGAAGTGCCACGCGCCTTCCGTTTCTATCGAAGAGGGCTGAAGCGATCGCGCCTACGTCGCCCGGAATATAGGAAAATCTCTTACTCTCGTCGGATTTCAAAAAGAGGACGACCGGGATTAGCACGGGAAAATAGTCTAAGATTTTCAGCATCGACGTAATGGGCAATATTGTGTTTGCTCGTAAGAGGTAAAAGTGGCTAGAGAAGATACCAACCAGTCAAGATTACCGAATCTCCTGCGGCGGGTCTTCGGACGAGGTACGAGAAGATTTGGAATATGTTTGTGCACATGTAAAAGAAATGTAAAAGAAATCCTAAGAATCCTTAGCTTCGCAATGTCTCCAGAATGAAGCCGTAAAAAGCATCTCGCCGACATTTAGTCTTCTGTGGTGTTGCCCATTTGCTAGCTCGAGATTGTAGATGCCGTCGTAGATTTAGCAAATTCAACAACGATCTGCAAAACAGATATAATAAACTAATACTATTGCGAGAGAGGAGTTTTTGACTTTAATATTGCATAGATTCCCGAGTATTATCTCGCATCTGTTTCCTAAAAAGGTATTTTCCCGATTTGGAAGCTTTCGAGAACAAAAAGAGGTAGCCCGCCGGTTTGTAGTCTCTTCCACAGCAAGGCGAGTCATGAGGATGACCCTGATTTTTTCAAGGGTCTTTAGAGCCCTCGTGATGGACACAACTCACGTGCCTCGTAATCTCAGCCGCCAGCCCTTTCTGTGGGTGCACTGAGTGATATCAGAGATAATATTTTCTCGTCTTGCTCTCGGGTTGTGAAACACTCAAAGAGCATCCCTTCCAGCAAAAGGCGTGTTGTCCACACATTCACGCTCGCTTTTGTCGTGTCATGCAACCCATATCCCTCACTTAACTCGACCATCCCTGCCCGCTTGGTGTTGAGACATCAGCTTGATAAATAGTTCTGTGCCCTGCAGTAGTGCCCCTTCCCTTCCTTGATTAGCACTTGATTAGCACACAAAAGACCCCCTTCCACAATTTGCATTCGTCATGGACTGTTCTCTCCGGGCGGCCCTGTATTTGTCTCACAATTATGTCTGGGAACGAGCTTATTGTAAGATATCGTCTGGGCCGGTGGTCGTGGCCCTGTCTACAACCATCTTACATCTGCTGCGAGTGCTCCCGGAGTGGGTTGTATTTTGCCCGTGCCAGCTGATCTATCTTGCCGACTCGGCTTGGCCTGCCAAGGACACCTTCTATAGACTGGACTCGCTGCTGATATTGATATTGTAAGATAAGTAGAGTGACGTCGAACGGGTTCGAAAACGTAGCCAGCCGACACATGAACAATATGCCCGAATAACATGTCTACTTGGATACGTCCGTTGATAGGCCAGGCTTGATCCCATGATCAATAGCTCCTACTGACGCGACCGTCGCAATCGTACAACATCTACGCCAGGACGTAGAAGCGTTGGCAATTCTTACTATGAACTGTTCCTCCTTCCGTCTGTGCTGACACTCGAGTAGTGGAGTGCGACGAAAATGAAGCGAGGGCGAACCCGATTTGTCTCTATCTCAAGCTCAAATGACTTCTATTCGCACCGTGCTAATGCGTCATAAAGGATAAAGGCACTGCCAGTGGTCACATCGCACGAGAAAAAGAAACGAGAATGAAAAAGTGACGGAACCAACGTTTATACGAGGATTCCGACGCCCTTGCTTTATCCCATGATGAAAGGTATCACTACAAATAAAGGAGAAGTCCCATGTCTTGGTCGGCGAAGCGGCGTTTGCCGGCTTAGCTCGTCCTGTTTTGATTTCGCTTTGCTTTCTTTTTCGTCGTTCAACGACAGGCGAAGCCCTGCTCGGCCAGCCCTGTCTATCCGCGTATTCCAACACAAGACCACAGGAACACAAGAGGCTCAAGTTTAGGATTGCGCGGTCTCTAGCGAGCCCAAACGATTGATCATAAAGATGCACGTATATACTTGTGTATTTCTGCATAGCTGTAGTATGTAGTCATCTTCCTCCCACTTGCTTGATTTGAGTTGCAGCTACTCCATAGAATGCACAAATACCACATATCACATGCAGGCCGGTCTTATTCGAAAGTGAGTCCTCGTATATCATACACGCCGAATATTAGTGGGCGCTTCGGGCTGTTGGCTGGGTTATGAGACCCGATGCCTGTCCATCCATCCCCTCCTTCACCCGGAACAGAGCTTCCTCGTCACCAAAATCATGCATATACATATGTACTCACAGCATACCTCATATGCTCCTTCGCTAGCCAGCCAGTCAGGCAGCCCAGCCGGAACTGGTTAAGCCGACCTCACCGTAGAAGAAAACCACACGCTGAGAAAGCCAACTCTGAAAATGACGTGAAGTGAAAAAGGAGAAGAGAGCGATACGGTTTCATCTCATTCTCTACCACTACGAACATCAAACCGTGTATTGCGACTTAGTTCCACTAGTCTCGGTGAACTGTCTTCTGCATTGCTTTTTGACCGACCCGGTTACCTTGAACAGTTCTACAGAATGTATCCTAGATATTGGGTTGTTGCTGCCAAAGCACGGAGAGCATGAATGGCTACAGTCTGTCTGATTGGTGCGCACCCGAAAGGCTCGATCCAGACCGAGCAATCTAAATCCAGGCCTGATGCCTTGCTCAATGAAACGCTCAAACTCTCAATATGTAGTGCTGTTGGCGAGACCAGAAGCTCAGCTACCTCCACGAGACAACACTTGGAAGATGGCGAGAGGCTGATTTCTGCCAGCTGGCCTATCGGTATCTACAACCAACCATGGTCTCGCACTCATGGTTGGCTCGTCCCTCGTTGCAGTATGCAATTCGTATGTCGTTTGATGCACCAAAAAGCCTCATGTCACATTGTCAGGGAGCCGTCTGCAGCTTCGTCATGATCCTTTCTCTTGCTTTTTTTCTTTCCGTTCCTTTCCATCTATCCTTTTTCTTACTTTTCTTGCATCTTTAATCCGATATCAAGGTTGGCCACCTCCTTTCCTTCCGTTCACATCCCGCCCGAGCTTCTTCTGATGGTTTCGCCTCGAGGCTCCCTAGGTACAACCGCACATCCCCGCCACACCGTTTTTACAACGAGATTAACTCTCCTTGTCCTTCTTCTAGAGTGCCTATTTCGCCCTAACATTGATATTATAGTTTTTTTTAATATCTTAATATAAGTCGTGTTCCGAACGTATGCAGCCCCTTTCTACCAGTCTTTCCGCCAAACAGGGATGCTATAATATTAGGAAGAGAGTCGAGTCCCCTAGAACGGGTGCAACCGACGGGTATGCACCGTTAAAAACAATATCACAGCCGCGGCACCCCTACATCCTTACTGACCGCTGAAGGATCCTTGCTACCTCTCCTTACTTCTAGGCCTTGAATTGGATCACCGGTCTGCAACTGGCCCGCCAATACCCGTTCCTGGTGTTCCCATTGTCCCCTATTCACTGTGCTCTCTCTATCCCAAAGCGAAGGGCTGGACAAATACCCGCCAGTTCTACGAAATTACGTTTCACGGCGCCCCGTGGATATCCAAAGTTCACCCCGTTCATCGAGTTGCATGTTGGATGTCCCTACTTGCTGGTATTACTAGATAATTCATCGGTATTGATGCGCACGCTTCAGAGTGTGGACATGACGTAGCAAATTCGTATTCGTGGCCAGTGGCACTGATATCATCGTCTTTCTGAACCTATCGAAAACAAGGCTCCTTCACCGAGTTTGGGAATGCACAGTGCATCCCCTCTAGCATGTAGACGCAAGGCACATCGATGGGGACCAGCCCATCAACTGATGGGAGCTGCCACATCGGATGGGCTAGTAGTCGGTGTGCAGAGAGTCACATTTCATATAAATACGCCTGCACGGTTGGCTACACAGCATCAGCCGAATAGGAGACGCTGCATATCTGTTCAACAGTTGCCTCATAAACTCTTCCGAAGGTGCCACACGCAGGCATCGGTCAAGGCCGTCCTTCCCGCTGTTGAGGTTGGAGCTAAAGCACTATGCAGCAACCATAATCTCATTAGTACTAGCCTTTCCTAGTCGCTATGCTTTCTTATGAGTCTATGACGTTTTCTACCCGCAATTCAGCAAAACGGCTACTTCTTCATGAGTTTGTACTTGCCGCCTACCACATCCAGCTCGCCGTCCTCTACTTTCTCACTCAAAAACTCCTGTAACTCCTCGTTGCTCCATGGGAAGCCTTCGGCCATCAACATCTTCAGCATCATGGCGATTTGGGTCAGCGGCATAGAAGCGGCGCTGTTCGTCAGCATGCCAACAATAAACTGCCAATAAACGATTCGTTGGGCATCGTCCGCACGCGCTTGCCGCGTCTTATGTGTGCCTGTAGGTCCTGCTGCAGTTGCAGCCGTAGAAGCAGCAACATCGGACGTGCTGGGTTCTTCGGCCTCTGCATCAGCGTCTGCCTTGGCTTCCGTTGCCGCTGCGGCTGCCGCTAGATTTTCAACAACACTGTACTTTTCAGCATCATGTGCGTCCTGTCGTAGCACACCTTCCTTCTCCCAAAAGGCTAGGGCAAGTGTGACAAGATCCTCATCCATCCGAAGCATCTCAACGAGATCCCAGAGCGACCGCTGTACGGGTGCACTATTGTCTTCTGTAGACTCCTCTCCGCCCTGGAAAGCATAGATGACTGTAGCTTCGTACGTTTTGCATTCTAGAGACACGGTGCGGTCTTCTAACTCAAGCTCGACAGAGGCTTGGCCCAATTGATTCAGCCATGACAGCTTGCGGCCTTCCTTGGCCCGCTCGTAGAGCGAGGCATAGAGGTTTTGCTTTTCGGCGATCGGGCGAGGTAAAAGGAAAGCGTCTTGTTCCAAACCTGGCCAATAAAGGCGAGATAGGATCTTGGCCTCGTATTCGGCGTTCCTGACCCGACCTTGGTCCATAGGTGCAGAGCTACCCCATGCCGCCTGGCCCGCGTTCATTTGCGAATCAATGTGAACATTGAGGCTGTTGGAGTCTTGTATGTCCTTGATCATAACCTCGCAATTTTGCATCGAACCCTCTCCGAAGCGCTTTTTCAGCAGGTTGAGAACCTTCACCTCCTTGGCGAATGAGCTCTGGGGCGAGAGAAGCCGTTCCGCGATAATGTTCTGGAACTCCTTGGTGAAAGCTTCCCGCGACCCAAGAGCACTAATCAAAGTGCCGATAACGTCCTCAGTTTTGGGTCGGCGGTAGTTGGTGCCCGCATCAATTGGGTCCGGCATCCATTCCATGTCGTTCCAGTCGAGCTCTTCTTCATCAACATGGCGCCGACGCTGTTGCATAGGGTCATTAAGAATGGTTGCCAGCTCATCGAGCTTGCAACTCAGTGTTGGGGCCCCAGCAGGTGGTAACACAGAGCTAGCTGCTCGTGTCTTCACAATCTTGTCTGCTACCGTTCCGTGAGCTGCAAGTGATGCCTCGGGGTCAGCAAGAAGACCATCGACCACAATCCGTACTGCATCTTCGCGCTGGCACAGGCAGAACTGCAAAGGACCAATGGCGGAGCTCAATAGGACATTGGACGGATCGAGAACGTGAAATGTGCGGATCATGGCGACGTATACCTGCATGATCTCGAGTGTTGAGCACGCAGGATGAAGCAGCCGCTTCTGCATCTCGGTTGAGAACGTAGACACTAGCTGAGAGCGCCGTTGAGATGTAGTGACACTGACGCGTAGGTCTTCAAGTCCTTCTCTGCTCTGCGGCCAGTGTAGAACAATGTCAAAGAGTTCAGTCATCCGCAACGTAGATAGTCGGCCTAAAGCTACCTCCTTCCACTTCTTCACATCCGAGAATGAAACTGCGCCGCCCGGTTTTGGGCTTATGCTCCCCAAGACCTCATGAGCTAGGCGAGCAAAGTGGTTTTCGACCCAGTCGTACACAACGCCGATGCAAAACGATGGGGCTTGCTGCCCTCTTGAGGCACGAAATCTGTATTTCAGTGCGGCCATCCCGCCGGCTGGAGAACCGTCCCCATGAAGCTTCGGGTTCGTCTCGCCCCAGCGACCAGCAAATGAGAGCTGGATAAAGTCAATCATTTTGGCGTCCATGATTTCAGCGAACAAGATCTGGAAGTTTTCGCCTGCAAGCCCTACTCCATGTAGTGGTACTAGGACTTCTTGCATTTGTTTGCGCAGCATTTGGATCCGGTTATCCGACTCTGATGGCGGTCTTGGAGGTGCTCCAGATGTCGTAGGAATCTTCCTTTTCTGCCTGGGAGTGGGCGAAATTGGAGCACCCTGAGCACTTCGCCGCCTGAAGGGAGTGCTGTTGGCACTGGCGGCACCAGCGTCCTCAAGCTTCCGTGGTGGTTCAAATCCCAGGATGACACTAGCAAACCGGGTGAAGACAACACGGATGGACTCTGTTAAATCGGTCGGGGTAGAGTTGGCAACGAGGGCATTCACATCTTGTCGGAACCTAGACACAATGTTGTCTGGTTTCGATACGGATGGGTTGACAGTCTCCCCGCCGCTCAAGCTTGGATCATTGGCAGCGTTGATTCCGCGTACGAGTAGCATGAGGCCATAAAAATAGAGACGGAATGCAGCTTCGAGAGTGCGCACACTATTCACGAGCACGGCCATGTGGTGGTCATAATAGCGCTGGTCGTCCAAAGTCGTAGTCTCTCCCTGGCGTGGCGGTGCTGAAGGAGCTTCGCCGATACAGGCCGAGAGCATGGGAAGTACATGTTGTGCATAGTGGTGCCGGACTTGCTGCGTGTGCCAGAAGACAACATCTTCGGTGTGCGTGGCCTTTGGGAGTAAGGTACGGGCATGGAAGATGAGGCGCACAGCTTCATTGAAATCTGCCTCTGTGGCAGCGTCCTGTGATGAGAGCATCTGTGACTCCGGAGCCAAAGTACCAAATGAGTCCTCGACTGCTACAGACGATGGTAGTGAGATCCGGGCCGTGACAGTATGCCAAGCTCGGTCGAAGCGGAATTGGTCATTTGCATCTGATGACGAGGACAGTTGACCAGGCGCCGCTCGACTGCTATGCGGGCCCTCGTCATTAGCGTCAGGCAGCTCTAGGTCATCGCTCTCCTGAGACTGTAAAAAACTAGCTTTGGCTCCTACTGCACTTCTATCCGATGCTGTAGCAGTCTCTGGAACCCCAAATGGTTGCCCTTGACCAGTGAAGCCAGCAACGGGAGTGGCATTGGGGGTGGGTTGTGTGATTTCAGTTTGGAAAACTGAGGAAAATGCTTGTTTTCTCTGATAGTTCCAGTCGCTGACTGTCTGTGGCGCAGGATGCCCGCCCTGACGGCTCTGGTGGTGATGTATTGCAGCACTGTTGTTTGATTTGTATTAGCTCCAAGTCCTTCTCAAGCAGGTTGCATCTATAACACGACACCCTTGTCATGGTCGCTGCCTCCCTTCCCTCTTCATCTTTCTCTTGCTATTCAGCACCTATTGCCTTTATGTGAGCTGTAACAATTGGCACATCGTAACCACACCCCTCATCCATAGTCAGAGGGCCGCGAGCGCGGCTGTGCATGATGCAATCCAAAATACAGGAACATATTCTTCCACGAGATCATCGCTGCCATCTCATCAACGTGGCCTGTTGATGTCAACCACCGTTGCACGCAGCTGCGCGCATCAACTGACCTTAATGCATCGTCCAGGGTGGCAAAACTTGATTGAACAGCAGCCATGGTTGGCAGGAGCGACTAGGGGTTCGTTGTAACAGGCGAACGGCGTCTGCCTGTAATATTACGTGCAGTATGCGTGTAGGATGCAGCTTTAAAAGGTTGGCGTGATGGTGATGGAGCTGGTCTGTCGATAGGCGGTGCTCGGTATCAGAAGAGACCTTGTCCAGCATGTGGAGGACAAAGTAGTCGTATTCTGCCCAGAAAAGATGGTGTGATCCTACTTCTAGATGCTCGTAAACCGGGGACTGCCCTAGCGAGCTGCTTCGAAGCGGCTATCTGGGTGGCTCTGGCTCTATCAAGCACACTAACACACCACAGCCTCAAGCGTGTAGCGCCAACCAAACCAACAGACAACTTAGAAATGCACAGTGTATCGTGCAATAAGGTGTTTGCATGAAAAGGGATATGCCAAAGAGGGTCAACGAGGTCTAACGCGGTTCGGTATCGAATCAGCACGGGCGAAGACAGAGAGATGCAAGGTCAGATGGTGGTCTAACGCTTGACATAGCCGCCGGGTGCTGCAGCCTGGCTACTTTCAGTCGTTTCGGAAGCAAGGTGTGTGCATGTGAGTTGCTGTGGAGGCGCGGGTTGTGGTGATATCAGCCGGTATTCGACTCAGCTTGGTCTGCATCTCTGAGGTTGTTTACGATCGTGAGGTGTTTGCTTGCTTGGTCTGTGCGCTCTGATTGGCTAGGTGCTTGCCCCAGGCACGCGTCTGCCCATAAGAAGAAGGCACGCCCCTCCTTGTTGGCAAGGGAAGGAGCGACTTCGCTAAGCGCCGGCGCTTGTTCCCATGCCCCACCTCTACCATGGCTGGTGGGGTTCGGTTCCAACGCGTCTAATTAGCCGACGGCCAGGTGGCCGCTGTGATATTGTGTGTTATGTCATCTTCACACAATTTCATCACTCCAATCGGGCAATATAATCCTTGATAAAATCAGACCATAAGGTGACTACAATCAAACAATACGAGGCCAAGTATTGGACAATATCGAATATCAAGCATTCCGAGCATAATAGGAAACTGTTCCTTTAGGAGAGTTGGGCCAGGCTATGATCGAGTTCTCGAGGCAATCCCAAGATACATGCTCCATCGAGCATACGTTAGAGCGGCTTGGCCATAACGATATCCATTGCAGTTGAGTAGCAAGAGGTAATACCATGCAGCTACGCCACATTAGCTGCATCCATCTTGATCCATCAAAAGCGCCAAAGTTGATAAGCTACACCCAGCATCGCTGGCTTGACGTACCTAAACCGACATAATACCCCTTGTCTATCTACGTCGACGATTCTTCACAGGGAATAAGGTTTGTGTATTTGCTTTCTACTTGATTATACTAGTTTGTCCTAAGTTCAGTTCAGCTTCGGTTTATCGAACTAGCTTGTCTGGACACGTAGTCGGGGCCTCTACTCCGTAGGCCTTTTAGTTCAACCAGAGAATAAACTGGCCATAGGTTTGATTGCGTCTTGTCGAAGATAGTAGTATCAGCATTAGAACTGATCGCCGGGAATGCCGACGACGCGAAGGATGACGATGTTCCTTTCCTTAGTAGAGGGATCATTGAAGATACGAGGAGCCAAGACATGCCATTGTACGAGTCGAGCCGTGAGCTAAGATGCATATGCAGACCCCAATGAATTAGTAGTGTCAAGACAGCTGTCAGGGAACTTCACGATACAAGTTGGACGGGAAGGATTCGCGTAGCGCTCGTCACGCTCCTATCGACCGACTAGCTACATACCACTAAAAACAACAGCATGCCCACTACGGGGCTTATTGCCATCCTTCAACGTGTAGACCGCTAGATTAGCTTACGTACAGGCAGTTGGTTAGCACACAGGCTCTATTTGGACTACTGAAGGAACAACAAAAGCAATAAATATCAAATTAGGATAATATAGCGTGTGTCCCTGCTCCCAACACCCCAGAAAAACTTCAATCAAGTCAGGATTTGACCGACTTGTAGGATTTAGCCCTGATTGTGTATCTTAAGAGAGAAAGGAAAAAGAACAATAGGCTACAGTAGTAAAAATAGAACACTACGAGTACAGCACCTACTCAATGTATTTTATCTCAAGAACCACAAAACCTGCACACCAGTCCCTGTACCATGCCCACCGAGCCCCTGAAACATCTATTAATACAATGTTGCAGCACCTATCTAGCACTAAAGCTGTAGGCTGACGGGCCTCGGACTTACTTAATACTGCTAAGTATCTTACAGTGGCTGTCCACGCAGCGCGGGCTGGTGAGATATGTTGAAGGAACTAGTGCCCAGGGTGAGGACATGCGCACCCATCCTCCTTCATATCCTGACTATAGCAGCGTCCGTGTGGCTTATGCTAGCCGCTACATTTGATGAACTCACCGTCGCGACGTCCAAACCAACCCAGAATGCTCGATATACTCGGGTACTCCCTCAGAGTTTCGGGCACGAGTTGCCGATCTGCAGGGCCAGGTCGCACCATTTTGTATCTTGCTTCTGACGGCCTCGCACTCGGATCCAAGAATCAACTTGGCATAGATATACGCCCATCCATCTCGATGTACTCCGTAGACAGTCTAACGGCGACAAGGAAAGTGAAACAGAAACGAATGAGACAAGGAAGGGTCATCTTAGCAGAACAACACGGAGTAGGAGAAATGAAATAAGTCGGAGACTCTGGCCGAAATGCGTGCAAGGAAGAGGCCAGGATAGTTGCTGGTCGCCTACTCGCACGATCAAACGATGACCATGCTCTCGACATGCCAAGAGGCGTGCACCTCCTCCAGTCCTCTGTTAGAAATATGGAGCACAGTTGATGATCGGTATTGTGCCATGCTTGTCTTGTGGATGGGCGTTACATCGCGGTACAGCAGTCGGCCTCATAGACAGCGATTTCGAAACCGAAATCATCGTTTTGGACCCGGGACACTAGCAGTAGTGATCTCAATGCAACGCAGGAGAGGGGGTGCTAGGCTGTAGGAAAAGAACAGAGAAGTAGTAGGAATCAAAATCTGGCTGGGGCTGGACTTAAGGGTGGCAGGGCATCGTTAAAGGAGCAGGAGCTGGAAGTAAATCAAGAAGAAAATATGCCGGACAGAAAGGAGCAGCTCCTACAACATTAGTGCCTCGATCTGCAACGGCTTGCAAAAGAGTACACCGAGTCTACTCCGCCGATGTCCAACATGATGATATGATAATAACAAAAGGGAAAGGGGAAAAAAAAGCATATGATAATGGCAATGATAAACAAGAAAGTAGAAATATGAACGTATTTGCCCAAGAGCAGCCTCAACAAGGCTACTCGTAAGTTCAAAATGTAAATTATATATTCTATATCCTTATCCATGTCATGGCAGGAGTGTGGGGAGCAATGACATGTGTAAGGGGCATTCGAGGATGAAAGACGGCGTCTCGGCGTGTACCTGGCTATTATCTAGTGGTAGATGTCGTTGTTACATGCATAGAAATCGCTACTGTATCTAAGGTTGTATTCAGTATCACCACGTTCTCATCCTGTATTGCGCATGCATGCACACGATAGATCTTCCTAATGGTACCCCACGCGCAGGTGAAACAGTTGTCAATATCGAGGAGTATCTTGGAACGAGAGCTAGGAATGTTAAGAATACAAAGAATACAGAATACATAGAATACAGCGGGTGAAGATCAGTCTTGCGGGCCTGTTAGACTATGAGACACAGCAACCTAAACTGATGCAACAAAAAGACAAGACACGACAGGACCAGGTACTCTACAAATTGGGAAAGGCCTGAAGGATTGAGAGCAACGTGTTATTCAGATCAAAAGTGGTAAACTATGCAAGATACTGAATAGATAACCAGGAGCCAGGATAGGGAGTCTTCGCTGGGAATGCCCAAGCTGGCACAGAACAGAGGGTGTGCGCTAGAAGAACGATCGAAGCAATGGAATACTCCGCGCTGCGTCTCCAAGATGGAAAGTGGCTGGTAGGAATCAAGTCTCTCAACTGTTGCCAGCCCCATGTTGTTGCGTGCTCACATCCTCCCACTCTTGCTTCCTTCAGACGTGGCGTCGGCTCCTTTATTACCACCCCATCTCGCTGCATCTACTGCTTCTGGCGTTCTTCTATTCCCTCCATGATCCTTCGTCCTTTGGACGGCCGCGAGCTGATGCCTTGGCATCCCATCCCAGAGCTGGCTGTGCAATACCGCGTACACTGTCGATGCCTCTGTTGAAGCTGCCGATACGGACTGTCTTTAGCTAACCGCTCCTTTGAGGTTCCGACCCTTTTGCTTAATCTATGTGCCTGCCTGCCTGTCTGTGATTGTTGCTTCTATCTTGATATGGGCTTTAGCAGCCAGTTTTGCATCCTTCTGCAAGCATCCCGAGCCCCCTATCCAGCAGAACTCTCGAATGGCACAAACTCGATCATCAATCCCACTTGACAGCACATCTACCCCTTAAGAGATGCAGTCCGGTCCCATCTGCAATTCTGAAGTATCTCAAGTTTATGTATGCATATCACACTCTCTGTTCTCGTTGTCTGTTGTCACATCTCGATCCCCTCTCTCTACTCCTCTCCTCTGCTCCTGCGCTCCTGCGCTCCTGCGCTCCTACAACACTTCCTCCCGCAGCCGTCTCGTTGTAGAATTACGAGCATGCATCTCCATCCAAGAGGCTATTCGGTAACCTATTTTATCCTTCCCGGTGAATCAACAACCGCTAGGTCGATCTCTAAGCGGCGTTGGTACTGTTCCACTGGAGGAATATGAGCGCTGCAATAAGTGGCACCATAGGCTTTTCATTTTCCAGTGTAGTATTTGTTTGTTCTTATGTTGGACCGTGCTCCAGCGCTTGTTCTAGTCCCAACTTTAAGTACTATTTGTTATTCTATCTTGTTAATATGTATCAAACTTATTAAACTTGTTAAAATATAAAAATACAAAATAAAACCCAGTCGCCCTGTTCTATCCATGCCATAACAGTCCAGAGAGAGTGCGACATCGATTGCCAGGATTGGAAGGATTCGCACGGAGATGCCAGGATTTAGACTGCAGACCGTTGGAGTTTTGGGGGTCCAGAAGGGGTGTGACTATGATGTTGGAGGAGACAGCTAATATGAGCAAATGAGATATGAAATGTCTAGGCGAACATAGACGTTTCTGCGGCCTAGTCTGGCCTGGTCAAGTTTGTTGATGGCGCGCATGGGATGGTGATGATGGTGAGTTATCCCCTTTCTGACTCTTCGGTTGCTTGGTCTCCGTAAGATAGGCTCGCTTCTCCATCTTTTATTTTCCCCGTCTTCCGGCTACCCTCGTTTCACTAGACTCGCTCAATGACATGCTTTTATTTCCCGATCCCTTGTGAGCTTCCTACTCGGTCCAGCGGTCATGCGCCCGTCACGGTTGCTTGCAGACTACTTGCAGACTACTTGCAGAAGGCTGAAGTGAGACACATGTTAGTAAGTCGCCGAGGCAGGGGACGACGCCTACAGACTGGCCTAGAATGGAGAGGCATACTGGGACAGACAACGACCAGCGGCTTGAGGATGTCGGTCAGGCTTTCTTAAGCTACAGGCTGCACACTTCTCCATATTACTCGCAGTCCTCGGAGTACACTGGACATTCCACTGATGGGCATACAGTACAGAGTCTAAGAGCAGATGTCATTAATAGACGCTTCTATGCAAAGGCGACGATCCGGTTAGGGGATGTAATGGGTTTGTGTAAATACGCATTGCGACGGGGTGATCTCGTGTCGGATGAATATGATGGCCCGACTCGGGTATGAGCTTGAAAACAAGACCTAGCTGTAAAATAGTATATTTGCGGGAGGGGCATGGCTGCCACGTTGTAAGATGAGAGGTCACTTCAAAGAGTGGTAATGTAGCCATCTGTGTCATCTGCGGCCATCTGCACGGGTTCATATTGTACTCCGTGGGGCACAAGAAAAGCACTGCAGGGCACCACAGCATCGGGCAACGCGTAGACGCGAGTGCTCGAGTGCTGACTCGTTCGGAGCACAGAGGCGACTCGCACAGAGTGCCGCGTGGTTGTGCAGGTCGCAACATGTTCTGTCACACTGCACGGAGCATTATCGGGTCATGCTATACCTTGCAGAGCCCAGAGCCCAGAGCAATGCCAGATGCACGTCGAGGGCTTGCAGGCATATCACATCATGTCATATGCAGCAGTTCGCAGTCCTCTGTTGTGACTAGTAATATCGAGGACTCGAGGCATCTTACGACGCAATGCGAGAATGGCCTGCCTAGCTCAGCATGCTCGATCGTCTACAACTTTCTCACTGAGGACCATCGATCGAGCCCAAGACGGTCTTTCTCGGTGAGTCCCTTTGCCCGAAATGCACTCATCTCTGCATCTCGACGGAGCCACGCAGAGAAGTGGTATGATTTCCGGACCAGGGTCTCGAATTACTGCGACTCGACAAACGCCAATGTACGGAGTATGCCAGCAGCAACTACCAGTGCCAAATGGGCCCTGCTGGGATATTACTTGTTACCTGTGTGTTTGATATTGTCTTTAATCGTCTTTACTCCGGGGCGTTTATTATGATCCGTCACTACGGATTTAAATATGATAACCTCAACAAAGCGTATGCTGATCCTCTGGGACCGTGGCCAGCCTGCCTCTTTAATCTCTCTTGTTCCATCGATGCTATCCACAGAGAGACAGCCAATCCACCTCACTGTATTTCCCGAAAACTCCGTTTCCTACGGGCCAGATGTAACATCCATTGCCATATTATAGTGGCCTCCACATAAGATAAGATATCCTACTTTTGGTCCCCTCTCTGTTTGAATTTCGCAGCACAGATACCTGTATGAAAATTCCAAACCACACGCTGGAAGTGGCAGGCGATGGTGCTACGCCTTACAAGCCTGGATGATAGTTTCTAAAACAATAGAGGCTGTGCTGTTGGGTCATAAGCCTACGAATTAGCAGGAGTAAGCAAACCACAAAACTGTAGTACGCCGTACATAAGCGGCCTCCACAGTGCTTGTAGCTACACCAGGAACCCCTGCAACAGCTACGGAGTATGTCCACCACTCGCAACCTCGCGTTTAAAATAGTGTGCTAAGATCGGTCTTGCTTGCATGTTTGTCTGCGATGCCTGCTCTGCCAAGACAGGAAAGCACTTGGATGTGTTTGAGAACCTCTATGGGCAACAAAAGACAAGGACGCCTCGCTCTCGCATATTTTTTTTTACTGCCTGTAGCAGCGGTCTACGACGTTCTCCGTGGTGTCTGGCATACCATAAAAGGCCACAATTAAATTATGAGAGATAATAAATTGGAGGAAACAACAACGCTTCCTACAGCTAAAGTTGCATGTTCCAAGGAATGGCGGTGTCCTGTTCTGTATTTTTTTTATTGAGTTCTAAAATCCAGTAGACGTCCCGAGAGTCCAGCTCAGGCTTGCCGCGTGCAAGGCTAGGAGGCTCGTAAGGCGGACGGCCAGTTTGGGACAACGCCCCGATGCCCGTTGCGATGTCGAGTCAAGAGGCGCGGCCTGCGACAGATCTGGGGTGTCCTCCGTTGAAGAGCTGCGAGCGGCCGAGGAAAGAGGAGCCGTATAGGTGCTGATGACGCAGTATTCCCATGCTGGTGCACCTGTCGACAGGAACATGGGAGCTAAAGGAGCGGAGGCGTGCCCCGGGTCCCGTGCTTCAGCCTCTTTGGCTCCTCTACGGACTGCGAGAGATTTTCCCGAGTATGCCCTTTTCGAATACTGAATACTGATTACTGAATGCTGAATACCAAATACTACATTTTCCGTCTGTCTTCTGTCGGCGTGTTGTCTCGGGGGTGTATCCCGTAGTCGAGCTGGGCGGTGTCTAAGCTGAACTCACGGGTGCCCAACCTTATTCCCAAACAAGAAAAAAAGTCCTGCCGAGCATACTTTTCGTTATGCTTCTAGCTATGCTACTCGCTATGCTCGGCCTTTGGTTCCGGGAAACGTGCCCTGATGCTGAGATACCAGCCAGCACGTTCTTTGTTACCGCCACTGCTATCATTGTGGCCTTGCTATGCTGATCGCTGCGTCAGTTGATTTTCATTTGATTTGCTGTGCTCTCATTTAGACTTCTTGAACATGTTGATCTCAACTGGGCCTCCAGTTGTGGTTGTATGTCTTTATCCCTTTTCAATACCCATACAAGGGTAGGCACATGTGTCCTGTCCTACGAAGCTGTCAATACTTGCTCAGACGTGGATCACCAAGTCGCCTGTGGAAAAAGCATACTGGACCCTCACAAAGAATGATCGACTTTCGGTCCCGAGCGTGTTGAATGAGCCCGACTAGTGGAGCGAGTGTGATACTTGAAGATCGCCTATGATTAGGTCGGAGAGCAAGTACTGCATTCTAGCCAGGACGCGTTTTTCTACTACGACGGCAATCTGCAGTCGGAAACATGGCCCGGCCTTGAGTGGATAAGCGCAGATGAGTAGGAAGGCGGTTCAGCTACGTTGTGCTGGTAGACAGTATTACAGATAGACAAACGTGCGACATGACCAGCGGAACAGAGTCGCGAGTCAGTGTCAACGGCAACGGCGTCAGAAGACCAGGAGAAAGGTAACTACTAAGAAGACACACGAATGAATAGCCACGATAGTGGGCAGGCATCCAAGCACGGGAAAACGAAGATCGTGTCGGTACCGTGGGATTCGACAAAATCCTTTCTGGCGCATCGCAAGTTGGGCAGAGGCTATCGTTTAAACCCCTGCTCTGTAATTCACCAAAGTAATTAAAAGCATTTGGATCGTCAATGCAATGGCTTCCCTTTGGCGCGAACGCATACGATATCTACCGGGTGTGTCACGTACCCCATACCTCGAAGCGACAGAGCCAGGTAAAAAGCACAGGACACCTGGAGAGCCTTCGGTAATACCAGACATTGTTATTGCCAATGCAAGAATACAACGGCGTCGCATTGTCTGTGGCTTTCCGGGACTGGTCTCCTTTCTCAACTCTAAAGGTTGAATTCTAGTATGAAACTGATATTACTCTCGAGTCTAGTATATGTGGTCTTCGCTAAACCAAAGGTTGTTTTTACACATCTCCTACACGACATCTTAGCATGTACGAGTATGTATGCATGTGTGCATTTGTATCTTACATTATACTCGTATCTATGTATGCCAGCACGTCCATGCGTCAACATGCTCAGTACTATGGGCACCTCTCGTTGTTAGCCTGATACGTGATCGCATGTAATCAAGTAATGTATCTCCGGAGAATTAACAGTGTAGCACAGTCGAGTCTCCGGCCTCTGGCTGCCCACTCGATATATTGTTTCATGTCATCTGCGTGACTAGCGACTGGCACTGCATTGCGTTGACTTGCATACTCTATGCATCTTCTGTCGCGCTGTCCTGCGTATAGGATTTCTTCCCCTCTTTTGCATCACTCCTGCGTTTCTGCGGCCTGTTGTCTGCTATCTATGATCAAGATATCATAAATTTCACACATCCTGTTTGCCGTGCAGGGGTGGATAACTTGACCAAAGATAGGCCCGCCGTAGAATGCGAAATCACACAAGATCATGGGCATGGTTAGGGGCATGTTGAAGTCAAAAGGGGAAATATTCACCCGTTTGTCGCTGTTGCTGCTGGTTTGCTGTATGCTGCTCTTCCGTCCATGGCCGCGCTTTGGGCGGTTGCAACGCAGCCTTGGGGGCCGAATGAATAGCCAATAGAACCCAAGTTCAAATTCGGGTTTTGAATCATCTCTGAGGGGTTTTCTTTCTTTTTTTCCCCTTGAGACCTAGGTTAGACACTTGGACATCCACCCACAACGACTTGGTCCTTGACTGAAATGCTTATTACCGAGCTTACATTACAATAGGCATATTAAGATACAAAGTACATAACGCACATGCTTGACAGAGTGCACGACATGACTGTCTAGTGACTGACTGACTGACTGACTGACAGCAAAAGCCTCAACGGCCTGGCTAGCTGCGTCAGCCGGCCGTGTAGCCAGGTCTCCCTATGCCCATGTCTCAGGCCATGTCTCTCATTTCTTTCCTTTTGTCTTTCTTCTTGTCTTTACTTTTTGTTCCCCTTCCGTCTTTCTTTCGTATCCTTCTTGTCTCACAACTTTCTTTTTCCCGCAACATGCGTTTCCTTCTCTCTCGGCTTACAGAACCCTTGCCTGTATTTTATTAACTTGACCCTCTCTTTAGTTCGTTTTTACCGACGTTTTTCTACATTGCTTCCTACCCCCCTGCCTCACATCATGACCAAACATATCCCTTTCATCCTGGTCCAGCTGGTAATAGCTCGAGCTAGCCATAGTCAACTTGTCGAGCTTAGTCGAGAGCAAAATAAAAACGTTTTCGTTTCTAGTTTTTCATACTCTTATTTGCTTGTATCCCTTTTTTTTTCTCCTTCTTTATTATTATATTTTATTTGTCGTCTTCTTCCTTTTTTATGGTTCCTTTTTCTCCAGGAGGTGGGCGGATTTACAGGATGCAGCTACTACTGTAATCCGATGGAGTGTGTCGTGCCCGCGGGCCTGCGGGACTGCACGTCTGCCGCTGTTGCGATTCGACAGAGACCGACAGATGCATTATTCTACTTTCAATGCCTTGCCAGTCGCCTACAGCAATACCACTCTTCGACTCTGTGCCGTCTGCCTGTCTTCCTATTCATGTCTGCTTGTCTACCTGCCAACCTTCTACGATATAAGCAGCACTGTTGCTACTTCAGTACTGCCTCTGTACGATTATGCCGGCCTCAACATGCTGGCCAGCTTTTGCCTGATCTTCTGTGTCATTCCTGTGTTCTTTGTTGTGTTGTCATCTGCTAATGCTGTTTTGAAATCGTCTTGATCCCTTTCCTATTGTAGAGTCTAATTTGATCCCATCTAAGGGAGAGAGACGGCACAAAAAAAGGCATGATGTGCACGAAAACGAATCATCAGTAGATAGAGGCCGGTGGATCAAAGCGTCATCCTCGAGGCACTACGAGCGACAGGTCGAACCAGGAAGGTGACAATGCCTGGCAAGGGGATGAGGTGCGTATTGGGTATATGACAGCATATGAAGTAAAGATACAGGAGACAGTTTACTATGGATACTAGAGGAAGAAGACCTGAGCCGGAACCTGCTGCTATCACTATCACACAAGCCAGAATAAACGGAAGAAGAAAGAAAAGGAAAGAAAAGGAAGAAAATGGTAGAAAAAGAAAAGAAATAGAGAACGAAAAAGAAAAGGAAAACAGCCAAGACTCGCATAATGGAGGGGGGGCCAGGAGTGGGAGGAGGAAGAAGGGACGGGTTAGGGGGGGAGTGGGAGTATGCGGGAACTCGAAAAGTGGGAGTTCGGCCAGGCCATACGCTAGGAAAGGAGATCGTCAGCATAGCGTTAGTTCAGCTTGCCGGCCTAGTATGCTCAGAGTAGTTCAAAGCGGTCTGCCCTACGCTATGTAAATAACACGGGTATAAGCTTAGAGGCCTGGCCAGCTTGAGCTCGACGTAGTTGGTGCGTCATGGTATCGTAAGTTGGGTCTTGTTTGATTTTGTGATGCCTTTGATTCAGTTTGAATTTCTGGCAGCGGAAAGACTCGACGAATAACCTCAAACCTACAAGTACAGACGCCAAGAATGAGATAAAGGCAAGAAGCAATAATGATTATGCTCAACGGCAATATAATTTGGAATATATGTAGTATATTTATGATAGAATATAGAACTTGGAACTTGGTTAAGAAAATAGGTCTTCAGTAAACAACAAACGTCAGAACGCCAGACATGCCTGTAAGGACCACGGCTTTCATAATGATAAGAAAAACAGACAACAGGCTGAAACCAAAGGATCAAGAGCGAAAGAAACGATGTACTATAATGAAAAAGTATCAAAAACAGAAAAAGGCCCCCATCCACGCATAGTAAAATTCCAGCTCGCAAAAGTCCTTTCCCCTAAACAATATGAAATACAAAACAAATATACACCTATGCCGGAAAGACAGAAAGAAACATAAAATAAGAAAATAGGCGTGAATAGACAGGAAGGTAGAAGAGTGTAAAAAGAGTGAAGAGTGTAAAAAGAGTGAAGAAAAGAGTGAGAGTGTAGAATAAAGAGAAATATGGAAATAAACAACGAGCCCAGAATAAAAACATACACATGGTGCTGACGAGTTTTATATTTTCCGTACTAATATAATTGACAAGGTGATGTTTTTTTTGTAGGGCTTTGCTGCATGGTAGAAGAAAGGGGTATATTCGGATCGTTGCTGCTCGTGTGCTCGTCTTTCTAGGGGTAGCTTGCGTTGCCGGCCAGCCAGACTGCAATGCTGTTTGTTGTACTGGTGTACGTCAAGGCTGTACTGTTGTACTTTCGAGAAGCCTAGTTGCTCCGCCGCTGCTTGCACTTGTCATGCTGCAGGTGGCCGTTGCGTGCCGTTGTCCGTGTAAACTCGGCGCCGCAGTTGGGGCACACAGCCTTGGCTGCCTGCCCTGACTTTTCACGCTGGTGTCTGAGCAGGTTGCTAAAGGTTGAGAACTGGCGGCCGTTGCATCCGTGCTCCCAGCACTGCGGCTTCGGCCGGCTCTGGACGACACGGACACCCGCAGCTCCGGGCGTGGTCACAGCGCTGCCGACAACGCTGTCGTATGCGTGTGTGTGATGGTGAGGAGCACCGGTGTGGGCATGTGCATGGGCGTGGGCATGGGCGTGTGTGTGGGACAGCGGCGGGCTGCTCTGGTGGTGACCGCTGTGGTGGTGTGAGCGGTGCTGCTGGGCCATGGGGTGCGGCAGAGGGCTGTGGTGCGCGGGTGCCTGCTGCTGCTGATGCTGCTGATGCTGCTGCTGATGCATGTGACCGGCGCCCATCATGGACGAATGTGGGGGAGGCATGTGGTAGACCATGTTTGGCTGTTCAGGCATGGCAGTGCGCCTGTAGTGCTTGTCAGTATTTTGGTATTCTAGTATTCCAGTATTTCACGTATTGTATATATGTCCCACTTGGTGGGTGAAGGATGAGGGCAGGGGTAGACGCACGGGTACTGCGAGTGCAGTGTCGAAGGAGCTGCAGAGGGGAAGGATGCAGTAGTGTACTCGGGCATGTACGGCTGACTCTGGTAGCCAGAGGCCGAGAACACACCCTGGTTTGCCGTGTGATCGTGCATCGAGGACGAGTAGCCGCCGCCGCTGGCCATGTACGAAGGCGAGTTCAGGCCAGCAGACGTCGTGGTCCCGGACTCGGACATGAGTGACATTTGAGAGGGCGCGCTGGAGGTGTAGATGCCCGGCAGGCCGCCGGTAGCGGAAGAAGCGCTCAGGTCGGCCATGGTGACAGTGGGAGACGACGTGTGCAGGTACGAGGGCGAGCCAATCACAGATGTGGGTGCAGACGAAATACTGGAGATGCTGGAGATGCTGGAGATAGTGGACTGCCTGGGCGACACACTGCCTGATGTGATGATGCTGTCAATGTGGCTGTTTGCCGTGGACCGGCGCGAGAGGTTCTTATCGTGGCGACGGGCTTGGTCACGCTGGCGCTTGAGCTCGCGCTGCTGGGGTGTGAGTGAGAGGCTGAAGTGAGGCGGGCTGCCCGTGATAGACCGTGATGTGGGAGGTGGCGAGACGCTGGTGTCTGAGGCGTACGACGAAGAAAGATCAGGACCCAAGAGACTGTGTTGGCTGGACTCAATAACTGCTGCCCGCTGTGTTAGTGACATGTACTGCGTGGTGCTAAACTGTTTCCCTCTTGGTCTGTTTTGGTGTCTAGTTTTTTTTTTGGCTTATGATGTCCTGTGTTGTGTCGTCGTCGTGTGTGTCCTTTGCTCCTTGCTCCTTGCTTGTATTTTGATTTTTGATTTTGGAGTTGAGAGGTTGGATCATGGATTTTGGAAGTTGCGTGTTGGTGTTGCATTTCACAATTGCCCAGTTTTTTTTAACCAAGACGGGGGTTTGAAAGAGAGGAAGAGGAAATGGTCGTACCTGGCCAGGAAGAGTAGGCTTGTCTACTGCCCATGCCGAACACAGAATCGAAGTGGATAGCAGCGACAGCGCTGTGCAAGAATGGTGTGAGATAATGAAGGCAGAGAGGGAGAGAAAAGAGACAGAGAAGAAGACGAGAGGGAGAAAAGAAAGACGGAAAGACGAGAGGACGAGAAAGATAGCCGGAAGAGGGGCGCCGTTCTTTTTGATGCATGCAGAAAACACGCGCCCAACCCGCCGCACACAGGAGTAAAGAACGGACGGCAGGAACAAAAGGCAAGACAGCGGGACAAGACAAGCAGGGCAGACAGGCAGAAACAAGAAGCTCCAGATCACAGATCACAAGTGACAGACGCAGCAAAAGAAAAGAAACACGAAGGAGAACGCAGGCAAGAAAATAACCAGAAACAAGGGCATTGTTGACGGGAGTTCTTACCTCATACTTGCAGCATGCGACGATGAAGAATGCGGAGGTGGTAGAGACGAGAATGCCGAAGCTGGTAAGACTACGACAGAACTAAGAGGGAGCTGAACTGGAGGAGCCGGTGGAAGCGGAGCTGGAATGTGACTTTGACAATGATGTTGTAGGTGTCGTTGGTGTAGATGGCGAGTAGCTTGAGACTGTGAAGTTGTGAAGTTGTGAAGCTGTGAAGCTGTGAAGATGTGAGCTGGGTGGACGCGGGCAAGAGGAGTCTGTAGAATCTGGACGGGGTGAGCGGGTGTTCTTATACTATTGGGGGCTTAGATATGGAGAGGCAGGGTAGCAAGGCAGCAGATGAGGTATGAGGGTGTGAGGTGCTGCATACATACAGTTGAGATGTCAAGGACAGAGGTGAGGTTGATATTCTGGGTTGGGGATGAGAGGTCCTGGTCCTAGACTGGGAAAGGACAAGAGGTTTACTTTATATAAATGAGATCAATTATATGAATTTGTTGCGGTACAAAAGATGGAGGGGAGTAGTAGTGTGCAAGTAGTAAGTTGCTCTGTCTCTAAGCATATTCTCTGAGGCTGAGATACCCCCCCTCTCAAGAACACCCCCCCCAAGTTGTACACCCCACACCCCTTCCACTGAGTAGAGGAATAGAGGAAAGCAGTAGGATCAAAAACGAATACAGAATAAAGACTAAAGACTAAAGAATAGTCAAAAATGAATAAAAGAAGATAAAAAGCGGGAGTGAGTGGGGACGCAGACTGGAAGCAACAATAAACGTTGCCGTTTCCCTTGCGGTCCAATTCCTCTATTTCTAGAATATGCTTTGCGAGATAAACGATCTCTTGAAAGTACGGTGTCGAATGCATGTTGATGTAGGATGTCGAGAGAACCAGCACGTTGCGCGTAGAGGGGGTCCAAGGTGGGCATGCAAGCCCATCATGCAATGAATCTGCAAAGAGCAAAGGACATCAGTCAGTGACAACAGTCAGAGTGGTTAAGACATATCACTGCAAGTGTGATTTGAGACACTTTGAACAGGCGCGCTCAGTGTCAAGCACCGCCTGTCCCCTGGACGAGGCAGAGTTAGGCACCGAGCGGCATAGGACTGTCTGCACTACGAGTAAGATACAATCAGAAAGGAATGGGGGAACAGAGAATACCGAGTCTCGACAGAGTAAGGGTATCTCCAAGGACTAGGGCTCTGGGACTGCGATTGCACGCAGGGACAGGGGATTAAGGATTTGCATACAGTACGGGGACGGTGCACTGTGCAGGAGAGGAGGGGGGGTGTATGTCGAGTCTTGAGCCTGTCGAGGACAGCACAGGGGGTGGTGGGTGTGTTGTCTACTTTGATGTGCATATGGACTAAGGACACCGGTATTCGCTATCAGAGTGCAAGGGAGTATGCAGAAACCACAGAACACAGAACACAGAACACAGAAACGGAAACAGAAGAAGAGTCTGCTAAAATTATAGTACGCTAGGTGGATAGGTCGACAGATGAAGATGGCGGTCATCGATGTCTGAAGGAAGAAAACTAGAAAACGAAGAAGGATGCGAAGATGATCAGATATTAAAAATATTAAAGTAAAAGAACCCAAAAATCAATTTATCAAACATGCTAAACATGGAAATTAAACACATATCATAAAACATCGACAAGGGCCGAGTATTCCTGCTGCCCGAGAGGTCTAGTGCAGTGGGAGCCTGGACCAAGATGATTGTGTCTGTGCAGAGTGCAATGGTGTTGCTTCTAGGAGATGCTCTTGACAATGGGTGGAAGCTCGGAATGTGCAGTCACCGATTTGCGTTTCTGCAGTGTGTGAATAGAGTTGCGCGTATTTAGGTCGTAGTGTTTTCTCTTATTGGCTTTTGGTGCGGCTGCAGGGTGTCGTTGATAGGCTGTCTTTCATTTGTCCCGCGTCGAGTGAATTCCTTTGCATTTAGAAGTGTCGAGGCCCGGTTACGTGCTCTCGGTTGCATGCTTGTAAGATACTCCCCTTGGCTGAATGGAAAGAACTCTTATTCTCTCTGGACGGAATAGAACATAGCCTTATTCGTCCCTTTGCTCAAGACTCTCCAGGAAATATGCCAAGGAGTTCAAAGACCCAGATACCCGATACCTAGAGGATGGCGCTGAGGGTTGGGAGGCAAGTTAGTGATCTAACAAAGGCCCTGGTCAACAGAAAGAACGGGATTTGGCAGGCAAAGTATGACATAAGGAAGATATACCCGACTTCCTAACTCCCCGGGCAAGACCTCTCGATATTCTCTAGCTACAGCTCGTGCAACTACTACCACGGTACAGTACGGAGTATTACAGAATGGTGGCCAGCGTGGGGTACGGGTCGAGTTTGTATGGATATGTCTCGTTGGACCACAAAAGATCGTCCTGTGCCATGGTTTAGGCAAGAGGAAAAAGACGATAACCACTGAACGGCAAGCTTCACGGCCAGAGCCAGAGCCAGAGCTGTGAGCCTGGTTTGCGGCGTAAAAGGGGCGGCCATATAAAAGCAGCGACAGCAAAGGTGGGAAGCAGCTTATCGATTCGGACAATAATTTGAAAAGCAAACAAACACTCGAGATCTGACACGGGAAGGACCAGAGACTTATCACAGTACTAGAAGAAATAAGGCCGAGGAGTGAGAGAAGGATTCTTAATAGACAATCTTGAGTCCTTTTGGTATTGCTTTAGGGGAAAAGCGATACCAAGAAGGAAATAATCAAAGGCGATTTTCAGCACGATGTTAGAAGGGGTAGGAAGAAAAGAAAAACTTGCTGGTACCAGTGAAGGCTTTGATTAGGAAGAAGTACACCAAAGAAACAGTAGGCGCAGTGCCAGGTAGCCATGAAAGGAGCAGAGGAAAGTGATCAAGAGGAAAGGAAAAGGAATAGCAAGAACAGAGGAGAGCTTCCCAGGAGAGGAGGCTACAGCTTCCACATTACATAGCAGCCTGTGCATTGAGACTACACTTGCATGCGAAAACGATCCCTGGGAGAGGGAAGAGACATGTGATAGCAGAGGATAGATAGAGAGATCGCAGAACCCTCGAATGAAAAAAAAGGATGACAAAAACCCCAATAAAAAATAAAAGGGTGGCTGAGACACGGGGAAAGCGTGGGCGTGTGAAATATAAATCCGACGGCCAGAAATGAAAAGAATGAGGTTCTAAAACAGGGGGGATTCAATAACAAGCCAGAAGAAATCAAAAGAAGCAAATATAAATGCAAGACAGCTTCGATGGTGATCAGAAAGGAATCACACATATGATGATATTGACAGCAAACATAGGAGCCTGTGATAAGCGAAAACCAATTAAGGAGCACAGCAGCGCAAGGCTAGAGCTGCGTTGGCTATGAATAGCATCTGCCGTCAACAGCATCCCTTCACCGTTCTTTCTTCTGGCCTCGACGGTATTTGGTGCTAATGCTCGGATTCCCATCGATCCTCTTTTTGCTATTTCTATTATTATCACAAGAAAGACAAGTATCTTGCACCATTGCTGGCTTGAGCTTGCCTCTCCCATTCTCCTTTACAGCCCGACCAGCTCGGGTCTTGGCATGCCAGGCCGGCCAGATTTAACAAGGAACGTCGGCGTCTAGATCACCGACATACAGCATCAGCATCGGGTTGAATTGTCATTTATGGCCGTCCTCATGCCAGGCTGCGTGAGACAGCTCTCCAGGCTGTTTCGTGGAGGTAGGGGTTTTTGTTCTGTGTCTTGGCGTTGTATTTTCTTTTTCTGTCTCGATTCTTCTTTTGGCGGACCGTCGGTCACCCGCTTCCGGCTGGGATTTCCATGAACAGAACAGCCAATGGACATCTCAAACTTGCATAAGAAGAACACTCGGTTGCCAGGGTTTTACGGGTTGGCTGAGAATCGAGAATCAAGAATCTGAAAGAGATGGGTGCTGTCATTGGTGTACTGGTGTATCGGTGTTGTAGAGTACTGGTGTGACAGTGGGTTGAGTTTCGGGAGCGAGAGTACGGTAGACGGGTATCACAACCGAAGATCATGGCCGGGTTGAGCTCAACACGAGCTCAACCCAAATGGAAATAGAAAAAGGGCAAGTCGAAAGTCATGGCACGTTAGGATACACTCGGATGGCAAAAGGCTATGCGGCGGGTGTGAGACTACATGAAGTCAATGTGATGGCAAAGCGAAGATATGTTATGTGCAGACCATGTTTTCCGTGCTGTTTCAAGGAGGGCGCCACCTTTGGATGCTGCGTTGGATGGCGAAAGACACGTGCTGGCCTCGTTCGTGATGTGAGTCCAGGTCGCACCATCTCAGTCTGCTAGTACTGAGGGAAGGATCGCGGCAATGGAAGAGGAACAGACGCGCGGGGCGCCTACGGAGTATTCTTGCATTCGATGGCTAGTTGTGAGAGCTGCAATGCCAGGCACTGTGGCAGTGTGGGCAGCACGGGCTATGCCTAGTTTGTTTTGCCTTGTCTTTCCACTTGCGTTTTGCGTTTTGCCTTTTGCGAGCAGAGTAGTGCCAGGCAAGGCCCGCAGTTTTGCAGCACATGGCTGAGCCTTACGATTCGTCCAAAGACGAGCCACAACAAAGAATAAAGGCCAAAGGGCAAAGGGTCCAAGGGACGGAGCTTGCCGTCTCCGACTTGCGATACGTGCCTGCTATGTGAGATATGGACAGAAGGTGGCACTCTCCCATTGTTTCGTCTATGCGCTAGTCTGCCCCGGTCCCGAGATGCAAGCGTCGTCTTTTTGCGCAAGCTCGGTCATGTAAGTGCAAGCGTCGTGCAATTGTTCTGATCTAGTAGCTAGCAGCTAGCTACGCTTCCTTCTTCTTCTTCGGCGTCCTTCTCTTGGACACGCAGGCCAGAAAGAACCAGAATATAGTCAGGCCGATACAGCATGCAAGGAACCTGGATCGAGCCCCTGTGTTTTGTTCCTTCAGCTATTTATGTCCTCGAATCAACAAATTAGACTTTGAAGACGCTCGGGGGGTCACGATAGCGCCGTTTTGTTTGTGTTTTGTTTTTCCTTCGGGGTTTCCTTCTTTCGAGGTTTTCTTCGGATTTTATTTATTTTAAATCTAATCGTTCTCTCCTTTTTCGTTCTTTATGGGGCCAAGTCAGCTCCCACACACTAGATCGTTCTGACGACAGTATACTGGAGCTCCTGGCTCCTGTCGATGCACAGCTGCATATCACTATTGCAAAACTACACGGGAGGATGCTGTAAATATTGGGATTTTCTATAGATAGATTATGGCACCTGTCCAAGTAAGAAGCGGTGATGTGGTAGCATTCATTGAAGCATCCCAGACATTCATCGACTGGGCTTGCCCAAATAAGACACAGAGAGGGGGATGCACGCTATGCTACGAGAAGGAGTGTAAACTACACACTGTTCGCACTCACCGACGCACTATTGCTTAAGCAAAAAGAAAAAAAGAAAAAAAAAAAGCAAAGGACAAAAAGAAAAAAGAAAACATAAAATTAGCAGTAGCAGCATGCCGTATGGCACTACTCGATATCGCCAACTCGTCCATGGGAATCAGAGTGCAGGACCAGTGCCTTATCGAGTCTTAGTTTGGCGGTTTTGTTCTTCTGGATTTGCTCTGCAGACACTGGCTGGATGGTAAAGGGCACTAGCATCTTGAGGGAAGGTCGTCTGCGTATGCTGTGTTGTGTGTTGTCTTATTTCAGGCTGCTTGCTCAACCTTGCCTGCCCCTCCTAGTTACAATATCGTTCGATTTTTGCTTTTTCCTCTTGCTTTTGGCGATGGAGCATAACGTTGTATCAAAGATCGGAAGCCCAGATGCCGAGACCTTAAAGTAGCCGTCATATGCGTGCAACAAGTGCAGTGAGGCTTGTGTAGCGGTGTTTCGAGTAAGAAAGAATAAGAAAGATATTATTAGAATAGCAAAATACTCGCGTTGGCCAGAGTGGACGGTAGATTTAGACCACGCTATTCAAAAAGCCTAATGAGTGGCTTGATCTGAACAGCAGCAGAGCAGATACAGCCCTATGACAGCCGTTGAACGATCAGTCATGCAACACAACAATGACGTTTGTAGAGGTACTGTAGTGGTGTATTGCGTAACAAAGAGGTACGTTGTGCACCCGGTCATTCGTTCTGTGCATAGCTAAAACAAATCAATGGTCTACGAAGTTGTACTCATAAGCAAATAAACCATGAGTAATATTAACAATCAAATAGTATGTTATCAGATATGCTAATACAAACAAACTAGCATTTATAAAATGAGAAAGCAGTATCACTTTCGAGTTATTACAATTTCATTTTCACATCCTTTCCATAAGACAATAATCACAAACAAAGAAAACCAACAAATAGGAATAACATGTCCCTGACTAGACGCGCACGGGATGAATTATGCATGGCTACGAAAATAGACGAGATAGACACATACAGTCATATATACACATAATATGTATCAGCAAATGTTGTGTGAGCAGTCGAGGGCTTGATGACGAATAGAACAGCCCTGTGCGCAAAGCTGACGTTGCATATCATGTGGCATCCCGTAACCACACCTGTGCCAAAGCATATTAGCATTCACCCTGCCAGGAAACGCAACAAATTTACAAGGTGAATACTTACTACGTTTTTACAGAGGAGAAGGATACAAGATAAGATACATGGAGATGGCCCGGTACTTTCTTAAAAGAGCAGTTCAGCCTGCCTATCAGTAGCATATGCACAGCCGATAGACACTTGATATTGCTCGCGATATGACACGTGGATAACCTGGCCTGAATCAGTAGTTTGTAGCCGAATCATACTCTGTAGTTGCTACACTGGAAGACTCCATAAAATGCTGGCTCGGATTGAGTCTGAAAAAGGTAGAGGAAAGGGTAGAGGTAAAGGAAGAGAAAAAGGAAGAGGAAAGGCAGAGATAAGCGAAGGAGAAAACGACAAACGGACCGGAGAAAGAGACAAGAAAAGGCATGGGAAGACGGAAAGTGACAAGAATAGAACAAGAGGGCCGCATCTAAGCATATGGTGTCTAGGGTGTACATGATGTGCGGGAATATCTCACCGCCACTGGCGGTGCAAGGAGAATTTCATACGAAGACTCATTTGGGGACAAAAATAACCACAAGGGACAAGCGAACGAGCATATTGGGCACGGAATACTGGGCTTGGAGAGACAGTTTGGGGGCTAAAGCCAACCTCAGCAACGTCCCGCATATGTAAAAATGCCAGCGAACAAGGAGAATAAAGAAATAGAAATACGTCGAGGAAATGGAGGAGGGTACAATTGTCAGGAGGTGGTAGGACAGCACAGCAGCAGGGAAAAGGCAACGGGGAATAGGGCTATGATAAAATGGAATAAACAAATTAAATGAAGAATACGGATAAGTAGCAGGCCAGTGACAAATTCTGTAGAGAGTCGATGGAGGTGGTTGTAAGGAAAACTCCGTATATGGGAGACGATGCGTAACAACGATGTATCCCGCAAGTTGCAGGAGAAGAATGGAAGTATCTTAGGAGCCGAAAGCATCGGCTGTCTGTTTTAAGGGTTGTGTCGTAGCGCTCTCATGTTTTTTTTCTTTCTTTTCTCTCCCTCCCCCCCCCCTTCTGGTCTCTTCCACTCGCTACGCAGCATCAACTATGCACATACGCACACACCAAGATGTGCACGCTGTGTCCCTGCTGGGAAAGTAACCAAATATGAGAAGACAGGAGAAACCAACGACAAGGGAACAACACGCCATACAAGCCAGCAGAGGAGGATTGTTATCCCTGATGAACAAGGACAATAACCTTGCGAACCAGAGTAACGGGTAAATTAGCCAGGCCACAATTCACAAAACAAGGAGAATTAAAGCTGGCTTGGTGGGACACTCCATTTCAAGAGAAGTCCGATCCCTGTCTGGCAATGGGAATGAAGATACGATGGGGGGAGACAAAGCCAAAGGATCACAGGAACACAGGAACACCCGAGAGTATCTTTTGCTAGACAGAAGCCTTGGTGACCATTCTAGCCAGCCTAGTCTGCGAACGATGGAACAACAAGCTTGCAGGGCAAGAAAGCCGTTTCATCAACGAGTAACGGGGCAAGTTAGTATGGAGTTTTTCAATAGCCGATGGCTATTGAAAATGAAGACGGCTAGAGTACAGCTAGAGCAAAAGCTAGTAAAGCTAGCAGCGAGGTAGCCATGCACACCAGACTGAGAATAAAGTACACTGCGCTGCCTTCCTACATTGTAAGATACGGAGTATCATGTCGTAAAAGGAGGCAACAGGAACGGGGCCGGAGCTGGGATGGACATGAATATGGAAATGGAGATGAGCTACAGTTGTTACCTGAGTTATGAGGACTTGCACGGAGCAATCCTCGAGTCGTGTCTGCTACAAAGCTAGTCGGTAAATCGGTAAACCAAGGTTGAAGGCTTAGACCGAAGACAGTGGCTTGTTTCCGAGACCAGGAGACACAAATTGCCGAAAAGGCCTGATTGATAAAGCCCAGACACAGAACAAGACACAGACATAAAAAGGGAACATACAAAAGCATATTACGGAGTATTTGCAATCCAAACTCGAACAAGGGCTACGGGTATTAAAGCACCACTCCTCATCGTGGAGACGATGCACTCGCGAGCAAGGGGTTGGAAGGTATGGACTGCAGTACGTCGTATGCAAATCACAAACTACCTTTCCACAACGAGCCTACTCGTACTCACATCAGAGACGAGCCTGATTCTATGGAGATGTCTTTGAACGGGGCGATGTGCCGTTGCTTTCTGTAGTAGCAATCAAAGCAATTTGCCGCCAGTAATCATGCATTATTGATACCCGCGCGAAAGCAACGAGCGGTAGCTTTATTCGCTTCCCATGCCATCTCCCTTTAAATCCTGCTGGCATTCTTCGGGATACGGTTAAGGATCGGAGCGGCAAAACAACAAGACGGGGAAACCTAGCAGTGGCTGATAGCTCAACGGTCAGAGGATTTGTGCACTATTACATCGTAGATCGAGATGCAATGCTGTTCTCTGACGACGTCCTTGGTCTTGTCGTTGTCCACGAGCTAGAATGATACGTGAAGTGGTGGAATGGTGAAATGGAAATGGCAACGTGACTGATGGGCCGTCATGTCATGGACAGAGTAGAAAAAGCCTGGAAAGGCTCACGCAAATAGGGCAAGATTGCCGTGGTTGATACTGAATCACTTGATAGGCAGCGAGTCAGTTGTGAGACAAAAGGACTAGAAGAAGGGTATGAAAACGACAGCTACGCCTACCAATCAGAGAAGCAAGCGGCACGAACAGCGGATACTTGAGAAGCAAAACAAGATGATTCGGCTCCGGGGTTGTTGGAGAGTGCATCCATGTAGAATATGTCCGGAGCAGCACTGGTACTCTGGACGGAGTAAGATACATTGGTGGCAGAGGGAGAGACAGGGACAAGGCGAGAGACAAAGACGCACTTGCGAGTCGCGTGGTGATTTGGAATTCATGCGGCTGGCCTCTCGCTAGATGAAGCTAATATAGTATTTGAATTACTGCTCCGTATGTACATTGCAGATTCAGCGCAACAGAAACTCAAATACACATCAGACATCGCAGAACGTGCATACCAGAGGCAAACCGCACGGCTCGCCATTCCAGCCACAGCACGAGGTACGAGTACATGGCCGACTAAAAAGAAACCAAAAAGATACTAAAACGAAACACAGTGTGACTAGCAAAAGAATGTCAGCTGCATGCACTACCTATGCAACTACCAGGGAAACACAAATACCAAATGCAAATAGTCACCACCATGTTCGGGATGTGCTCAGCATAATACAAGCACGTTTCTACGCATTCTCAGCATCTCGGTGGTCAACCCCATGCGCCGAGATGCGCCCTGGCCTTGCTGGCCGCCATGGCACGAGTCAACGCATCTTCTCTTATATCATATTAGCATACCATTGGTCCGTAACCGACGACATCGACAGGCCCTGTCTCGCTGCACTTGTTCATACACTTGACGGAGTGTTTGAATTTCACCACTTGGTCTTGGCCCTCTTCTCCGCGCAGCACCATTGGCCTCTATTCGAGCAGTCTTCTTTTCCGTCCTCTACGGAGTGCTCGACTCCGTGCTGTCATTCCAACTCTCCACCGCCTTTCCCACGCTTCTTTATTTTTCTACGACGTATGCGTATGCAAGATACGAGCTTCCTTTTCTTCTTCTTTTACTTTTTCTATTATACATATTGGCTCGTTCTTTTTTCCTTTTCCTTTTCTTTTCCTTTTTTTTTTCTACGAGCCGGCAGGCAATGGCTCCGGTACCAGCATTGGCATCTTCTAACGTCGGTGCCTTTTCTCGTATGCAGATTCTTTCCGCTGGCTCTTAACGTCTTCATCCCTTCTTCTCATTTCTTTAAACTCGCTCTCATCACACCGTTCCCTCAGGCGGATATGCCCAGAAAAGAGCGATCTACAGCCCCAAGACGTACATTAGCACACGCTAACCTGTCTTGCCGGCGTGCTTCTACCTCTGGGCTCTAATCGAAAAAAGAGACAGGAAAATGTATATGTACCCTGTATGTATTACTTGGTGTCGGATTTGTTCCGACGGCCGCGAGAGGCCGTTTTGCCTAGCTTCCTGTGGCTGTGTTCAGCCTCTGTCCATTACCTACCATAAGAAACTGTAAATAACCCGTAGTATCTTGAGTAAATCCACATGCAAACTGCGTCGCATGTAGACAACACTGGAAGACTGCGAGACGAGACAGCAGACAGCAGACAGCACAAGAAAATAGACCTCGTACTGTCATCCAACCACACCCGTGTCTTTCTTCACAAGCGCCGTCCCGCTCACTAGCCCCTACACATCGATTTCGCACATGGGCCGCCATACTATTTTCTCACGCATCCTCTTCCGCGTCCATACCATTTCTACGGGACCGACGTGAGTACCGGCTGGCGTGGGCTCCTCCCGCATCCTTTTTGAACTGTAGGTATGACACGAAACAATCCTTTGCGTAATTAATGATGGACAGGGGGTATGGAGTGTAGAGGTAAAGGCAGAGGAAGAGGGGAACAGCTTCCCGACAGAATTCAAAGGATGATCATAGTGTCATGAGGAGCAGCCGTTGAATGCTTCTTGCTACGATTCTAGACTGCAATGCCGATACCGAGTACTGTTGATTACTACTGGAATAAAAAAAATCAGCAATGCATGGTGAGGAGAGCTTTGATTGCTATTGCCACTGCCATCGACTGGTTGTCTTGCCTGCCCGGTCTCGAGTCGATGGCCGCGATCGTCGACATGGTGTTTTCTTCTCGGTGTTGTTGGGCCCGACTTCAGCCACATCGCATGGGATAGCCTATCCGGTCCGGCGTGATGGTGTGTTTGTGATGGGTATTGAAGAAGTCTGTGTACGAGCAAGCAGAAGGAAAGAAGTAAAGAAGAAAAGAAAAGAAAAATACACGCCAAGACTACACGCACAAGGCCGAGCGCCATGTAACAATACAACAGAAAGAAGAAACACAAGAGACACTGTCTTTGGCACAGCACTAGGCTGTTTGTGTGCCCTCTGTCCACGTATTCAGTACATATACACGTATTTAAGCATATAGGTGGGCAGAAAGTACACTTTCCTGCACCTATGAAGAACCTTGTCAAGTGCCTCTCATCCAGTGCGACGTAACAGCGTGTGTGTCGAGTCAACCTTTACAAGTACTCGCAGTCCACTGTTCTCATCTATCTCCTAAATAGGCAATTTCAAAGACTACATCCACTCTATGGTTTATCGCCTGGCGCTGTAAGTTCACGACCATGGCCTTTCCACGTCACCTGACCCTGTATGTTGATCTCTTCTCGTCTCTACCTGTATGCTGCCTCTTGTTTTTACTCTTGCGTTGGCCTGTCTTCCATCTCCGCACTGCCACGCATCGAGATGCAGGTCGCACCCCAAGGCTGAAGGAGCTGGTCTGGCATCGGGCCTCCGGCACCGAGGTTTTGGGGCGATCCCGCTCCGTAGCTACTCCGTCTACTGTCTAGCAGCAAAGGTCACTCTTCTTCATCGGCACCCATTGGGACTCGCTGACACTCCTGGACCTGCCTGTTTGATTTTTCTATTTTTGATTCGTATGTAGTGATTCTTGACTCTTTGACTCTTCGTTTCTCTGATACCAGGCCATGCCACCGGAATCCACAAAGGCTCACGATCCTGGGCATTGATCCCGCTGCTTTGCTATTCTGCCCCATCGTCTATTGGTTCTGTTTTGATTTGATTTGATTTGTTTTCAGTCTCTGTCTTACACCCGTTTCTTCGTTGTCTTCGCCTGTCTTTCTTTCGTCCTTTGTCTTGTCTCCTCACATTTTCTTCTTCTCGCATTCGCTTGTATTTCCTAATTCGCTCATCCGTTGTTTCCCTTGCTTTTTCTATTTTCCTAGCAATGCTATTCGTCCCGTGCGACGGTACCTCTTTGTATGCATGCACAGGTTTGCTAGGCAAACAGCTGCCACCCAGCTCCATAATACTTATGCCTACAAGTACCGTCGCACTTTATATTTATACTATTTATGTATTTGCACTTGTAGTCGATCTAGCTTGCCGTTGAACCCACACAAGAGGAGTAGCATCGTGAATATGCTATCGTTATCACAGAGTGGATGACCGTAATGTGAACGACATGTGGTCCAGATGGCTGAACCTAAAGGCTGAAAGATCCAAAAACCTAGGTCAGCATGATGATGCGAACTGAGCACCGTTGCCAAACAATGCTAAGTTCCCAAGACACCATATACCCCAAGAAGATCACCCGGAAAGCGACGTCTAAAATCCTGCCGCATCGTCTGTACAAGCGAGATAGATGGCTGGGTCTCGAGACCCGATAGTTCCAACGGTCAAAGGGGTCTGGCTCCTGCTCTATCAGTGACTATTAGGTTGATATTTATTCGATTTTACGGAGTTGTCGGGGTCTGCGTCTGCTTCATAACTTCGTATTCACTTATATACACTTTAATCACTCGTTTGCTCACTTTCTCTCTCTCTGCTACTGCTTTTTCCTCTTCACGGCACGCCCGTCTTACCGCCTTGCTTGCGGTGTGAGTGCTGGGCCGTCGCCGTCTTCGGAGTAGCTGTAGAACCAGACCCTTGGCCGAAGGTGTTGAGCAAGTAGAAATTATTAATGAAGATAATCAAACGAGTACACGAAAAGCACAAGAAAACAAAACCCGCGAGTACTCCTGTTTATTCGGGGTCTGCGAGAGCGCAACCCAGACCTCGCTGCAGATCCAACTCATGCATAAACGTATAACACCGATTTGTTCTACTTTCTACTGGGGCTTTAGTAAACTGCCAGTCTAGTAGACTACGGAGTAAGTCGAGTCTAGGGTCTTGTCCCACCTTGACCAGTTGATCAGAGACGGCTCAAGATGACCAGAGCGATTCTTCCGGGGAAAGGGGGCCGGTTCCGACATTTGATTTTGGGCCGGTTCTAGTGGCTGGTGTTGACTTTGAGGTGTAAGTAAGACATATACATATCTTAGACATTGAGCTTAAGTGATGATTATCGTAGGAGTGGAACAAGTAGTAAGAAAGAGAAGAAGAGAGAAGAAAGAAAGAAAATCACAAGACAATTCAAAAATAAATAAATATACTATACACGAAACGCAAGACTGCGAGCATCTTTGACGTCTCACAAAGTAACAACCAAGGCCAATTCTGCAGGGACTGATAATCGTACGTTTAATTACCCTCTTGTTTTGGACTGAGCCGTGAGCTGCCGCTCTGTGAAAGTACGACATACCATTGTCGATACCATGTTTCGGCGAACTCGGTAAACGGCTTTGGTTTCAATATACGACGTACGTTTATATTTTCCACTACACCCTCGCCCCGTCTCTCGTGTCTCCTAGTCCCGTGCGCTTGTACAGACATGCATAGTTGAGTAGTGGCAGAGGCAGAGGCGACCATCTCGATAATCGTTGATCTTCCCTGAGAACTTTAATCCTCCTTCATATTAGCAGCAGCTAAATATGTAAAGTGGACAAACCCTCATGGTCTTCTTTCTACACCGTAGACATGTTGGGTGAAGATGTATGTACGGGATATCCTGTATGAGAGGTCTAGCTTGTGTTCTAGAAGATGCCGCACGCTAGACGCCGTCTTCGCCGTCTTTGTAATCTGCCTGTCGACATCATCATGGACTCCATGTCGTCTCCGTGCCCGAACCATCAAGACGTCTGTCCATGGTCTGTTATCACCCCTTTTCCATTTGGATGCACTGCTGTTCTGGCATCCTGATACCTCATACCTGATGCATGATGCATCCTTGACCGAGCCACTTGACCGAGCTACGAGATTTTCAACATGCTCGCAGCATGCAGCCCGTTATTCAACATTATGGTTACTATCTTTGTAGCCTCCGGACGGGATCGTACTGGTTTTGTTACATCAGTGTAGTAATGAGCACATCACGGCATTAAATGAGTGCTTTTGCAAGCTGGAGACGGCACGGAAAATAGCTGCACCGCCCAATCTCTCATCCTTGTCTTGCTTTTCTTTAGTGCAGGGTTGCTTAGAGGTCGACTCGGCCAAGGCGAGGTCAGCGCCAGAGACATGAGAACAACATAATGTCAGCTCGAACTAAAGAGTATGGAGCATAACATTGAAGAATGGACAACGAACAATAAACACGACAAACGAGATGACAACACGACGACACGAGGCCAAATGCTCAGGCCTTGGGATCCATTTGCCTCTAGACATTTTGACATCGAAACATTTAGACCTCTACCTCTACGCCTCTAGGCCCTTGGGTGGCACGTCACGGCTAAAGATCAACAGTTGCAAGGGCAGCTTATTTGTTCTACCTTGGCACAAGTGGTGCATCATACTTGTAAACCGCTCGGGCAAGTAATACTCGATAGGCTAGAAAATCGAAAGCAAAAGAAGAAGAAGAAGAAGAAGAAGAAGAAGAAGAAGAAGAAGAAGAAAAAGAAGAAGAAAAAGAAGAAGAAAAGAAAAGAAAAGAAGAAAGAAAAAGGGCCCAAGACACTTTGAAACAGCGCAGCGGTCATTTCGGCTCGTGCTGTGGAATGTACAATTCCAACGAGACAGCACATCACGTCCATCATCACTGCTGTTGATGCAGCTAATTCCAAATCTCTTGATGCATCTGGGGCCGGATACACACCCCATGCCGGCACAAAGGGTGGCTGACAGACTATTGGATGTATTTCAAATAGCAAGGCGAAAAATGAACATCTCGGAGAATTAGACGGACAGAAGCCAGAGACATGAAGGAAAGACAAAAAGCCGGTGATCTTGAAGGGTACAAACAAAGTATGACCAAAACATGCTCAAGACTGGCTTGGCATTGGACTATCTGAAATACGCAGTAGGGAGTCGGCATGCTGCCGAGCAAAGAAACGCCGATCTGGCTGGCGACGGCATCGCTTAACGAACAGCAGCATCCCACTCTTGCTGTTTGATAATACAAATAGCTCTGCCACTCAGTTACGAATATCATAGGGCAGAAGGATGATCGTCTGAGAGGATGATAGACAGATAGTCTGATAGTCTTCATCGTCTAGACTATCCCGGCATTTCTCCCATCTCCCACCTCTGATCGCTGCACCTGCATCCGCCATCCTGCGTCAACAGAGTACAGACCGCCAGTCCCATGTGTCGTGTGCCCGTGTGTGCTGCTTGTTTTAGCTACCCGTCTAGCTGCGCGTTAGTTGCATATAGTTTGTCTATATTTGGCTGTCGAGCAGCGCCATCACACGTCGTATACCACTGGCTCGCGACCTTCCCAAACGGCGACCTCATGTCCTTCTTTCCTCGTCTCTCTCGTCTCTCTGTCGTCTCTATTTTGCTCCCTCAGTTGTCACCTTTTCATCTTTTTCAATTCCCCAGCTTTCTTATTTCAGTTACACCAATTTACGGACATCTCCGTAGCACTAAGCCACCCTGCAACCCTAGCCTCTGCTCTCTACTCTTCTTGTATTAGCTTGCGGCAGACCGGTGTATGATTGAGAGACACTCCAACGGAGTAGTGTACGGAGTATGTGTAAATACGGTGGGAACACTGGCATCGTAAAAGATAATCTACACTTGCTGGTTTGGGCGTGTGTCAAGAGACGTCCATGCAGGCCACCCGTTGCGGTGTAGCGTTGGTGGAGGCTCTACGCAGTAGCTGCCTCAGCTACGACGTAGATGTACGGCGTATGAATACAAGATACTATGGTTATGTTTACATGTACAGAATTCCAATTTGGAAAATACAAGTTACAACAGTACTTGGTACTGCCCATCTTATTTCTACTGCACCTCGTTTCTCGGGCTCTCGGTAGCGGTTTGCGAGTGTGAAGGCAGCTGATAATAATAGAAGAAGAAGAAGACAAAAAGAAGACAACGCACTGACTTAACTGAGCCATACAGGAAGGCCGGAGTGTATGCCTCCACGACTGACGCCAAGGAAGAAGCAATAACATAAAAGGCCATACAAAATTTGAATCAAAGAAAAGAACACAAGATGGGTTGATGATGGGTTGGTGCAGGGGCTTAAGATTGAAAAGGGCACCATCTCAGACAACATCGCTTTCGCGCTATGGAGCAATGATACGATTGCTTTGGACCGCATACGGAGTATTTATATCTGCTATTTACAAGTATCGTACTCCGTACAATGCTCTGCCAGGGGATAGAAACATTGGCCATTTCCGACGGGGCGAGGTCGGGACAGACTCGGGCGCCTAATCCATCCAATGACGCTCGGGCGAGTCTTGAGGCGACCATGCCACCAGGCGACCAGTTCATATCAAGGTCATTAATGGGATGGGAACCAGACAGAAAACAAAAGAGACAGAGAAGACAGAAGAGAAAACAGAAGGAGCAAAAAAAAAACAGGAAACGAGAAGGTCCGCAGCGAGGTGAAACAAATGAAATGCAACGCAGTGAACGGTAGGGAGATGTGCATTGTACTTTGGCAGTGCGACGTGACGGCTCAGTTGTCTGTTCTTTTATCTTTCCTTTACTCGCACTGATCGTAAGGGATACCATAAGGAAAGAACGGTAGTGATGTTGCTGTAGCGGGTGTCTATATGTATATGCCTTGTCTCTGTACTCCCAGGACTTGAATATGCATCATCCGAACAAACATGTTACACTTTTAGACGCGCTTGACATCGTGGCCGCCACAGACGCTGTTGTCAGTAGGCGTAGGAAGAGGAGCAAGACCGTCCACGATCCACGACATCACACTAGGGCTGGCTGGAAGGACAGACATTCATGACGGCGTGTAGCTACATCGTGTTGCATGTGAACAAGCAGGCTGAATCGGTGTGGCTTTGCACATCCTCTGTCATCCTCTGCTGGCCGGGCCTGGAATAGTCTAAACCCCTGGACCTTGTACTCCGTAGGCTTTTTATCATAAGCACTCTCCCCCGATGCTACGCTATTTGAGAGATTGACTCGTCTTTGGCAAAGGCTTGTCGGGGCTTGACGAACGTGGTGATGTGAGACGAAGTGAGATTGTGTGAAAGGGGAAAAGAAGCAGAAAATAATAAATAAGAGGAGAAGAAAAAAAGAAAAGAAGAACGATATAAACCCTAAATATATTGTGTAAGCAGCTGATGTAGCTGAACACCAGCTAGGTCGATTGAGCACGAGTCCCGACATTACAACCGGCAGCGTGCACCACGGGGAGCAATAACAGGATATGAAGCGTGGAGATGAAGAGAGCGGGTATTACAATAGAAAACAAATCCAGAACGGGATCGGATTAATCAGAGAGAGAGAGACTCAAAGTTCAGAAAAAGCAGCTACCTCACAACTTGCATGCGTAGAAACCGCTTGGTATTTGGATAGTTATACTCACAGAATCAAAATTGAAACAGAAGCATATACAGAAATAAAAACAAAAACAAAAAACAAAAGAAGCAATAAGATGAAATGCACTGAAGGTGCACTGAAGGAGGAAGATAAAGATATGTCAACGACAGCGTGTCAGGACTGTTGGCGTGACAAGTTGGCCGTGCGAGCAGGCTTGGGGCAATAACCTTGGGCTTGATCCTGCAAAGCACATCTCGTGTCCGTTCGCGGCAATTTGATGCAGACATTCCAGTCTGACCGATGCAATGACGGCATCATGCAGTCGAGTATTAAAAAGCGTATCTCTAGCCCGGTATCTCGCGCCTAGTGCTTGTTGTCTCGATATCTAATTCTACCTGCTTGTGGTTACTTTCATTGTTCAGGCCTACGTGGTGCCCGTCACTCTCACCGACTCGGAGCGGAGCTGACACTCGTAATGACGAGGTGGGTGATCATGGCCGAGTAATTTATGAAATAGAGAAACATTGCGGTGAACCAAAAGGTACAGAAGGTGCAAAAGGTGTAAACGGTGCAGAGGTGAAGCGAAGAGGATGCAGTACATAACCAAGGAACATCACGGCCAGAGGTGACAAGTTGCACTGATGTTTTTCTTCTTGCAGACGTCACTGCTTATAGTTGGGGTTCTCTGTGTGCCTACTTCCATCTACATTGCTCTCTGCCCTCAACTCTCGGCTAACAACTCTCTTGGCTGCGCTCTGCATAAGATTCAGAGGCACCAGGGGTCCGTGTGGTGAGACATTGAAGGAAGAAGTAAATAATAGGACTACAAGGGAGCAAGTAAAGAAGAAAGAAAAAAAGGAATATCGGTTACGAACGGAAGCACACCCCCTCCAAGCAAAGCCTGTTTAGCCTCTTGAGTTCTTGCGCCATTGGGCCCGGTTCTAGTCGCCGAAAACAATGCACCTGGACAGCTACGCACGCAATTATGCAGGGCACAACATCGTCACTCTGGCTGATGCCCGTCTGTGGCAGTCCCATCTCTGCCCATCTCTGCCTATCTCTGCCCGTCTCTACCCCTCCCCGTCCCCCAGCATCTTCATTATTACCGTTCCCCGTCTGCACATTGCATTTTACCGCTGTATGTCTCAGATAAATGGAAAGTTGGGGTCCAAAGCTGAGACAGGGCATCTCCGCTCCTCCATCTCCCAATCCTGTGCTTCCTCTACCCTCCACCTCTGCTACCATCTCTACTGACGTGTCCTGTGCCGCGGTGACTATCGGGGTACGCGAGTTTTCCCTTCCTCTGTAGCTCATGCACCTCTGGCTGTTATTTGCTCCGTACTCACGGTTCGCTTATTATATGCAGGCAGACAGCAGAACAACATATGCATGATAATAAGACCGAGTCCAGTGGTGTCTGCGAGTCGAACACCACCGCCAGAAAATGAACTTTTATGTAGCTCATGTAGCCTATGTAGCTGCATACCGCTTCACTGAATCATACCGCTGCTTCACCGGCCTCGAGAGTGACTCCCGAGACGCCTGCTGACGTCAAGCGCGATAAGCTTAATTTCCTATAATAGCGGTGATCAGATAGTGTCCATACGTTTTAAGTAAAGTAGTTCATGAGCAGCCCCTGGGGGCCATACTAGTAGTTAGGGCACGAGAAGATGAGCAAAATATACCTACTTTGCGGTAGAGAAAGGATTCACCGTTGAAGAGGTATTATGACGCGGGACGCGGGAGGCTATGGATTATGTGCGTCAGTTTGTGTGTAATGCATCTGCGTTTCTGTGTGCTGCAAGATTGTTTACATCATTGCGTGCATGATTGGTGTAGTTTGCTTTATCAGATGTGATTATTGCGAAAATAGGATAAATAAAAACCAGAATCACTGCTGTGCGTTTCGCTATTCGGTCGGCGCGGAGATTTGTGTAAAACCAACGGACGAAAAGCGGAAGAAACACGGGCTTGTGCTTTTATTGCATTGTTTATTCTCAAATAAATCATTGGGGGCGTAACAAGGAAAAATGAAAAGATACGCAACAAAAAGAATAGAAAAAGAAAGAAGAATAAAACAGGTAGAATAACAAGAAAGATAAACAACAAAACCAAAAATAAATAAAGGAAATCAAAAGCGGATGATTATTATCCTCTTGACTTGCTGGCGAGCAAAGAGATACTCGCATATCAGAACACAAGAAAGAGCCTGCTTCTCGGGTGCAAAGGATGAATCGACATCCGAGTGAAGGCATTCTGGCTACTTGGTCTGTCCACCCATGCATCTAAAGACTGGTTATGACACTGCATTGTCCTGCACTACGATTGAGTGGCCATAGCTGTATGCTGATTTAGTAATGGGCATGTGGCTGTACAACGAGACAAGTGGTATATTGTTATCTGAAGTAGTATAGGCCAGTGGTATGAAGATGCCACCTGCTGCGGTACGATGGCTCGTGCCAAACAAGCAAGAAGAAGAGGAACTTCGACGACTAGAAGTCAGTCTCCCGGCTGCCGAGGTTGCCGCCGCCCTGTCCGCCGTCTGCCTCGACGCACATTGACCTCTCTCGACCCTTCCTCGCCGCGATCCACATCTTGCACCTTCGCCGACTACTGTCTTGTATGGCCACCAGTTCCTTACAGCCTATTCTACCGCAATACTTTGCTGTTGCCAGTTGTGTGTGATCGCTGCTAATTCTCCGGTTCGTTGGTTTACGGGGTACGAGCACGTCGTACGATCTCCACTGGTGGCATCTTGGTATGAGAATGTCTCCTTGCGTATATGTCTTATGTCTGGCTGTATCATGACGATGTCCAAGACCGGTTTTGTTTGTTACGCCCACACCGGACATCAAAGGCTAGCTAGGCAAGACATCATAGTCTCGCACAAGGAGTACGCTGCTATCAGAGAGACTCTAACGTAGCACGTTGTGCTTTTGAGTGCGTTTCATACGACCACCGACCGGTGCCGATGCCAGCGCCCGGTGCTATGGACTATGATTGACCACCAGCAAAAGGGACCACTAGGGACCAGGGAAGATGAGGCACAGGCAGGTAGAGGGAGGCCAACGAAGCGGGATGAAGCAAAAAGAGACAGGGAACCGGGAACATCCCCTGAAGGAGCCGGAAGAAAGACACTACGACGAGAGACAGAGTAGATGCTACGACAACGAGACAACGCCTCGGATCCTCCCTTCTACCCACCCTGACACCCTTTGATTTCGTCCTTCTCTTCCTTTAGGAGAATTCCACTGCGTAAGGCTGGGGTGACACGAGTCTGAAAGGTTAGGACGAGAGGGGAAGCGACGAGCATGGGGGGCGGACAGACACAAGGAATACAGGATGGCCTGGGATGGAAAATAAATAACACCAGCCCAGCGACGGTATGACGTGATGGAGGAAGATGATCCAGGTTTTTGAACAGACTCCAGTGTTCCGTCTTCCGTCTTCCGTCTTTCGTCTTCCATCGTTGTCGTCTTTACTCGTAGTAGCCAACCAGCCTGGCGCTGGCAATAGACCATAGTTTGGCCAAGTGACCGTTTCCATCTATCCGCATACATGTCATACCCATTTTCCACGCGCATGCTTCACGATCCTAGTTTCCTTGGCCTCGCACCCGGGGGTTTTCACGATGGCTAATCGGCACTGGTTACTTCTAGAATATTTCTATATTTATTTCTATTTTTATTTCTATTTTGATAGTGATATTTATATCATCAACACGGTGACTCTGAGATCTTTCTGCAGTAGTTTTCTCGTATTGCGATCCTCTGGAGCTTAAAATAAACAACGGAGCAGTTGAGCTGTGGCATTGGTGCATCTCCTCTTGGCTGGAACATCCTACGCTATACTACACTGTCCTTCGCTGTCCTTCGCTTTCCTTCAGTATCTTACCCTACTTAACATGGCCCTCCTATATCGCTTCTTGTGTTGGCGATGGACAGTGGTTGGCAACGGTAGGCCTGCCTGTCCCCTTCAAAGATACCAATATCATCTGCTCTTAGTGTACCTAGATGCAGTGAAAAAGTCTCTCCGACAATACTTGACACTAATATCACTACTTTAGCTATTACTGCTGTGTTGGATCGGACGGTCTCTGGCGCAGCCAGCGGATCTTGAATGCGCCTGTGACTGCTCAAAGCTTGGAGAAGTCATAAGATGGACTGGGCGCAGCTGTCCCATCTCGAAATGTTAGCTAGATCCAAGCGGCCACAGCCACCGTGCCACCTCATCATAGCCGAAGACCGCCCTGCAAGGCGATGTCAACAACATCGTCAACTATAAGCTAGCAGAGAGCAAGCAGGTTCGCTTCATAGCTGCTATTGGCTACAGCAATACGCACATGTGCATTTCTGTCTACACACTAATCTGCGGTGTTTCAAACTGCATATGAGCAGCATTGGGTTGATAGGTGCAGCGGCCGCACTGGCATGCCCTTATCTCATTTGTGTGTCCTACCAGGCTGGCTCCCAGTCTTGTGATATCCGGAGCCCACCGCTCGTCTCGTTTGCGGTGATCTTATTGATACGCCCTTCTCAGCGTTGGTAATAGCCTCTGGATCCCGACTTCCGACGCCACCCTAGAGCGTTGTGTTGTCAAACTCCTGTTCCATTTATATTTGAGATGCTGTGAGAACAATACTCTGAGAATGCGTCATATGCTCACATGTGTCCGGGTTGCACCGCATGCTCTGCAACGCACATGGCTTACATGCTGTGGCTGTTGATTCAGGCCCTCACTGTCTGTCTTCTTGTATATGCACAGGCTGCACATGCTATCTATTCCGGTAGTGTTTCATGCATGTTTATATTCGGCGTCAACGAGAAGCAGAGAAAATTACAGTTTCAACCGTGCATCGGTCGAGATCTGAGAATAAACAGGTCCGAAACACGTGGCTACACAAACTGCCACGTCCATCAGTCTGAACCGATGCGATACGTTTAATAAATAGAGCCACGCTGCCGTTTGTTTCCTATAGATTCGCCGTGTTTCTCTTAGATTCAGAGACGTCTTCTCATCTATACATAGTTCCACCGGCTTTCATCAGAAACGAAACAGGCGTCTGGTGATATATCGACGCTTCTTGGTCCACAACTGACCGCTCCTTCGGTGGTACTTTTGGTAAACCATGGGTTTTTATAGCCTTCATTTGGCTGTTTTTATTGAATGTTAGGCCCAAATAGAGTAGATTGGCAGTCTATATTACCGCAAACATCATATGTATCCGGCGAACACTAGTTACCTACCTTGACTAGTCGATTCGATGCCCACACAGAGACACATAATTCTAGCACTGTTCTTCAAATATTATATCAAAGTTATATTATACTGTTGTGTTAAGATGCAGCTCAACATGTGTTAAAATAGCGAGGGATAACGAGGGTGAGCCGAGATACTACGCCTAGAAGGTCTTGGCCATACGAAATCCACAGCCTCATACCATACAGCTCAACGCCAGAGCTCTTGAAGTTGGGCATGGGACCCCGGGAGAAGACTCTAATATACTCGTATGTGTTGTGAAATGTAAGCTATATAGCCTCGCTACTCTCACACGTGTGGCTTCTATATAAGGGATGCTACGTGGCTGAGAGATACCGAACCAAATTTATATGAGAGCGAGAAGACTGCAGCAAGACAACGGGGGTGGCGCATCGAGTGTCAAGAAGAGACGCCTGTTGTGCTACGCACGCGTGACCCCGTATGCACAAGGCTTGACTGGAATGTCTCTTATAAGCCCTATGTGCTCATGTGGCCCGTCTTGCTACACTGGCTATCAATCTGCTGCACATCTGCGACAACATCTCCAATCTCATGAGCCACCTGACAAACCATGTTGCACCGCCCTATGTTCTATCTATGCCAAGGATATCACATCTCCGAACGAGAAACGGCCTTGTTCATCGTAGTGTCCAGAAGCGTCTTCCATCAGAGTATCTGCCCCTTGTGATACGCTGGGACAGATGGACTCGCTTACGTCTCACTGAAATTGCATACATACGCACCAAGCGACATATGTCATGGCTTGTATCGAGCACAATCTTTGACTCTGGGGGTATTACGCTTACTGCATCCTATTACTCACAGCTTACATGCTCGACGCTGAAGTGAGCGTGTGACAGTGGGGGCCGTTGTGTTGAGAGTTGGGAGAGGGCGTGTAAGACCAAGGACGATGGAAATCTAAATAAATCAAAATACATCAAATCAAACCGAAACCAAACAGACATCAAGTGCACAGCAGTCATATGGCCATCCTAAGATAGAGAAATACTATAAGATGTAATTATCTGTGTGCCGGTAAAGCGGCAGCGAGGAGGCGTCTGTGAAAGTCCTGATAATCTTTACGAAACAAAGCATCGCTTTTCGAAAGGGACTGGGGGCCGGTAAGAAGCAAGAAGCAAGATATTGGGCAAGCTAAGAGAACAAAATGATCTTTAATCTAAAAGGTCCACGACGGTCTTGTCTATGCCAGAGACGCCAGTAGCTTTGCAGACTTCTGCAGACGTTTAGACCTCCTGCACTGATCCTGACCATGTTCTCGGGCAACCCCCCCCCCCATATACGTACAACGGTGGTTCTTCTTCCCTGCACCTTGCCTCTTTTGCATCGGTATGTTGGCGAGTTTTTGTTTCATGTCTCGATCCTGCGGCTCTTGAATCCTTTATAGATGCAGGCCGAAGGCGATCATAGCTAACAACAGTGTTCGAGAAGAAAAAAAAAACAGGACAAGGGACAAGACGTCTTTTGTCTATGCTACGCTATTGAATGCGATCCCAATCCTACAGCTTCTACATAGACACCCTAGAGACAGATTCTCTCTATCTACACCATTGGGGCGTGCATCCTTCTAGGTTTACTGATTTATTCCATATGTATATTGTTGAGGGCAAACACTAGACAGAATCCTCTGCACGCACACGACGAGCGCCAGGAAGACCGCCGTTGAAACGGGCCACACCCTCTCATGGTGTAGCATACGGTGACTAACTGAGCACGCAGGGCGTGGCTTCGTTTTATCTCATGTCTCGTCTCTTTTCCATCCACCATTTTCCACTTCCTGTTTCCCCTCTCTTGGGTCTTTCAGCTTCCCGTTTTCTCCCCGTGGCCCAGTTTCTCCGGGGAAAGAGGAGGTGATCCCCCAGGCGGGTCTAGCCAGGCCGCTACTCTGTACACATATCATATTTCCAGATGTGCGGAGGACTAGAAAGCTGACTGTTGTAATTGCAACATGTAATGCTTTTGACTTTGGGCTGTGTAGTGATAGTCTTGACAGGAATGTCCCGCTCGGTGGCTCTATACGCTCTGGGTGCAACGATATCCATCGCCATCCTCTCGTGGCCTCGATCACCAGACACCCTGTTCACATCGACCCCTGTTGTAGAGATCGGTGCGCGGTAGGAGAATCTCCCGAAGAGAAAAGAGGCAAGGGGGACCATGCGTGACCATGAGGGGCCATGCAGAACCTGGCCGTCTCATGGCAAGGTGTGTTTGTATCGAGGACTTTCAGATATATGAAGGATTCAAAGATAATCAAGGACAAACAATGGGGTGTATGTTTGTTCGGGGCCCTGCTCATTGCCCCTCTACCCCATCATCATGCGTCGTATAATGCCCAGAGAGACCAGGCAAGATTGGGGGTTGCCAGGAAGATGCTATCCGTCATGGACCTTAGATGGGTTTCTAGTCCCACGCTGCTGCACAGACGCAGAAGCTACTAGACCGTGGTCTGAATATGGGATACCGAACAATAGAGACTGCGTGCATAGTGGCATACAGCCTGATATGCCTAAGATGCCCTAGATACCCTAGGTGCCTCTCAGCACTGTCTAACTTTGGGCTCGTTGGCTTGGCATGTTGGGTGTTGAGGCCGAGAGTCATATATCAGCTTAGCACAGAGAGATGTTGACTAGATAAGATGGTAGTTTAGAGATGGCGGGGCATGGCCATGGATAGGCCATGGGTAGAATAGAAGTTTGAGAGTGTATAGTGTTACGGTTGCCCTAACGGGGCGTTTATGTAAAGCATCGCCAACAAAATAAAGTCTTGGGAGATGATGTGTAGTTCTAGAATAGAAACTATATGAAGCAGCCCAAGATATATATTACCAAATGGTAAGAAGAGCACCGACATGCTTAATGATATATAGGAAGCGTAAAAAGAACGACACTGTCTTGAGCTCGTAGTGCCAAAAGGCAGAGGAAGCAGATTGCCTTCTGTGCCTCGTCACTCACAGCCGTCCGTGATAAGCCTTGAAGATGGCCACCCGTTCATCGTAGAAGAGGATCTCGCGCAGGCGCATCCGCGGTGCCCTTAATGCCACCGACACTCTCCTGCCGCCCTCGTCCGAGTCGTATCCCGGGTAGTCGCTGTCATCACTGTCGTCAAACACGACACTGTTGTCGCCATTGAGGCTGGGGGCATCACCCATACCGCCAATCACCTGAACGCTGCCGTCATCGCTGTCGGAGTCGGTTTCATTGTCATCTTGGTTGCCATCGCTGTCAGTTCGTGTGCCTGATGACGCGCTGGAGTACACGGAACTGCTGCGGCGAGAAGTGCTGGCTTCATCGTGTAGCTCGGAACCATCCACAGCCGTGATGACCTCAATCACCTCGAAGCACTTGGTCGCAATACCGATGTAGGCCAGCTTCATGTGCGGCCGCAGCGTAACAATGTCGGCAATTTGCATGGCTGAATCAACGCGCGAGTACTCCTCGTTGAGATGGCCGGAGATGTTTTGGATGTGCAGTGACGTGAGGTTTGGGAGGTTGGGCAGCATCTGCAAGAATATGTGCCAGTATTTGTACTGGAGAGAGAACGAGAGCTCGCGCAGCTGGCACATATGGCCGCTCGTAAGATAACGGACCTGCTGGCGCGATAGGTCCCAGTCGCGGGCGCGGCGGCTGAAGTTGTCGACGTGAACATGTTTGCGCAGATCGCTATTGAGAAGCAGTTTCCGGAGGCTGGAATGGTGCGGGCCCACGGCCTTGACAAACACGTCCTGGATCGATGGTGGTGGGACCTGGCTGTCGTGGCGGTGGTGGAGAAGGAGCACCTCAAGCGAGTTTGGCCGCAGAGTGTCCTTGATAAACGACAGCAGTGACTTGCTCACATTGTCAGTGTGAATGGACTTGAGGGCCAAGTGGTAGTGCATGGGAGGAGCACGCATGCCCCAAGCACGCATCGTTTTGAGAGAAGGGGTCGTAGCCGAGTTCATGTTCGTAGCCGCGGGCGTAGGACGGAACTGCTTGCGGAGTTGGCGCCAGAGACCGTCGTCATGCGGGCAGCTGAGGATCGTGAGTGAGGTGATGGTGCTCCAGTCCAGCGTGCGCACCATGGCTACCATAGAGAGAGGCACGCGCTCCAGCTCGAGCGTCACAAGCTTCAGCCTTTGATCTAGGACGTCCTCGTCACTGTTCTCGTTGGTTTCATCGACATGTGTATCAGCGCCGGGCTTCGCATCAGTCGACACCGTCGGGGTCGAAGATGCATCACCGCTTCCACTGAAGCTGTTGAACATGCTGCCGTTTGGCGTGGTGTCCGTACTTGCAGCAAGCTTCGTGTTGCTCTCGACATCAGCCTGCGCTGCATCTACAGCTGCGTCGGCTGCACCGGCTGCCGCGGCATCTGTACTGGCGTTTGAATCTTCACTACTTCCATCCACGGCCTCGGCTGGGGGACTCGTATTCGTCGCCACCTCTTCTTTTGTAGTGCTGGCTGACTCCGTCTTGTGCCTGATGTCACATATGCGACCAACCAAGATACCAAGCACGCCCCCCAGCCGCCGGTCACCAATGGTGCTCTCTCCGGGCCAGTATGCATCTAGGTCCACCTGTTTTAGATCGGGACCATCCCAGCTCTGCGCAAAGTCATCGTTGATGGCGTGTTGGGCGATGCCAATGCGCAGCTCGTCAAGCCGCGTGTGTGACTTTTCAATGAGAATCGACAGCTCGTCAAGACTTGATATGTCATCAATATCGAGCACGGTCAAGCTTTTCAGCGGCGGCACAACGCTAAAGGTCGGGAACTCAACTTGGCTTTGAGAGTATGTGAAAGTCTCGCGAGGCACTGGATGCACACTGTGTGACGGAAGCATAATGCCAACATTTGTCATGGTGCTTCCCAGGACCACAAAGTTCTGAGGCGGCTCCGGCGTTGACGAGCGCGAGTTGGGAGGAGAGTCGTCAATCGTAATTCTGCTGTTGTGACAGCGAACCCACATTCGCTCTAGCTTGCACTCGCCGTCCTCCGGATAAAAATCCGGCAGAGATGCCAAGGCCATGTAGACGTCCGACAAGATGCCCGTGGGCATGTCCCACACAAAGTTCTCCAAGTTGTGCATCTTGGCCACCGACAGTGCCGCAAGTGTTCCGAGCATCTTGCCTCTTCCCCGACGAATGTGGTAGCCGATAATGTCTTCGGAGGCCCCGTTACCGAGGGAGAACTTGCGTACGTATTTTGCATAGTCGTTGCCGAAAGATTTGGGATTGGACAGCGGCCTCCTAACGGTTCCCTTAGCACCCCTTCTGTGGGGACTGCCATTGTCCGGACCGCCGCGGCGCAAGGATTCACGCAACCGGCGTGTAGTCCGCGCAAACGCACTTCCGAGACATAGAGTCGACAGGCCATAGGTAAGTGCATCGACCACCCTGCCTCCAGACTCTCCTGGCGAATCAGACCAGATGATGTCGAAGAAAGCGTATAGAAATGGCACGGAAAGCGAGTATAGGGTCGAGCACGTCAGGGCCAACGCAGCTAGGTCGTTTGAATGGCCGATCTGTAAGACTGTTAGACGACGATCAAGGTTAGGAAAGAAATGATGAGCTAGAACAGCGTCACAGGTACCTCTTTAATGATGAGTTGCAAGATATCGACGGGGAGCTCTAGTATTGTGAGTGGCTTCCTTTCTGCTGCAGCTTCTTTGCCCTTTGCCCCAACCTTGGGCTTAATAGGACTCTCGTGTATTGCAAACTTCGGGTGAAGCTTCTCGTTGGTGTTGGCACTCGGTACAGGCACTACTGGTTCAGGACCTGAAGAGGTCTTGGCAGCGGCGTCCACCTTTGCAGGAGCAGCCTCAGTGGCAGCCGTTGGAGCATTATCAGCAGATACGCGGATGGGAGACATGGCCTCCTCTGTATCGACTCTTGGTACTGAGATGGACGCTGTACTGGGGGCGGGCGGTGGTATCGTGAGAACATCATGGGACATTGGCTTAGGGACGGTCACAGCAGCTTGGGCGGCCAGCGGTGCCTCCTCTCCAGGAGCCAGTGTCTTTACGTCGCCATCAGATACGCCATTCACATCCTCTATTGCCGGCTGTGACGAAGAGTCTGCCGGGGCGGGTGGATCTGATATTGTCTCGGGGACGACAACCGGCGAAGTCTCAGACACAGCTGTAGCCAGCATCACTGTAGCAGGAACTGTTTCGGAGATCGACATGGTGGTTGCCGAACCATCCATCGTGTTTGGAGCTGCCGCTTTTGCTTGTTGGCAAGCTTCGGGAGAGGCGGTGTCGGACATCCCACGACGTCAGCCTTACGACCAGGCGGTGGGGCAGGCACGGGAGGATGGAGAGCTGCAGCAGTGTAGGCTGGGTTCGATGCTGGTGAGGCGCAAGTAGACAGTATTAAAGGTCAAAATGCTCAAGGAGATCGAAAAGATCCAGGCTGGAGGCAAGACGAGGACGGCGAATGACAAAGGACGTTGGTGAGACTAGGTATGTTGCGGCTCAAGGGCTAGTGGAGGGTACGGATCGTGGAGAAGTGCCGGTGTCATCCAGAAGCGTGGTTGGTGAAGAAAGGACAAGGTGATCGATGCTGAAGGTTAAAAGGATGTGGCGATACGGCTGCAGAGTGCGAGAAAGAGCAGTAAGGAGAAGAGCTTGGAAGACGAGCGGTTAAAACAGAGGCTGAACGTCGAGGTGAGGTTGACAAACAAGGCGCTGGTAGGCACGCCCGGATGTGGACTGGCTGATCATATGGGGCAGAAGCGCTAAGAGCGGGATGGGCTGTAAGTGCTTCGTGGTAGGGCAATAGTGGGTTCTGGCAACGTGTAGTGGCAAAACGGTTTAGAGTGACCGTTTCCGCCTAACGACTACACATATTGCATGAAGTAAACGGCCACGCAGGCCACGCAGGCAAACCCAGTGATCCCCAGGCTGAGTATTTGAAGTGCCACATCACGCGGGCAATAAGTAGCCGGTAAAGGAGCATCCTTCCTTCAATAGCACACAGCATTACGGCCTGGTAGAAACTGGTATTAAATGCGAAGCTGTACATGACAGCTCATCAGAAACGTAATAACAGTGAGAAGTTGACAATATGAAATTAAAATGTCTACTCACCAGACGCAGAGTCAGAGAGCCTATATCCCTAATATCTAGCAATATAATCGTAGTACTAAAGGCTGCTCCGGGAGCCGCCTCTGACGGCCCGAGGATACGGCGGTCGAGTCTGAGGAACGGCTACCAGAAACGGTGAGCCTGCCGCAAAACGGAACCTTATTGGCCATACTCCTTGAGTCGCCGGTCACGGAAGGAGCAAAGCTGCCCACTAAGGAAGTCACAGGCAGTAGCCACGGTATGTGCGTGGCGGTACCATCCAAAAAGCTTAATTACATAATCTTGATCCCAGCCTTGAGTACCCAAGACGTCATCGGTGGCTTCTCCTTTGCATTTCTACCATCTGTCGACAAAGTGCCTTTACTTTATTACAACCAGCCTCATAGCACCACTCGTGCGCTCCAACGAGCTTCAACTGACAAACAACCTCTGCCGTCATCTTATCCACGCCACGAGTAGATTAAATAGTGCCCGCCTATCGATTACGCTAAGCCGGCTTGGGGCCCAAACCAGACCCTGCAACCGCCCGCGTCTGCCTTCTGCCTGCCACCAGACCAGGGAGACGAGAAACGACGAATACAGTCTCGTGCGCACCCAGCAGCGCAGCGAGAAGTTTGTCAGGCACGCTCGGCCAGCCTAGCCATCACCGCATCGAAAGAACAGCAAGTCGCTTTCAAAAGCTACCCACAGCCTTGACAACTGTCCTCAACTTTGCCGAGCAAGGCCATCTGTTCTTTGATGTCGCCGACATACATAAGCTTCTCCGTCTTCTGATCTCCTTGACTGTTCTGATTGTCTGATCTTTTTCTGTCGTTCTCGGTTATCACCAGATATCGGCGTATCTACGGCTGAGAGACACGTGCATCAACCACCCGCCTCCCCAGTTAATTTGCGTATTGCCGCACTTGCATTTGCTGCTGGACCCCCAAATTCTACATCCACAATTCGCAGCAGCACTCAACGCTACAGAACCTGACGTGACAACCTTTCGTTCTACCAGACTTCCGCCTTTACCTCTATCTTTGCCAGCTCTACCACCTGCCGTCTCGTCAGACAGCCTCCCCTCTGCGTCTGCCGCTGCAACCACCACCCCTCCAAGTCGGGTCTAAACCGCCTGCGACCTGAGCGATAACATCCTGGACGCCGCCACAATCTCTCGTTGGCCCTGCACTGCGACCAAGCAGCTCGCGCAATAACAACGGCGCTCGCGACATAACACACGACAACCCCATACCTCACCCCCTCCTCTCCACACCCAAGATGTCAAAGTTCTTCGAGGACCTCTGGGAGTCCATCTTCACACCTGGGCCGACACCCTCGCTGCTGATTGCGACCAACGTGTCGTTCTTCTTCTTGCAGATCGTGCTGGGCGCGCTCCTCGTGGCGACATACTCGGTGCACTTTGTTGTGCTGTCGCTGCTCTGCGCCGGCCTATGGTGGGCCATCAACTGGTTCGCCCACGAGCTCGCGCTCGCGGAAAAGGAAAAGGGGGAGCGCGAAGAGGAACAGAAGCGCAAGGACCGGCGTCGCGCCGTCGTCGCAGCAGCCACCGCGGTAGAAGACGATAGCGACACCGAGGTCGAGACGGACAAGAAGGCGGACGAGGCAGCCGACAGCGAGCCCACAGGAAAGTCAACGGGAGCCAGAGTCGGCGGTGCCCGGCAGCGTGGAAAGGCGTCGGCAGCAGCAGTGACAGCACCGGCGGCACCGGCAGCACCCGAGAGAGAATCAACCGTCGTCCCCGAGACGCTGACTCCCGACAGCCAGAGAAGCTCGAATAACAGCCAGCGCGTCTCGAACCGGTCGGGCGTGAGCACCGAGGACGAGTGGGAGAAGGTGTCTGAGAATGAGGAGGGCGAGAGCAAGTAGACCAGCCATGTCCTACTGAAGTGCACCCGCAACCCACTACAGTTCCTGTCGCCTGTCTTCCGCACGTACATAGTCTAGCCACCTGCTCTGCGTTCTTACTTATTACCCCTAGCTTCTCGTTTGTTTGCGGTTTGGCTCTTACACGTCGTTCATTGATTAGATTTCTAAGTATTCACAATTTCAAGACGATTCCATATGATAGGGCCCTAGCAAAGGCCCGGCGCATGCGCGTGTGATGGTCTATTCCTTGTATGTCTTGTGTGTCTCCGAGACTATGATTAGTGGTTTGTGGTGATACAGCACTTGTGGTGGATGACAGGCAGCTCCCAAAGCTCTGCCAGTGCGTAGTGGGGTAGCTTACTGCCAGCACGAAGAGCGATGACTAATAGGCCGCAAAGTCGTATCACGTGCATAATCACGGTCTACGTTGGGTGTGGTTACATAATCATCATCGCATCACGAAGGTCGCCTGTTTCGAGGTCCAATGTTGGCAATCTAGGCCCTGCTGACGCGAACTTGGCCAGTACCAAACACCTGTCATCTACTTCTTATCACTACAGGCCGCCTCATAAACCAGCATCCCGCGTCCTTGCACCATCTTCAGACACCTGCAAGTCTCACATGTCTCGTCTAAGGCCGCCACGCAAGAAGTTGGAAAGACAAGTTACAGAATGTAATCAGAGAATGCATGTAATTTGTGCATTGCAGTCCCGCAGCAAGTTTCTTATAAGACAGCCGGCGAGACAGAAGACGGTTATTGATATGGGCGTGAGTGGATGCGTGTGTTATGTGCAGCACTGCAGCAACACGCAATCCCAATATCACCGTCAGCTTTAGTCCAACCGAGCCGTTGCCAGTTCCAAGCATAATATTCGCTTGTAATGCCTGCTGCCTTGTCTGTACTGTCGAGACTGTCTATGCGTACTGAACGTTCTCACTAGGGATGACATAAACAATATCTCGTATAAGCAGCCCTTTGTCTTGCTGTCCCTTGCCAATCGCGCCTTCCTCTGAAACTTTGGTTGAGCTGCATCCCTCGCTCCTTCCTTGTAAGATATCTTATCTTACTCTCGCGACGACCGCTCTTTCCCTGTCTCGTCTTTATTATTGCCCATCAGCCCTTCCGCCCTTATGCCAACCCCTCGCGCCTTCCCTGTGAAGAAACGCAGCACATAAGATATATTGACTGCCCCGTAATATCCTCGCCATCAGGGAGAGAGTACGAGGTATCTTCTTACTGAATTCCTGTTTGTCGGTACCTTGCTCTCATCTTGGTGCCAACCCAGACTAGCGCATTGCATCCCTTTTCAAGCATTAGTCTCTTCATGATTTATCAATTTATCAATTCCTTTAGTACTCCTCTCGTATCCTCCTGAGCCCTGCCGTGCCTCCCTATGGTTCCCAGTTCTATTAACCCCCTGTTGCTTCTCCCTAATCCCTGGTGCATTTCTTGGCTTACGCCAAAGTAGAAGAAGACACGAGCAAGGAACAATAGAAGTTGGAACGAACGCCTACAATAGGACTAACAGAGAAACACTCAAGCAGCGCGGTACGCAATTATCTTACAGCTTGCATCTCCCACTCGCGCCACGCCTTTGTCTCTTTCTGTGCCATCGCGACATCTGCCTGGCTTCACTCCTGGAGTTTGGCATCAACGCGTATCTGCTCGGTACCCGTCTTCTCTCTCTGTGCCGTCTTCATCCATTCTTTGCGTGGCCGCATCTTTCGTTGGCTCCGCCGCGCCCGTCCAAATCGCCCCTTTTCGCCCTGGTCCCCTTTTTCGACCGAAGATTGCTTTGCTTCCAGATTACTTCGATCTCTCCACGGACCTTCTTGATTGTCGCCGTCAACGTCGTCATCGGCCGACCTCAGTCTTCAACGACACCGCCCGAGCCATCCGAGCATCGACAACAAGGCCATTCCAGTGCCACGATCTCACACTCGTTTCGTTTCTTCACATCTATCACATCTCTCACATCATGTCGATGCTCATCGAGTACGGCCTGTCACGGCGCTTCGTCGTCATTGCCCTCGCCCTCTTGGCTGTCATCTACATTGTCCGCCTGACCCCAAGGGACATGGTTCTTGACGTGAGTTTTTTGCTGCGTTGGTCCCTGACGCATTATTCCTATCCTGTCATCCCCGCCTACCTTGATCCGTTGCTCCCACCTCCCAGCCCGTACTGACCGTCAGACTACCAAATCTATGCTGGGTACCTCCCCCAAGCCTGCCGAGCGTCCCGTCTTCCAAATAAAGGACAAGGTCGCCCTCATCTCCGACACCCAGTACACCAACCGCCTGGTCCCCCTCATCCTCCACTTCCACTCCGTCCTTGGCCCCGAGTGGCCCATTGTCTTCTACACCACCAACGAAACCAGCAACCGCATCAGCCAGGGCGCCGGCGTCTCTGCCATCTGGAACCGCGCTGTCAAAAATGGCGCCATTGACGTCCGTATCATCCCCGAGATGTACAACATGACCTCGCGCTACGGCGTCAACGTCTACCTCTCGCGTCCCTGGCTGTGGGAGCAGCTGCTGCCTGCCAAGCACGTCCTCACCTTCCAGACCGACGCCATGCTGTGTGGCAACGCCCACAAGACCATGGACGACTTCCTCGACTGGGACTTTATCGCCGCGCCCCTGCACACCAAGGAGAAGCTGTACAACGGCGGCCTGTCGCTGCGCAACCTGTCCATGATGATGGAGATTCTCAACAACCCGGCTAACAACTGGGAGCGCGAGACGGCGGACGGCACCTGGACCATGGGCGGCGAGGACATCTGGTTCTCGCGCAAGATGGATCTGATGGGCGCAAACCTGCCTGACTTCAAGAAGGCGCTCACGTTTGCCTGCCAGCACGACTGGCACGTGAGCCATGAAAAGGAGCCCCTCGGCTACCACAAGGTCCACAAGAACGCTCCCAAGCGCCTGCCCGAGATTACCGAGTGGTGCCCAGAGATTGCCATGTCGGCGCCCGGTCTCCTGAAGCAGACCGAGTAGGCTGACCGAGACAAACCATGGAGTTGTTATTTTTTTTGTGATTCGGCGTTGCGGTTACTATTTGGTCCTAGATCGATCGGATAGATCTCAAGGAGGCTGTTTGCTCCTCCACGTACCTATCGACAATATTTAGATTGTCTCTTGTTTTTTATCGTCTATTTTGTCTACTTTTCCTCATTCCTCACAAATCTATGGTGGTCTAATGTTCTCATGTTCTCTAGAAAATGTCTGGATATAAACCGTGTCTTTCTTGTAATACTACGGCTCACATGATGTCTCTTTTGGAGATTGACATTCACGAGTAATATGAAAAGAGTGAGGGTTGTACTTCATGCTAACAATGCCTGTACGCAAGAAATCTCTTTCATTATTCATTGATTATTCCCTATTCCTCGTATACGGCCAATGAAAAGGCAGTGTCAAAGTCATAGACTGACATCTCGCGGCCGTCGGGCATCGCGACCTTCTTGTCCATATCCACGTCCATGGCGTATGCCTGCTTCCGGCCTTTGACGATATACCACGTCCGCAGCCAGTACATCTTGTTGATCTGGCTGTCCAGTGCCCGCTTCCTTCGGCTGTCTTTGCTATCGTTCTCGTCTCTCCGGTACGCATAGTCACCGGCTGCACGCAAGTGGTCCTCCAGCTGCTGTGTGAGACCAACAACGTCAATGCAGCGTCGCACCTGATCTTGGTTCCAGTCAGCATCATCGAGTTCCAACAGACGAGTGAGTGTGGCTGTGCAGTAGGAGAACTGCGGCATGACCAGCATCGGAAGCACCCCAAGGACGGACGAAGGGATGGACGTGTAGGCATCAAAGTAGTCTGTGGTCGCCTGCATGCAGCTCCAGAGTGCTTCCGTTCTTGGACTATCGGCCGACGTGCTCCCCGACTTTGTGTATAGGGCCGTCTCATACAACCGGATCATGACCGAGTAAAAATGGACCCAGAAGTAGCTGTTCTGGCGCACGTGCGGAGGCTGGCTGTCGGCGAGTGCAGTCAGCTCCTTGCGCTGGGCAGCCATGATCATGGAGACAGGGGCGAATGCCCCTGTGGAGGTGGTAGCTGCGTCACGGCCAGGAAGCGACGAGTCGACGCGCTGTGCCACCCGATACACGCGCACGAGAGCAACTACGAGCTCGTCCGACTGGTAGTCCCTAGCTGCCAGCAGCCGGTCGCAGCAGTCGGCCATGTGCTGCGAAAAGGCAAATATGGGAATGCGCCGTGACAGCGGCGACGCTATGCAGCAGGCATAGAAGCAGCCGAGCACGGACCGTGTCTCGTCAAGCTCGTACGCACGCTCGTCCAGATTCAAGTCGTGCACGATGCCGACGGCCAGCTGCAGCAGCGGTGTCGGTTTCTCCTTGTTACCGCGCAATTCACAGAGCCAGGCGACGTACAGCAGAATGGACTGCAGCAGCTCTACGCTCGCCTCGCCGCGTGCCACAACCCGCTGTGCGATCTCTTCGCGCAGCACGAGTCTTGCTTCTGCGTACACATTGGCATCGGCCGACTGCGGGTAGACGGCCAGGACAATTACGCGGAACAAGAGCGGGTGCTGCCGAGAGAGGTCATAGGCGGACACGTTGGGCGGGATCGGCACAAATGGAAAGTGCGGCATATAGGTGCGGCGATATTCGGAAAGCGCGGCGTCGCCATCATAGTATGATAGCTTGAGGCCAGGCGCTATATCAATCTGTGCCTGCTCGGCTGATGCCACTGGTGCCACAGACAGGATCGGGGGAAGAGTAACATTCGCATCGGAGCTGGCGGAGAAGTGAGGGTGTTGGAGAAGAGAAGACGTGGCTGGAGAGCGCGGGGAGACGGACAGTGGCTGCGGATATGGAGGGAGAAGGTACTGTCGAGAAGGCGGGCGCTGAGGTGGCTGCTGTTGTAGCTGGGATTGTGTTGATAGTGGTGGCTGAGGCTGGGGCAGGCGGTATAGTGAAAACTGTGATGGCGTGCTTGGTGGTGGCAGAGTGCTTTCTGCTCTGTCGCCGCGGGTGAGTGAAGACGATGTCGGCGCTGGTGAGACTGGCGCGCTTGGTGGCAATGGGGGAAGATTGAGTTTGTTGTTATGAGGTGCAAGATGCTGCTGCTGAGCTTGCTGCTGAGCCTGCTGTTGTGCTTGTTGCTGTTGTTGCTGATATTGAGAGAACGAGTCTGGAGACTGCGATGAAGCCGACGGCACACCGGCTGATGGTGGAGATCCCCACCGCTCGGCACGATCGGACGATGCAAGGATATAGTTTTCGGGTGTCGGCATAGACGTTTCGTTCTCGGACTTCGTAGTCGTGTCGCTTGATGGTTTTGATGTGAATATATGGACCGCGTCAGCTGTAAGTGGCGCCGGCGTCGGGGTTGATGCGCGAGAGCCGCCAGAAGGTGTGGATGAGTTCGCTGGCGTTGATGTTGCACCGGTGGCGGATGCTGCGGATGCTGGTGCTCTAGCTTTAAGGCCTGCCCCTGTCCCCGGCCCCGCTCCCGTTTTGGAAATGTGCTTGCTCGCAGTCAACAGCGACATTATGCCGTCAATCTTCTGTTCGAGCTGGCCGACACGGGTCGGGTTGCCGCGGCGGGGCCCGCGGGGCTTGAGGCTTGGCAGCACGCATTCCGAGCGGCTCCGTGCACAGCGTTCGCACGGAGCCTCGCCCGGCTCAGACGGCCAGTTGCACTTAAGCTTGGAGATGCTGCAGCGGGCACATGCGCGAGGCCGGAATCGAGGCACGTCGCTGGCAGAGGCCGAGGAGGATTTGGATGCCTTGTGCGATTTGGGTGTATGAGTGTGAGCATGAGTATGAGTGTGAGTGTGAGTATTGGTATTTGGTGTATGAGATGCTGCGACAGGTGACCCGGCCGAGGATGAGGGTGTGACGGTCTGTAGGGCGAGTTCGGACATTGTCTCGACGTCTCATGGATATGGCGATTTGCTATAGGTCCTGCATATGCGCGGTAGTTGGATAGTTGTTATTGATATTGTGTTGCCGTGAGTGTGAGTTAAAGGCTGGTTAAAAAGATGCTGATCTGTGGCCACAATGATGGGATGGACAATAGTAGTAGTAATAGCAACAGCGGTACTACTGAGAGTGTATACTACTAGACGATCGCGTGTTCGGGATAACTGATATATATCGAGCCGTACTACTTATTCTGTGCGGGTAGCTCGGGAGCTGCGGACAAGCTAATCTGTATATCCGATAGCTTGGCTGAGGGATGTAGGACGACGGACTATGACAAGCTGGAGAGTCAGGGAGGAAAGAAAGAGTGAGTGATTATCAAATAACAATAATAACACCACCAAAATGTGCGGAGGGGGATGGAGAGTGATTATAGTAGCAGACGAAAAGCAGCGAAAGAGGAACGGTCAGTGCAGCCCTATTCGAACATGGTTTTTGAGATGCCAAGCCGGGACGTTTCTGTCCTTGAACTACTGTCCAATGCAATCTTACAATCTCGGAGTCGAGTTGCTTGAGTTGGGGGGTTAGGAAGATGAACAGCCGAGATCAATGATCGTCTGGTTGGAGACGTAAATAATAAATAAAGATAATAATGCACTTGCAAGATACTAGAATAATGTAAAAAATACAAAGAGGGTACGAAACGGAACATCAGGCAGCAAAATAAGTATCCTACGGATTACGTATCCGAGAGACAAAGACAAAACAAAAGACAAAAGATAGAAGGCAGAAGACAATAGATAAAAGAGCACATCCGAGGACGAGCAGCAGGAGCCAGGAACGAGGAGTGAGCCGGTGCGGTGCGAGTACGGTTTTGTGTCTGTGCTGTACAAAGGCGAGAAGCGAGCGAGCGAGTGCTAGTTTCATTGGGGAATTGGTTATTTTATTAATCAAAAGAAAAAAAAATAATGCGTGCGTGGACGGCATGGGAGGGTGAGATGGAGGTGAGGTGGAGGGTGGGCATGCCGGGGTTCCTGCAAAATCCACGGAGTAGGTGGTAGAGGATGGAATGGTGCAATGGGCTCGGGATTACTCCGTAGCCCGGAGCTATGCTGAATAGTACGAAGAGTGCTATCGGGGTTCATGCCACATTCTTCATAGGCTTCATGGGATTAGCTGTTTTGTCCGATCTGGCGACTTGGCTGACTTGGCTGACTTGGCTGGTTCTGATCGAGTAGAACTGTCCGACTAACGAAACCGTATGTCGGAAGCCGCGGATACAATGCACAGGCGGGGAGGCGCAGCACAACAGATGGAGAGACATGTGTTAGTCCGGAGTATGTTAGTATTATTAATGGGGTGTAGCAGTGAGTACACGAGACTGGCAGGGATATGCACAACGCAAGTATGTATTCTTGCGGGCAACAAGGAGAGTCCAGGAGGATGCCGGAGTAATGTAACACATTGAACAGCGAAGCCCGAGGCGTAGCAGAGAGTGGCAGAGGGAGGACAGACTGCAGGGGGACGAAAAGTGGTTCGCCTTGTCGGTTGGTACGAGAAGAGCCGAAGTCCGAGACGGAAAAGGCAAAGAGCCTCGAAGACAGGAAAAACAGGAGCTGTGTTCCCCACGACAGTCAAACAGGTACGGGAATAAGAGACACTGGTAACAAGCGAGAGAAACGACGACAGGAATTGACAGTGACAGCATAAGCGTACATACCGTAAGCTATGTGTACCCTCTCTTCAGCAGCTCTGTCGCCGATGTTCCCACACACCATCCTTTCCATGGACCCTCTTTTATCTCACACTGAAAGAAAGAGAGCACCTTGTAGTCAGAAATGTCATAGGCGATGCTGCCACACACTCCATCGGGTAGCTGCTCACTTGAACCCGGACTCTTAAATATCCAATCAGCCTCTGCCCACTGCTGCTTGTCAGCGCCGTCGTCGTCGCGGTTCCGGCGCCGGGATGTGGCCATAACGTGCCCCTCAAAGTAGCCGGTGTAGGGCGAGTCCATGGCGACAACGTCGAATTGTTTCGCGGAGCGAAGTCCCGTGACATGCGAGGGTGCATTGCTGTCCGTGCTGGCAAAGGATTCGTTGACATATGACTCGCCCCGGCAAAGAGATAACAGGCCGACACCAGTGTTTCCAATACGCTTTGTCATGTGGCCAACAAGGCGCCCGTGTTCCCGACTAGGGTGGAAGACTTCAGCACCTATTCTGTCGAAAAACCCGTCGGCGGATATTGTGATGTAGTGATTGCCATCTTGGTCGCACACGCGGGCGCCCAGGGTGGTTGAGAGGGACGCTTGCGAATCAAGCACGAAGTCCGAGCAAACTTTGACACCAGGCTGCAGAGTTTTGTAGTTCGAGTCGTCTACGGCCGCGTCGTGGCCTGCGTCCTCGGTTCCGGGCCGCACATGCAGCGGCGTCGGCCGCTGCATTTCGTGTTCGAACATGTACATGCATGTTATTTCAGCTGCTCTGCAAGGGAGTTTTGTCATGTCAGTGCCTTGATCTGCAAGCACAATATAGACAAAGTAGCCAAAATATATGACCTCGGTAATCGGAATTGCAAGACTCTGGAAATGTGCGCGGATTTCCTCGAATAGTGGTTCCCAAGCAAAGTCTTTCTTGTCGCGGTAATTCAGATGAGTTGCAATCTGTCCCTGCCGACCTGGTACCCAATGGCCTCGGGGTATTACCAACGACGGCGCAAACGGAATTGGTCCGTCGACAGTCGGCGCAAATAGCACCGGGACTCCGGCGAAGGACTTCGGGATGGGTTGGGGTGGTTTGCTGAGGTGGATATATAAGAAAAGGCTGTCGTGCGTATATCCTTTATTTTTCGGGAATGTCTCCTCGAAGAATGCCAGATTGGCTGGCTCCATGGAAAGGCTATCGAAATCATGCCGTAGATCAAACGGGGCCGATATGTGTCGGCCTTTGGTTTGGAAACTAGCACGATCACATAAAATGTCTGATGGTATCTGGCGGCGGTGCGTGGGAGGCTCTTGCGGCGAGCCGGGCTCTTGGACAGAAGCGCCCGGCGTAAAAGACATTGTCAAGCGATGATTGAGCTTGCGGGTGATGTAAAGGCAAGAGAGCGCCGGGGCCAAACTGACGATGAAGGGACGATAAAGTGAAGGGGGTACTAAAGGGGAGGAGGGATGCAGCTTCTGTAATACTGTATTATTTTCGGGTGTGAAAATAAACATAAAGTCCCCTTCCTTCCTTGTAGGATAGTATTATACTGAGCGTCGTTCGCTCCTTCCGTCTACAAAAACCGATGACGTTGGTGGCAGCCTGGGTCGCAGTAACGTGATCGAAACACTGACTTACGCTGAATGTTCGCAGCGCCACTCATGTTCTACTGAACTGAAATACATACTAATTGGGCGCAAAAGTCACAATACATACTAATTGGGCGCAGAAGTCACTACAGATATGCAAAAAAACTCGATTTACTCAAAGAGAGGCAAAGTCTACCCGTAGAGAAGAACGTATACTGTGGCAGGAGATCTCGTCGAGTTGTGAGCCAGGCTGCGATGTCTCGTCTAAAGCAATGCAGCAACATCCGAGTTCATGCTACAGCTGGATGGGGCTTCGGGCCTCGCATCTTGGTATGCTGACGTTTAATATGTTAAACACGTGCTTGAAGCTTTCCGAGATCGGATTCTTGACAGTTCTAGAGACAGAGTCCAGTCTTGAGTGAGAGTTGAGATCGAAGGCGGCGAGTAGTTGAGGGCAGTCATAGATATAGTAGAAAACTGGCGAGTCTAGGGACAAGGACCGATGGAACCAATATAGTCAGGAAGATGCTCACATGAGGTACACGCAAAACTAATCAAGCCTTGTCTACCTTCGGGCCGACGAACTCGTTTCCGAATGGTGGCGCACCTATATAAACTACTAGGCCACCATCCTGCTACTCGGGATGCACGCGGCATGATTTTATAGTCATTATACAATTGCAATTTCGTTGTCCGATGTTATGAGTGTGTATGTCCTACTTGGTTAAGAACTCAAACTGCCAGTACTCTACATCCAGAACATCAGATCGCCCCGCCCGCGACCAGCTTTCGCGTCGTCGCAAGGCTCGACTCGACAGAGAACTTGGCCAGCCGCTTGTGCTCGGCCTCGGCGGCGCGGTAGGCAGCACTCGTCGGCTGGGTATCGTCGCCCATGAGCTCCGGGTGCTTCCATGCAAACGCATACGTCACAAACAGGTTTTCGGGTGTGTCGCCGCCGATAATGTTCCAGACCTGGCTGCCGTTCTCGAGCTCAAAGTCGACACGGTGCGGCGGCAGTTCCCGGCACACCTCGACGACCTCGAGCGGCTGGCCGCCCACAGCGCCCTCTTTGAACGTGACCCGTCTCTTGATAACACCAGTTGCCGTATCTTCCGACAAAATTTCGGCCTTGGCAATGGCTGCGACGAACTCGGATGGCCGGCGGATCTTGTGCTGGAAGCCCTTGAAGAGCTGTTCTTGGGTCAGGATGGGTCCGGCCGTGCCCGGTGGGTTCACGGGAGCGGTATGTGCGAGGTGGATGGTCGTCATGGTCGGTATGGGAGAAAGTAAGTGTCTGTCTTCGGCTTCTGTTTATTCTGTCCAGTCTGTTTGATCTTTTGATCTGTTTGATCTGTTCTATCTGCTATATTTCTTCATTAGTACCATCTCGATCAGCGCCACGCAAGTCAAGCTTTCGTCGTACATACTGGCTGCAATCGGACAATGTATTTTCGGTGTACGAAACTGTTGCGCTTCTTAACAGCTTTCAGTCGGTGATCTTGGAGGGGATCCGTGAGGGGATAATATATGAAATAATGAAGCGATGTAACACCCGTTCCATGCGGAAGTCCCCATCAACAGTGCTGCGAACGGCTGCTGCTCATCACATGTATACTGCGTTTCTAGGGCCTGCAGGAGCAGAATGGAAGGGCCACACTACGTATACACATACAGATACAAGGAACACAGAGGCGAAGGGGATGCAGTGTCTCTGCTACCTAATACTCGCGTACTAAACGTCCGGTTAGCCAGGCCGGTGCGTATGTATACCACACGCCCTGAGTACACGTAGTACCGGAGTCGCAATGTATTGTTGTCTTTCGTTTCTTCCATTGCTCGTCCCTCTATTGGCCGCAGAAGCATCTTCCTCAGCTGTTTTATCGTTCTGCATACTCTACGGCTTTCTCCGATGCACACTCTGTGGCATACTCTGATGCATACTCTGCGGTGGAGATCTACATGTGTGATATCACCGCTCAGCAACGTCATCTACCTGCACTCCTCTTTTTGGGGAAGTCCGCTTCATCGTACGGCACAGGCATGACTCTTTTTTTCAAGGTCAAGTGATAGGTTGCGTAACATCGGCGTCTTGGTTGGGTATTTAGCTCGTCGTTCATCGTCAAGCTGGCGGCTTCACCAAGCATATCATTCGTCGGATGTCATTTACTACACCGAGCTGCATTGGTTTTGTGGGCGATATCACCTTTCCTTGGTGCGAAACCTCATACAGTGTGTCTCTTTATTACTTCAGTGCTGTTACTCTTTTATTTGGAGATGAGATTATGATATTCTATTTGTAAGACGTTCCTACGCAGAAGCTCTGGGCAACGATATGCTCTGACTGGCCTGTCTTACTAACACACTTTCCTTGTCTAGGTAACAATGTACTACTCGAGATCCATGATCTATCAGAAATTAACCTTCTGCGGTCAAAAGTATGGACCTGCAGCTGCCCACACATGCTAAACATAGGGAACGGCTACAGCGGTACGCTGCATAAACAGGATTCGGCAGAAAACAGCACAATGCAAAAGATCTGCTGTTGGTGGAATCCCGATCGTCTGGATCCAATCACGCTTTCAATAGAACTGCATGATCTTACGGCGCGAGCCGTCAGCGCTACCGACGAGATATGATGTAATCCGACTGGCGATACGAATCATATAAAAAGCAATGACAAAAACGACAACGTCAACAGTCCTGGTACAGGAAGAAACGAGCAAATTTGATGACTTGTGAGTTAAGGAAGGTCATGGGCGGGAAAGTACATCAAAGTCAAGGCTTACATCGCCCTCTATCGGATCGAGGGTGCATACCAATAGCAGCTTCATCTATGTCGTGTTGGTAGATTAACAACACGTGATCATGTCGAGTAGTGAGGTGAGAGAGCTGTGGTTTGTAATGGTCAACTATACAATCTGCATATCTCTCACTTCACACGATTCAAAAAAGAAAAAGTCAAGCTCAGGCGCAATCTCAGGCGCTGGCTCTACAGTTGCCGGCCCGAATGTACCGACTCTCCAGTAGGTGTCTTTGGTGTCAGATGGGTGGACAATAAGCCCGCAAGGTCTGGCGTCCTCGCCTTCATACGTCATGCTGCCAATGAGGACCAGTGTCAGGCTGCGTATCCAGCTTTGATCTGGGTCTGCCGTGTCGGGGTTGGGAAAAAAGTCAAACTCGTAGCTGAACACGTACGTGCCGCTCGGCTGCTTGACGCAAAAGTTGCCGATGTCTGCCAGCGCGTCCTCGTCATGGCCGTGCGGTAAGAGACTGAATCCATCCGCAAGAGGGTAGATGCGTGCTTTGACAGAAAGGGTCGCGCGGGAGACTTTGCCGTAGCTATCGAGACCAAACCCGGCGAGGGTCGTCTCCGCCTCGAGAGTATCACACTGCAGACGCATACGGACCGCAGGACCCTGGGACGGAAACAGGCTGCACGCGCCAGGACCAAAGCTTCGCACCCTGCCTACTGCGTCACCTGTACTGCTGGATCTCCCGATCCAGCTCCACGACGGACCAATATACGTAGACTCGGTGCGGCTTCTAAGGAACTCAACAAGCTGGGCCAGCGAGCTCCCCAGCCGGTCGTCCAGCTTCCAGAAGAGGCCCGTCAGCAGGTCTCTCTTCCACAGCCCCGCGACGTACTCGTCACGGAGGACAGCCCCAAACATGTGCGCAATCCCCGACAAGGCCGGTAGTGAGTCGTTGAGGTTCGTCGCCAGCCTTCCCGAAAATGGCTGCACGACATCAAGATACCAGCTTCTGTACATATCGTGCATTTTGGTACGATCAGTACTGAGCAGACTCGCAGCGGAGAGAAACAGCGGCTTCTCTACTACGCGGCCATACTCCCACACGAGCTTGTTGCTGCAGCTGAAGTAGAGGCCAGAGCTGGCAAACAAAACCATGCGAGGCGACATGGCCGCCTCCTGGAAAGTCCAGGCGCGCGTGATCCAGGACGAGGTGTCGAAATCGAGGCGAGCCCACGTGTCCCCCTCTTTGAAGAAGCCTCTAACCCCCGAGACACACCCAGGGCCGATCTGGTAAGAGTCTGTGTCTCTGTCTTCATCTTCGTCTGCATCTTCGTCTGTGTCAAAAGGGACAGTGGCTGTCTGGGCACCGCCCTGGTCAGCAGGCACAGGAAGGAAGCCGGCGTGGCATGACGCCGTCTTTAGATTGCAGATGGTCAGATACGAGTGGCCGTAGATGCTGTGCATGAGTGCGGATTCGCGTTCCCAGTCAGCGCCGTCGTTTTGAAGAATGCAGAGCGCATCAATCCACAGATAGGCGACACCCAACGCTCTTGTCACTGCAACGGCATCCTTTTGAACGGCAGACATGGCCTCCACGGGAAATCCCGTTTGCAAGCGGGCGATGGACTCGCGCGTTAGTCGCAGCTGCGCCAGCCCTTCTTCCCTGGTGCCCCAGCAATAGCTCAGGGTAGTGTACCGCATACCCCCGCGGCTGACGGAGTCTGGCTCATCACGAGTCTCGACGACCCTCAGCTGGTTTCCGCGCACGTCGATCAGCCGGCTAGGGACAAAGGCAGTTCCCGCTCCAGTAGAGGTGGTGTGCGCACAGGTGTCTACGCATTGTTGGATGTTGGGCTCGAGGAACTCCAGAAGGTGCTGCGTGGAACTGGCATCAATGGTCGGTTCTGGCATCCGCAGTCTCCATTCGTAGTCTCCGTTTTGGTACAAAAGAGTCAAATCTCTAGGTGTTCGTCCCAGAGGCCAGAAGACAGCACTGCCAGATATCCAGCGAGAGTAGGTTCTGCCGTCCCGGTGCTTGGCTATCCGGGGATCGCGAAAGGCTAGAGACGCTTGGAGGACCCATCTTGTGACGAGCGGCGGCGTGCGTGTTTGGCATATCATGGGACACGAGTCCCAGAAGTAGTCGAGGCGAACCCTGACGGCATCGTAGGGCGGAGGACTGGAGCTGAGAGGGGCCAGAGAGGCCAGAGAGGCCACAATGGCAGAGCGCAAGAGCGGGCAAAAGCCACAGGGTGGAGCCGCAGTGTCGAGCACAGCGAGCGACGGCAGCGACGCCTGAAGGAAGTAGTCGCACTCGTAGCGATGCTGGCCGTCTTTGTGGGAGTAGACGCCGTGCGGGTTCGACGGCGTCTTGGCCAAGGGCGACTGCGCCAGCACGGCCTCGGGGTCATACTCGGGATACTGGTAGCCAGGGAACAGGAGCCCGGTCCGGCACCGATCACACAAGTGGCGATGCCTGGCTTGGGCAGTCATTGCTCATGGGACTGGCACGATTGTCGCGTGCCGCCTGCGGATTCCCTTGACTAACGGGCTGCTGGCTCGCTGATCGTCGGCTGCTACTGATGAGTGATGACGCAAAGGCCCGTTCTGGCTGTGGGAGTGGGTCCCGTGGCCCGGGTCTCAGTGGTCTTAGTGTGTAATGTGCAGGCGCTAGGTGGCTAGGCAGAGCTTCAGCTGCTTCCGTTTGTCGTCTTTCGTCACAGGCTCCCCCGAGTCTCTCCCCTGCCGAGAGCAGTGTAAAAGTGACGCTGCATTCCAGCGCTGACCACTCGGGGCCCATAATTCACAAGACAGCCTACACTGATGAAAAAAGAAAGCTGTACAGTCACACAGTCAGCCAGCAGCCGCCCACCTTTCTCTTCCCAGTCTCCACTTTTTGTCCCTCTCTCGTCCACTGCTGTCCACTCTTTTTTCCGCTCCTGCCTCTTTTTCCTCCACCTTGCACGTTTCCCACCTTTTGCCTCTTCACCTCCAGAGTACGTCGTCATCTTCACTTCTTCCTCGAGATAGTGCTTTCTCTCTCTCTTCTTTTTTCCCTCCCCATCACGATATCTGCATCTCGCCATCTCGCCATCTCGACTCCCTGTCAACCACCCACTGCGACCCTACCACTACTAAACTACTTTAGCACACAGCTACAGCACCCCGCTTATCTGTTCTCTTTCCTTGTCGCACCGCGATACCTCAGCTTCAGCTTCACCTTTAGCTTCACCCTCCGCTTCACAACATCGCAATGGCTCCTCCCCCCGCTGCGGGCTTGCCGCTCACCGAGCGCCTGCTCACTCTCGCCAAGACCCTCCAGTGTATGTCTCTAGTACTCTCTTGCTCTTGCTCTTGCCCTTGATCTTGCTCTTGATCTTGCTCCGGCTTCCTCACTGTCTATCGTGTTGCTAACCTCTCAGTCGGCTGGTTTGTTGGCCACCTCACCCTGATCCTGTGCACTCTGCGCTACTCCCTGTCGTGGGTCCGCTTCAACTCCTACTCGTTTGCCGCGCGCTCTTCCTACCGCCTGGCCTTTGTCGCCGCCGCTGCTACCTACGGCATCGTCGTCTACAAGACCTTCAAGGCACAGGCCAAGGCCGGCCGCACTCCTAAGGGCGCTGCCGGTGCCATTGCCCTCCTCGCCGACGAGAACGTCCAGTATCTGCGTACGTTTACTTCCCCGTGTCTCGGGTCTCTCTTTTGTGGCTCAAGCATGCTAACCTGCTCCCAGTGATGGCTCTTGTCTGGCTGTACTCGCGCCAGTTCATCTTTGCCATGCTCCCCTACACCATCTACTCCGTCTTCCACGTCGCCACCTACACCCGCACCAACCTGATCCCCACCGTCGCTCCCGTCGCTGCCCCCGCCGCTGATGCTTCCGGTGCAGCTGCTCGTGCCCCCGCCCACCCGCTCGCCGAGGCCATCGGCAAGTTTGTCAAGCAGTACTACGACTCGTCCATGTCCGTTGTTGCTCTGCTCGAGATCGTTCTCTGGTTCCGCCTGTTCCTGTCGGCCATTACTTTCTCCAAGGGCTCGTGGGTCCTGATTTCCGTCTACTCGGCCTTCCTCCGTGCCCGTTTCGCCCAGAGCACGCACGTCCAGAACGGCTTCGCGCAGATCGAGGCCCGCATCGACAACCTGACGGGTGCCCAGGGCATGAACCCCACTGTCCGCAATGTCTGGGAGCAGGCCAAGGCTGTTGTGCGCCAGGGCTACGCTGCCACTGATGTTGGCAAGTACGTCGGTGGTGGCCAGGCTACCCGCAAGGCCGAGTAAACGTGACGCCAGATCACAGTGTGGTGGTTAAATGGCAGTGACTAAGCCACACCGCATCACACAACACGCCAACCAGCCAAATAGAACTAGACCGGTCACGATTACGGAATCACTTGTTCCTATAGTTTCAAATTTCTCGACCGCTTGACTCGAGAATCAACGAGGAGGAGATGAGGAGGAAGCTGAGAGAAGGCGAAGGATGAAGGGGGAAGAAAAGATAAAGGCTGGAGAGGACGATGGGGGGGACAGAGGGCACGGCTTGTATCCGCGATTTCATTGTTAATGCTTGTTTATTATTTCTTTATTTCCTTATTGTACTGTTTCCTTGACAGCTTTACTGTTGTGGCATATCACTTTTTGTTCTTGACTTTCTTACTCCTGCTGCTGTTCTCTTTATTTACTTGGGTTTGCTGATTTGTTGCTTTTGCGTGTTGTCTTCCGCTAGAGCTGCTTGATGGCTCTTCAGAGTCACCTATAATGTGTTGTCAAAGCTATTACTGAGTTGCTATATACAGTGGTGAACAGATCCGTGACGTTTTCATGCTGAAGAATGTGAGCGACGATCAGGGAAATGGGCTCCCTGGCGCCTACTAATCGCATCGAGTTAAATTTAATAGCAAGAATATATCCCGAAATACCGATTGGCGCTACACCAGGTATCCCTGACTACGTCGTAGCTGGCCTGGCCCGGCTGTGACGCACCAAAAAGGCGAGCTCCATCCCTAATGACGTCGTCCCGTTCCCTATATCTACACCTGTGCTTGGCCTGTTTACTTTTGCTCCCTTTCTAGTGCTTCTGTCGTCTGCTTCTCTTTCGTTTTTCTTCTCTTTGAATAATAGCATTTTCTCCGTATCTGTTCCAACACCACCCACTACGATGGCCTCCCTCCTCCGGCAGATCGTCGCCAGCCCGCGCACGCGCCACGACGAGACGGGCCTCGACCTCTGCTATGTCACCGACGATATCATTGCCATGTCGGGCCCGTCGCAAACCTACCCGCAGCTCGCATACCGCAACCCGCTCGACAAGCTGGTGGCCTTTCTCGACAAGGAGCACGGCAAGCAATGGGCCATCTGGGAGTTTCGCGCCGAGGGCACAGGCTACCCTGACGACGCAGTCTACAACCGCATCCGGCACTATCCCTGGCCAGACCACCACCCGCCGCCGTTCAAATTGGTGCCCATGATTCTGGACAGCATGAAAGATTGGTTGGGCCCGGACAGTGGCAGCAAGGACGCAGTCGATGCAGTCGATGCAGTCGACAAAAACGACAAACCCAATGACGCCAAACAAGACTCTCCTAAACAAGACACCAAACGCGTCGTAGTGGTCCACTGCAAGGCGGGCAAGGGCCGGAGCGGGAGCATGGCTTGTTCGTACCTGATTGCCCAGCGCGGATGGTCAGTGGACGATGCGCTTGCACGGTTTACTTCACGGCGGATGCGGCCACAGTTTGGACTGGGTGTGAGCATAGCATCACAGCTGCGGTGGGTGGGCTATGTCGGGCGATGGGCCCAGGCAGGCAAGCCTGCATACCCGGGCGTTCCCGTGCCTCCTGAAACTCGCACAGAGGGTGCTGCAGTATCCAAAGACACAGAGGGCACAGAAGCCGTCGACACCACGGAAGGCGATACAGAAATCCTCGAGATCCATGTCTGGGGACTGCGCCACGGGGTCAAGCTGTCCGTCGAGGGCTATATCGAAGACGGCCGCAAGATCAGCGTCTACCACACCTTCCGCAGCAACGAGCGGTACATCGTGGAAGGCGATGCACCCAGCGGTGGAGGCATTGCCGGCTTGGTGTCTGAAGTTTCGGGCAAATCAGCAACACCGGGCTCCAAGTCACCGTCAAATCCATCAAGCCCGGCAGACTCCAAGTCCCCGACAAACCCCTCAGCGCTGGACGGCTCCCAGCTGATCAATGGCGGCAATGTTGACGTCCAGAGACTAAAGCAAGACACCAACCAGCCGAGCCGGTCTCCGTCTCCCTCGAGCAGCGAGCCAGGCGGCCGAGCTGTCCTCTTCAAGCCCGACACGCCGATCCGCGTGCCCGGACGCGATATCAACATTGCCATTGAGCGGCGCAACAAGCCGGCGTCGTCGTTTACGTCTCTCAAGTCGTTCACCAAAGGCCTGACCATGGTGACATCGGTCGCCCACTTCTGGTTCAACACGTACTTTGAGGGTAATGGCCCCGAACAGGGCGGCCGGCCCGACGACAACGGCGTGTTCTCCATCGACTGGGACCAGCTGGACGGTATCAAGGGAAGCACCCAAAAGGGGATGCGGGCAGCCGAGCGCATTGCCGTTGTGTGGCGGTCTACCAAGTCTGCCACCTCTGGCACGACAGTCCTGGATGAGGGAGTGCATGCGGCCAACTGGAAGGGTGACAACAAAGAGGACCCCGATGCCAACAAACGGCTCGGTCTGCGGCACGAGGACCCGTCGAGTGCCGATGTGAGCCGGGCCAGCAGTGTCCAAGGTGTGCCGACCGACGGCGCCAGCCGCACCACTACGCTCGACGTACTAGCCGGGACGAAAACGAGCGGTCCAGAAGGAGAGGCCCTGGACAGTTCGGCTTGAAACGCAGACATGGGATGACGGAGTTCTTGGGTTATGGCGCTCTATAAGGATATCACCGGGTAGCGTTGCAGTTTGTTTGTTTTGTTTTGTTTTTCTTGTGTTTTTAGTTCCCATTTACATATTCACATACTAGATTCATGCAGAGTTGAGTTGCATACTGTTTCATAGAATCTCTAAATAATTGCCTACAGATTTCTTCTCTGAAATATAAACAATATAGGATGAAAAGCACTTGAAATCATTTTCATAAATTAGAACAAATTTTGAAGAGTTCTAGACGCCATGATATAATCCAAGAAATATGAAAGAAACCAAGGCGTCTGAATAAATCATCGTTAAATATGTGAGTTGAGATAATTCGACTACTATTTTTACTGTTCATGGCACTAAATGAAGCAAAGCCTGGACCCGAGAAACGGCGGGCACACCCCTGGTGGCTGTCCTGCTGCTTGGCCGCCAACCTGCGAGTGGGTAGAGAATGCCCCGCTTTATACACCATTTGGGCGCAGTTCACGACATATCTTATAACATCGACATCGACGTCGACATCGACATTGACATCTACAACCGCATCTACACCTCTCACCTCTAGATCGCATCACATCATTACTCCTCTACAGAGTACTTTCGCAATGACTTCTGTTGCACCGCTCAAGCGCATTTCGGCTGCCCAGCTGTCGGACCTCATCCTGTCGGGCTCCAAGAAGCTCGCCATCGTCGACGTCCGCGATGATGGTGTGTCTCCATTCTACATGCACACTGCACAATCCTTTGCTAACTTTCAAAGATCACATTGGCGGCCATATCAAGGGCTCCCTGCACTACCCCTCCGGCAACCTGGACGTGACGCTGCCGACGCTCGTGCGCAAGGTGCAGGACTCGGGTGCCGAGGCCGTCGTGTTCCACTGCGCGCTCTCGCAGCAGCGCGGGCCCAGCGCGGCGCTGCAGTACGCACGAGAGATTGGAAAATCCAACACGCCTGTCGTAGACATCTCTGTCCAACCGCAGGTCTACGTGCTGGACCAGGGCTTTGTCGGCTGGCAGGAAATCCATGGCGAGGACGAGCGGTTGACCGAGAACTTCCGCCGAGAGATCTGGCGCAACGGCCGGAACCCGTACCTGTAGGGCAAAGGAAAGAAACATTCACATGTGATAGAATTGGTATGCAATAGAAGTACAAGTCAGATTAATCAACTGCATTCCATTGCACCGCCGAACATCTGCCATCTCCCAGCCTTGCTCGAGCAATCAACTAGTGCTAAATACGCTATGATGACCACTGCCGAGCCCAGTGTCAGAGGTCTCGACCGCCCAGTAGACCGCTAATAAACCGCTAAGAATCGCTTCGGAGTAGTAAATCGCGGGTATCTTACATCACTAGAGACTAGCAATCAGCCAATCTACGACTACCCCTGACAGGCCGCCCTAGCAAGCAAACAGGAACCCCACCAGCGTCCACAGGGGCCAATGTCAATATCAGGCGGCGCTGTTATTGGCTGGGAGCCCCAATGTTGACGTTGTGCATGAACGCCCCCTGCAGCCCTGAATTTACGGTGAACACCCGCTGTCCTTCGAGAGCGTGAACGACTGCAAGACTCGAGACATGCAAGCCGCCCGAAGCAGGACAGGGACAATTCTCCGAAACAACGTGAGCCAAGGGCTGACTCCGACGTCACGCGAGCCATCGCCGCCATACCAGCTCAGATATCGGCGACTGTTCAAAACACAATGTCACAATGGCCGCAACACTCCCGCCATCGTCGTCCCTGCTGTCGCGGACCAGGTCCGGCCGCGTGCCGACCGGCAGGGCCGTCGTCCAGAACGGCCTGAACGGGCACTCGAGTCAGATCAGCCTTTCCAGCCTTTCCACCCAGTCCAGCCAAGCACACACTCTGCTGTCACCAACATCTGCCTCGTTCCCGCCGGCATCGTCCGCGTCGTCTACATCGACTAGCATTCCTATTCCCACCTCCTTCGTCGCCATCTTCCTCTCGAACTTGCGCCTGCTCGACTTCGACCTGCGGCCCGACTGGCCCGGCATTACAGCTCGCACATTTTCCGCCAAGGATGCCACCCAGAGCCAGAAGAAGCGCATTCAGAGCGTTGAATGGGCGCTATACCACTTATTCTGCCTCTGGGACAGCCAGGGCGAGGATGTGCGCAAGATGCACCCCCTCTTCCCGCCTGCCGACCAGGTGCAGTCAGTCAACCTCAGGGCGGCCCTGCTACGCGGCCTCGAGCAGGCTAAGAAGACGGGCACCCTCGGCCGCGATGCCATCCTGCGCAAGACCATGCTCGACGAGTGCCGTGGCGAGCGGTTCGAAGAAGTGCTGGCCGTCTTCTCGTCGGCTGTCCTGCGCAGGGTCATGCAGTCCGAAACAGACCAAGGCACAGCAGCACGCGCGCTCGCACTCGAACAGCGCGGCTACTCAGCGGAACGCACACAGCTCAACGGCCTGATTCTCGCACACAAGACGTCTCTGTCACAAAAAATACGGCAGAAAGAGAAGGCGCGTGCACGCTACAAGGACTTTTCTGAACTGCTGGCACTCAAAGAGAGATCCCTCATACGACGACGTGAGCTGGAGACACAGTTGGAGGAACGAGAGAAGGAGAGGGAACAAGTGTCGGACGAAACACAACGACAACTGCAACGGCTAGTACGCAACAACTGGTCGGGCAGCGACCAGTGGATGGATGCGCTGCTGTATGGCGATGTGCGGTCGCGGAAAGACGGTCTGCTATCGGCCGCACCTGACCGAGTATGGCGCCGTGTACAGGCTGGCCGGCTGAGCGAGCTGGACTCGGGGAGTGCAAACAGTGGCGGCTTGCTGGACCAGCTCGACAGGCGAATGGGTGCACAGAAGCAGCGAATGCAGCACTGGGACGAGTATAGTCGACGGATCCTCGGCAAGCCGCTCTCTGGCGCGACTGCTGCGACACACGACAGTGGAACGGAGACGTCAAAGGCACCGCCAAAGAAGCAAAAACACGGCATTGATCTGAGTTTCGGTGCACACGACAAGCTCTATCCACCGTCGTCCACTGCAGGCCCGCGCAAAGGCAGCAAGGCGAAACCACCACACAATGACGACTATGCCAGCCTCCTGCAGGGTTTCCAGGACGAGCTCGCCAACGCCAGCAAGCCAAAGCAAAACAGCCACACGCCCCTTGCCCTGATGCTGCAGGCTCGGAAGGCAAACGGCAAACCAGAAACTAGCCATCGTGGGAGGAACGACGGTGGCGATGAAGATGACGAGTCGGAGATTAGTGATATTGAGGAGCATCCCATCGTCCAGCAGTTGCAGGAGCACCTCTTGGAACAGCAGCAGCAACAGCTGCCACAACTGCCACCGCATCAACTCTATATTAAGCATCCACTATCTGCCGGCCGGTCTTCTGTCGGCCCGACCAGCGAAGATAGCAACTCACCTACACGGCGCCGCGTCCTCCTCACCAAGAGCAGCATGACTTTTAGTGTGCGGTCATTCCACTCGGATGATGAGCCCGAGCCTGATCTGAATCTGAATCAAACGCAAAGCCAAACGCAGAGTCAAATCAGACCAGCACTCATTGAACACCCCATGCCGCAGGCGGTCCGCAAACTGTCCGGCCAGATGATGGGCGACGGGCAAACCCTTGCCTTTCGCACCAGACAGCAGTCACCACCCATCCGGCCGCCTCGCGCGCGCGCTACACCACCTCCCCCATCCCATCTGCAGCAAACACTGCCACCACCACCACCGCAGCCACGCACGCCATCTCCCGACCGGTCACCACCACCGCCCTCACCCTCACCACCTGTCTATTATAACAAGGGCGATAAGCACGACTACGACAGATACAACGCTGACAACTCGCAACTTGTCTCTACTCCGCACTCCATTACAGTCTTTCCACCCGACGATGCTCTCAGCCCGGGCTCGTTGGCGTCGCCGACACAGGACCTGGCCGACCAGATTATGGCATCCATGAGCAATGCATCACCGTCGCCCATGAAGCGGCCGCGGCATACACTGTCTCTTGCCCAGCGAACACGCATGTCCATGGGTATTTGGGACGACGAAGTCGAGGAGCAGGATACTTTGATGGTCAGGCGGCAGGATACTCGGAGAGAGAGAGAGGGCAGAAGCGAGTCGCGACGGCACGAGGCTACCGAGCCCGACGAAGCCAATGAGGCCAACGAGGCAAAGGAAGAGGAGGCCCGTCGCGAGTCCCAGAGTGTCCGCGACAAGGCCGCTGGCTACGAGGACCTCGTGGCGCGCACGCGGCGGAGCATGGCCGGGTTTGAAGCATCACGCCAGAAGGCCCAGCTCGAGCGCCGGCGGTCCCAGCGGATGCGGCCCTCACTTGCGCCAGTTGTGGTAGCTAACACTTTTGATAGCATCGACGAAGATACGTCGATGCTGGCTGACGAGCTCATTGGTCAGGACGACGCTGAGGCTATCTTCCGCAGCCGGCCCAAGATCAAAATGAGCCCGATCCCCAGTCCGACGCGGGAGCTCGAGTACGACTAGATTAGAATGACTAGAATGACTAAAATGACTAGAATGAGTTTGTACACGATACACGAGATAACGAGAACGAATGAGACATGATCATTTCTATTATACATGGACCTATTTCTATATACCTGATCCAACAGCAACGCACGCTGCGATGCTTGACTTTGCTTTTATGACTGTTTTGAGTTTGCCAGCGTCATCAACACCCTTACCAGCCCTGCCGGGCCAGGTCCTTGACACGCTTCACGGTCGTCACCATGCACGTGCGGAACTTGCGCCGCCACGTCTGGGTCGCCAGCCGCTTGCGCCGCAGACCCGGCCGCTCATGGAACCGCTGCTTGTTCCAGTAGTTCCGCGTGCGGTTCAAGCTCAGCGTCACGTTGCACAGCCGGAAGGCCGACGCCACGTCTGTGCGGTTCGACACGTACGTCGTCTTGCCGGCCTCGGGCTTCAGCGGGAACGGCAGCTCGCGCGACTTTTGGTTGAACTCGAGGCTGTTCATCTCGTTGTACTTGTCAAACGACGAGCCATTGGCCGCCGCGCCCTGGCCCTGGCCTGCTCCGCGCCCGTGCTGGCTGTTGCGCTGGTTGAAGTCGTTGCTGGACCACGTGGCCCACTGTGCCGGCTTGTCGGAGGCGTAGCGTTTGTTCAGCGACGCCGTGGGCGAGACTTTGGGATCGGCGGCCTGAGAAGAATTTGGTGAAGCAGCAGCAGCACCGTTTGTGCCTGCTGGTGCGCGCGCGGGAGGCCAAGACTGTGGTGGCGGGCCGTAGCGGAGGGCGGTTGTGGAGAGGAAGCGGGCGGACTGGAAGCGGAAGGGTGAAGAAGAAGAGGAGGAGGAGAGTGGTGATCTGGCGAGGGGTGCCATGGTCTTTGTGAGAGAGGTCATCGTCGTCGTCGAGGTGGTCGTCGTCGTCGTTTGTGAGAGGCCGGCCAAAGCGGACCGTGCAAGTCGCTGGAACTCCATCTTTGATGTTAGCTGCTGACAGAAGCTGGAGCTCTACCAGGAAGATAGACCAAGAAGACAGACAGAAGGCAATATGAAAAAGCTCACTTTAAGTGGTTAACAATGACAGTACAAGTCAATCGCCGATACGCTCGTGATCCGAGGTCGAAGCTTTGCCATACAAAATAGTGACTACAGAGGGGACCACCAAAATTTACCCGGCTACTAGATAATCCGACCCGACCGATTGGATACTGCGGCTGCGTGCTGCTGCTACGAAGAGGGAAAGAACTAGTGCCGTCGCGCGGTTGCGCAGCGCTGTCTTGTTAGTGTGGAGATTTGGCGTGTGTTCCTCGCGCTAGCTTCTAGCCTCTAGCCTCTTACTTTTCTCCAGAGCCTGCTTCACTCCACGACCTCCACGACTGCATAACTACATTGCCAGCCTTGTGCGACACGACAGTAGCGACGACACCGACGACACCACCTCCTGCCGACCCTCGACTCTATAGCTCATCTAGCTGTTAGGGCGAAGCTATTCACCCAGTCTGATTTTGCTCGTTTGCTGCTACAAGACTTGCTCGGCTGCCCAGGAAGTTCGACGTCGACAACACACCTCTCGTCAGCTCACGATGGCATACAATCCCTACGGGGGTAAGTCGAGATCACCTGCTGCTAGTGATGACCGATACCCAGTACTAATTATTGCCAGGCAACCCCTATGGCCAGCCTCCCAGCTACAACCCATACCCCGGCGCAAACCCGATGGGCTACCAAGGCTCAGGTATGCTCGTCACCAACTGCGAACAGCACCATACATCACACAGACAACTAACTCTGACTTTCTTAGCTCCTCCAGGCATGTCTCCTGCTCCGGGAATGGCACCGCCGCCTGGCATGCACAGTGCGACACACACTAACCGTCCGAGTGGCCTGCCACCGTCCTTCCAACCCCCGCCGAACCTCCCCAACATCAACTTCAACGCCCCCGTGATCCGTCTTGGCGGTGCAAACGGACCAACAACAAGTGGCAGCCCCAGCAGCATAAACGGAAACGGAATCGCAAACGGCTTGGGCATGGGCGTCCCCGGTGCTCCCACAGGTCCCTCCGGCAACGGCGGTGGCGCATCGTCCCTCCCTGCGCGGCCCAATCTGCCACAATCGGCACACAGCAATGGCGGCGGCGGCTACGGAGGTAGACGCGGCGGCGAACCAGAGACACCGATGTCAGCCGGCGGACCACTAATGCGACCCGACTTCCGGTCAGGCGGCGGCGGCGGCGATCGTTACGACAACCGATTCGACAACCGCTACGAGCCGCGCGGTGAGCGTTTCGACCGGTATGAGAGAGGCGACCGCAACGATAGAGGTGACCGTGGAGACCGCAACGACCGTGATCGTGGCGACAGAAATGACCGCGACAGACACGACCGGGGACCGGGTGGTGGTGACAGAGACAGAGCAGCCAACGGAAACATTGAGCAGCAGCGCGCCGCAGTGCGCGACAACATGCACGCAAACGTGCCGCCGACCAACGACGAGAAACTTAAGACGATCTTTGTGCACAAGGTTCCGGACGGTGTCGGTGGCGAGGCAGGATTGGAGAGACTGATGAGCCTGGTGGGACGGCTGCGGCGCTTCGATGCGGCCAACTCCCACTTGGCTGATCACGAGGGCAAACTATTTGCGTTTGCGCAGTACGAGGATGTCGACTCCTTAGCGTCGGCCATCGAGCTGCTCAAAGAGGTCAAGGTGCCAGTAAAAAAGCAAGAACCGAAAGAGGAGAAGAAGGACGGCGACGATTCGAATGGGCATAAGGACGACAAGGACGACAAGGACGACAAAAAACACAAGGACGACAAGGACAACGAGGAAACGGATCCTTACAAGGACATTCGGAAAACCACACTACAAATTGCCGTAGACGCCGTCAGCCTGCAGCTAATCGAGACGCACCAAGACAAACAGTCAGACGAAGCCAAAGCCGAGGCAAACGCAAGGCGCTCTGTCTGCAGGACGGCGCTCAAGGCGGCAATACACAAGCTGTTCTACCCGCCACCGCTACAGGAGGCACGCAAGGACGCCAATGGCGACACTATCATGACCGATGGCGTCTTGGACCCGGCATCAGCAGCAGCGGCAGCAGGCATTGAAGTTCTGAACATCCCGCTCTCGGCGCAGGAGGACGAGCTCGCCGATGTGCCGGAGGAGATGCGCGCCATGGTCGCGTCCGAGATTGCGTCGTTCCGCGACCGTAGTACGCAGCGGGACTTGGAGCGGTTAAAGCGCGAGCAGGAGATGGAGGAGCTGGAGCGGCGGCGCAACGGCGACGAGCCCTTGATCAACGGCAAGCCCCGGGGTAGTGCAGCCAATGGTGACCGCCACGGCGATCGTGAGCGCGAGCGTCCGCGCCGGTACAGAGAAGACCCCGACACGGACGCGAGCGACGACGAACTGTACGGCCGCGACCAGCGCAAGCAGAAGAATGAGGACGAAAAGCAGTACCAGGAGGCCGAGCGCAAGTGGGCGAACCGTGAACGGCAGCGGGCGGCAGCACTGGACCGTGAAAAGGATCGCGACCGTGCCGAAGGCGACAATGCGGTGCGCCACCGCGACGAGGCCCTAGAGCACGACAAGGCGTGGGACGACGAGCGCGAGGCACAGCGCAAGTCTGCACTATACTACCGCGACCATGCGGCATGGCAGCGCAAGCGGGTACAGGAGCGCGCCGAAGAGGAGTCCAAGGATGCAGCCGATCGTCGTGCAGAGCAGGAGGAGCAGCGCAAGCAGGCGGCTGAGATGGAAGCGGCGCGCGGTATGGCCGACTCGTTCCTGGCACAGCAAGCCGAAGAGATGGACGTGCGCGAGGATGCACCGACGAAGCAGGCAGACTACAAGGACAAGAACAAGAACAAGAAGCAGGCCAACGGCGACGATGCACCGCAAAAGGTGACGATCTCGTTTGGTGCAGCAGCGCAGCGCAACCAGGCGCAGCGCGGAGCAGCGACGCGGCGCACAGTAGCCGAGGTGGAGGGCCTGCTGGACGACGAGGAGCAGGACGACGCATCGAAGCGGCGCCAGCTTGTGCCGATTACGTTCGAGCCCATGTCGGCGGCGGCGCGCATGTCGGACGAGGAGCTGAACCAGGCAGTGCGGGCGCTGGCGCAGGAGATCCCGACGGAGCGCGAGGGCCTGTGGGCGTGGCCGGTGGCCTGGACGTTCCTGGACAAGGACGAGAGCAGCATCATCCGGGACAAGCTGCGGCCGTTTGTGGAGAAGAAGGTGGTCGAGTACCTCGGCGTGCAGGAGCAGTTCCTGGTGGAGGTCGTGGAGCAGCACCTGCGCAAGCACGGGTCGCCGCAGGAGCTGGTGGAGGAGCTGCAGGAGGCGCTGGACGAGGCGGCAGAGGACCTCGTGAAGAAGCTGTGGCGGATGGTCATTTTCTTCACCGAGAGCGAGAAGCGCGGGCTGCCGGCGTAGGCGCTGCTCTGATGTCCTCGTGCGTGACCTATGCGCTCTCCATTCTACATTGTTGTTTTGCATTTTACTTTACTTGTCTGCTTGTCTGCTTGTTTGTTTGCTTGTTATTGCCATCTATTTAGCGCACTAGTTGTCTACATATCGGAATGGGATGGGATCAAAATGGTAATACTATCTTCAAGAGACATCGTGGCGGTTGACGTTGCACGGCTGTGATGCTGAATAATATCGTACGTCTGAAAACGTGGGGTACTGTCGATCGCCTGTTGCGGAGAACTAGGCCCGGCCGTTGTGTCTTGGGCCTAACGCTGCAGGCTACTCTGTACAACCGAGGCACTCCACACTGCTACGACGTCAGAGCTAAGCTCCCCCCGGACAATCAGCAAACCGAACCGAGCTACCCCAGGTTTCTTCTGTCTACCTCGTCCTCGTCCTTATTTATTCGACTTCTTCTGCTCTGCTGTGCTCCTCGCTATCAAACTACTCCCTATTCCCATCGTATCATCACAATGTCTCAGTTTACGTCGCCGCCGCCAGAGGTGCCCGACGTCCTCGTCACGTTCCCCGTGCCCCATGTCCTGCTGGTCACCCTCAACCGCCCCAAGCAGCTCAACTCGCTGCCTACTACGCACCATGCGCCGCTCGATGCCTTGTTCCGCTGGTTTGACCGCGAGCCGTCGCTCCGGTGTGCCATCGTGACTGGTACCGGCCGTGCGTTCTGTGCCGGCGCCGACCTCAAGCAGTGGAACGAGTCACACAAGAGCGGTGCTGGGCAAGATGCAGCGCGCGTTGACAAGTGGACCAACTCCGGCTTTGGCGGCCTCAGCAACCGCACCGGCAAGAAGCCCGTCATTGCGGCTGTCAACGGCCTGTGCCTCGGCGGCGGCATGGAGATCGCCGTCAACTGCGACATGATTGTGGCGGCCGCAGCGGCCAAATTCGGCCTGCCCGAGGTCAAGCGCGGCGTCGTAGCCGTTGCCGGCGCGCTGCCGCGTGTTGTGCGCACGCTGGGCCGGCAGCGGTCGGCCGAGATGGTGCTGACGGGGCGCATGTTTTCAGCCGACGAGATGGAGCGCTGGGGGATTGTGAACAAAGTCGTGCCGGACGGACAAGACCTCCTAAAGGAAGCCATCGGGCTGGCAGAGTCTGTGGCCAACAACTCGCCGGATGCTGTGATTGTGTCGCGCGAGGGCATGCGCATGGGCTGGGAGGGCATAGCACCAGAGCTGGCGGTCAACCTGCTGGAGCGCGGCATGTACAGCAGCATTGACGGCGGCGAGAACATGAAGGAGGGCGTTCTCAGCTTTGTCGAGCGGCGAGATGCCGTGTGGAAGGACAGCAAGCTGTAGATGGCCATATCTCTTTGCGTCTCTGGCAACGATATAGCTGGAGCTTATCATGATACCTGCAGCTTCTCGCAATCGCTAGAACAGCCTATTCTTGTACAGCCATAGCAGGGCCGTATCTCCCTGGCGCCACGACTGAAGACCATGACTTAAGACCGTGACAAAATAAAATCACAGCAACATCCAGCTGCTCACATCTCACCCACTGACACCATGTTTTGAGATAGTTGTAGTCTGAATCGAGTACTTGCAAATCCGTTGTAGTGTCTCGTGATGCACGAACTGCTGTGCGGAATCGGCAAAGCGACAGTGCTTGGATAACTGCGTGAGATATACTCTAAGCCTGGTGTGTGATGCAGCTGTATATAAGCATCCCATATTAACAAGTTTAATGAGGATTGTCTAGATACATCGTCTGAAGGAGATTATGTCATACACCACCACCGCTCGCACCTTCAGTGGGGTAGCGTCCCTGCCATATTCTGGAAGCTTCGTCTGACAAATAAGGACTCAGCGGCCGATTTCAGAAGGTTTGGGTGGGGCCATACACCGTTGTTGGTTCTGTACCGGTCGCTCCTTCTACCTCTTTCGGGTTCCATTTACAGGGGTGTCTGGCTGGGAAGGTGCGTGCACCCCACCCTGCGAGGCTCTTGCCTTAACCACTTGTATTCCTCTCTAGTCCTCTTCACCCGGCATCACGCTCACCCCCTCCTCCTTTCACTCTTCCACGTTTGCGGCGTCGTGAGCCTCGTTCTCTTATTCTATCTATATATTTTACGTTACTGCTGTTCGCTGTGCTCATCTATCCAGCGTTTTATAGTTCTTCCCGAACAGCTGCCGATAAGGGATCGATCACTCATCGATCATAGATCCGGGATCTATCCGCTACTGCGACCGAGACAAGGCCGTCATCCGACACTTGACAAGGCTGAACATCTTGTTACGTTCATCGCATAAAGATAGGCAGTTTGATTAGTTCTCCTATCTAGCCTTTATCGACTTACTCGTACAATTTATATATCACCTTCCTCGAATTTTAGAAACTACTAGCATCGGGCAGTAGTTGACGACTGCCAGCATTCTAGACCACGACAACACTACACCGTGCATCTCTCCAAGGCTCTGCTTTTCACCATGTCTGGCCAAGCGCTTGCATTCAAGGAGCAGGGCAACCGCCACTTCATAAAGGGAGACTACTCTGCCGCCGAAGGATTGTACTCGAATGCGTGAGTTCTCTCTTCCACCGGCAGTCACATCGGGAGCCGCACTGGCAGTGGCAGCCTCCATGCTAACTTGGCTGTCCAGAATCATCGCAGATCCAAAGAACCCTGCCCTCTACACCAACCGCGCCCTTGCGCGGCTCAAGCTCGACCAGTGGAACGATGTTGTCTATGACTGCCGCACATGCCTCGACCTGGCACCCGACAACATGAAGGCATACTACTACCTGTCACAGGCAGAGCTAAATCTGCGCGAGTTTGATGCTGCTGTTCAGCACTGCCGGCAAGCGCAGACGCTGTGTGCCCAGACCGAGGACAAGTCGATCACCAATATCACAAACCACTTGCTGGCTTGCAAAAAGGCACGGTGGCAGGACAAGGAGCGGCTCCGGCTGCGCCAGTCGCAGCCTCTCGAGAACGAGGTGGTGGAACTCCTGGAGGCCAAACGCGACGAGGACCTGGCTACCCTGGACGGCGAGGACCGGAAAGAGGCCGAGGCTGACTGGCAGAAGAAGATCAGCGAGCTGCGGTCGACGTTTGAGCTCTCACGGTGCCGGAATGAAAAGCACCGCGAAGTGCCAGACTGGCTCGTGGACGACATCACGTTTGAGATATTGGTCGATCCTGTCATGACCAAGACAGGCAAGTCGTACGAGCGCGCTGCAATCCTCGAGCACCTGCGGCGGTCACCCACCGATCCTCTGACGAGAGAGCCTCTGCAGGCATCTGATCTGAGGACAAACCTCACCCTCCGACAAGCCTGCGAAGACTTCGTCGAGGAGAACGGCTGGGCTTATGATTGGTAGTTATATTGTTGTTATATCTTGCTGGCCTGCTACCTTGCTTCTTGGCTTCTTTTTTATCCGCTTTCTACGTTGTAATTTTGTACTTTGGCCAGTTTTGTTGTTAATTTCCTTTATGTCTCTTTATTTAACGGCTTATGATACGACGGCAGCGTTGCAGACTACTTCCGCAGTCACCTGCATCAGACGAGTTTTGCTTTTTTTGTTCCTACTACCTCACAAAATGTATTCAGTCCTTTGACTTCAACCGTCTGCCTCACTTCAATCGTTGAGTTTCTCAAAAGCTGCATTCTCACACAGCAATATTCGCCCCGTTGCGCATAAACAATCTGCGCATCCGTCCCACCCTGCTTCTACCCGGAATAGAAGCATCGGAAGTAAAACCTTGCAAGGAAACAGCAGCCTTGTCAACCTCACTCAACATGGCCGCGCCTGCAGGCTCACCATCCGTGCTTATAGTGATGACCGTGCTCTTTGATACAGTTGGTGCTAGAGCTCGGGCTTGGGTTTGGGCTTGAGCTTTAGCCCCATGGCCCTCCTCCGTCTCTTGTTCTAAAATTTGGCGACAATGGTGGTTGGCAGATTCCTGGCTCTCTCCCGTTTTGACTTTTACAAGATTCGCTTTGTGACGGCATGTCTTGCTGGACTTGTTAGTCCCGCTGGCATCACGGCCCATTTCGCGCAGCACCTCGCGCACCACGATTTCGAATATTTGCTCGATATTCTCGCCAGACCGGGCGCTCGTTTCCTGAAAGGGGACAGCCAGCCGCAGTTGGTGAGCAAGGGCTTCACCGTCCGAGGAGGAAACCTCCCGGGACCGATGATCCGCGGCGGATGGTATGTTCTCTGGTCGCTGAGTGTGTGAGCCGGCACTTTCAGGCTCCTCTCTGCCGACGGGTTCTGGTGCTGATTCCAGCCTGCTGATCTGGAGCCATTTCTGGATGTCGTTCTCTTTGGAAGCCTCGTCCAGCTGCTGCATATTTGCAGATTGAGATGTGAGGAGGTCGGGTCTCTTTGGTAAGTCAGACGATGCCGCTGCCTTTCTTCTCTCTAGCCCGGCCATGAGTTCCGCGTACATGATGCTTTCGTAATAGAGTGGGCTCATCAGACTTCCGCGAACAATATCTTCTCTCTCTTCTTTGCTCTCTTTGACGGCTGCAAGTCCTAGTCCGGACCCGATTTTAATCGGACGCTCACAGTCGACATCGCTCTTATTGCCGACGAGGCCGACAACAATTTCACCCGACCCCGTACGGCCTGTGAGGTCGTTGCCGCCGCCACCAAACCAGCCCGTCGTACGACTTCGGGTCGTACTGGCATGGTGTGCTGCTTTGCGGTGGTGGCTGTGGTGGTTCTTGCGCGTGCATACGGGAATTTCGGCGTGCAGTGTCTTGACGGCATCAAATGAAGCACGATTACATACATCATACACCAAGAGGACAGCATCGTAATCAGCCTTGCTGTGGACTTGCTTGCGGGCGTGGACGCTCTTGTGCAGCGCCGGGTAGTTGATGACCTCGACAAGATAGGTGCTGTTTTCGCGGACACATGCACTGCACGTGCCCTCGGAGTTGACAAGAGTACGCTCGTCAAGATCGAGAGACTGTGTGTCGTGAGCATAAGTGGCCGATGAAGCAGATGCAGCAGATGCGGCGCTGTTGGACTTGGAGGTTGGAGTCCGTTCGCTGGCAGAGGCTGCGACTGTCTTGTCACCGGAGACAGCCATCTTGGCCCTTTTGTTTTCTGTGTCTTTCTCGTCCTTTTCACCGTGTCGTTCAAGTTCTTCGTATTTCTGGCCACACTGGCTGTCGTCGGGAGCGGGTGCGAGTGTAAGGAACCGTCGACTGTTGAGCGTCAATGCCGGGTTGTAGGGCGGCGGATACAGCTTTGTCGTAAACTACCCAGTTAACAGCGGCACAGTGCAATATGAAACGGCTTGCAACATACCCTCGACTCGATGCAGTTCTTGCCTACGCCTTCAGCTCCCAGCAAAAGGACGCGGATCGTCGGGTTGGGTGTGTATCTTGTCATTGTGATCTTGGCGTTGGGGATGCAAGCAGCGAAGCAGAGAAGTAGAGAAGCTGAGAAGCAGAGAAACGAGGGAGAGGGAACAATATGAGCACCGAGATGGGGGGTGAACCACAGAGTCTTGCAGTATACGTGTGTAACACTGGTTCTGTTTGGTGAATATCAGCTCGTATATCTAAAATGTATATCCAATATCAACCTCTGCATCAGATATGCCGTCTTCGCTGGTGGCCGGCGGTCACGAGAGACGAGAGAGAGACGAGGGGAGATAGCGCATGGACCACGACGTCTCCGAGTCCAGAACGCCGTGATTCGAGAGAGATGGAGAGGCTGTCTCTCGGCTGTCCGACATTGCTGTCCATCTGACGTGACCCCTGCATAAAGCCGAGTGCAGGTGTAGCCATCGATGCGCAGACGGGCAATACAAGAGTCATTGCAGAGTGAGCCCGAGGTGATGTCTCTCTGATGGCGACGTGAGTTATCGTAAACTAGTCTTGTGATGTATTTGTCGACTGTCCTGTCGCACACTGTGCTCGTCGACTGGACTGGTCCTGCTGATGCAGTCACACCTCGTCCATCTGTCTACACTGTTCCCCGGCACCGAAGGCGATCACTGTTTGGGTACGACGGCATGGCATTCGACTGCCTTGAATATGTCCATCCCAACGAACAAACCGAAACGCAAACATCAGGCTGAATAGCTAGGTCCTGCTAACTTGACCGGATGCTCGATACTTGTTTACCCAGTGCCCCTTTGCTAGAGGAAGGATACTGCATATCAGGGTCGGGAATGGACCACGGTAGACATAAAAACATATACACACAATGGGTGTGTGATAAACTATAACATGTACACTCAGATAGCTTTCTTCAATATATAGAACAAATCAAACAATAAGTGATTATCATTCCCATCATGCCGTCGTAGCTATCATGACAATTAAATACAGCGCTTATATGAAGTTACCCAAGACACAAATACACAGATACACAAAATACAAATACAAATATACAACACACGGAGCAGCGAGCCTATACCCTCTAGATAAAGGCCCCGCCATTGCCGCCGCGTGGAGGACTGTACCGCCGTCCACCTGGTGGCGGTGGGGGTGGCGTCGTGTCTTGTCTGTGCTTTGCTTGTCGTGAGCGGCCCTGGTCTTGGCTGCCGACACTGCCGCTCTTTTCACGGCCGCGCGAAGGCGATGTGTTCCGGGGCGACGTGCCGCCGGGAGCGGTAATGCCGCGGCCATATTTCTGCTCCTGCTTCTCCTGCCGCTGGTCCATGCGCATGATTTCGTTGTATGCGCGGTGCGCCGAGTTGCGCTGCTTGCCGTAGCCGTCATCTTCCTCCTCTTCCTCTTCGTCGAACACGGGCAGCGCTGGTAATGACCGCGAATCGCCCTTGACTAGCCCGAGCCGCTCCTCTTCGGTCGACCCTTTGACTTGGGGCGTCGAGTAGCCGCGCGATGCCGAGACGGGCGGCCGGCTTGGTGGACGGCCCGTGCTTGTGTGTGAAATCATGTGCGCGTGTGGCACAGAGAATTGTTCATCCTCCTCCTCTTCGCGGTACACGTGTTCGGGCTCGGGGGTGGCGTTTTGCTGGTGCCGCTTGAAGACGTTTTGGAACGAGAACTGGCGCTTCGCAAGATGTGGTGGCGGGTGCGGCGGTTCTGTCAGAACACTGGCGGCATCGCTCGACGCATAGCCGCTGGCGCCTGTGTACTCGGTCTTGGTGTTGGACGGCAGGCCGTACCGCGCATCGTTGTCGTAGTATGTGTTGGCATTCGAAGACGCATTCGCAGGCATAGAGATCTCCGTCAGCTGGACGGGATGCATGGGGCTTTGCAGCTTCGTATGAGTGTGAGGGTGGAGAGAAGAAGGGTCGTCAATGTCGTTATTGTGGCTGGGCAGCAACACGCTCGTACCCCGGCTGCGGCCGCGGCCGCGAATGGTGCCGGCAATACTGGAGAGCATACCAGGCGTCGTAGGGCGGTCGAGGGCGGCAAGTTCTTCGTCGGTGGGCATGTGCGACCAGCCGAGAGGTGGATGTGTCGGGGGTGCACCGGGCGTAAAAGGGCGTGACGAGACGGTCTGCGAGCGCGAGCGCTGGCTGCCGACCGTTGTGCGGCGGCGGCGAATACCGTCCCATTCGTACATTGGCGTTGACGGCTCGTGCTGCTCAATGTTGCCGCCGTGTTCGCTGACAGTTTCAAGCTCCATGCGCTCACGCATCTTTTCTTCGTGCATGCGCTTGAGCTCGGCAATTTCCCAGTTCTGGCGCGCAGCCGAGATGCGACGCACGATAGCGGCAGTGCCGCGAATGGCATCGGCCTTGGGTTCGGTCTCGGACTGTTCCTGCTCGGCAATGGTCTGGATCTGGTCGAGGTCACCGCTGAAAACGGCAGTATCAGGCACATCCTTGGCGGACTTGGAGAGCTGCAGCAGCACAACACCAGAGCAGATGGTGAGGAAGCCGTTGACGACGGTGACAATCGAGCTGGCGGTGCCCTTGAAACCCTGGAAGAGGACGGCGGATGTGACGATGGTGGTGCTGGTGAAGTAGACGTAGTAGGTGGGCGTGACCATGGCAGCATTGAACAGGTTGAGTGCCTTGTTGAGAAAGATGATCTCGGTCAGCAGGGTGCAGATGACAAAGACCAGCAGAATGTAAAAAAACCACTGGTTGAACTGGTTCTTGGTGCCGCTAGCAGCTGCAACAATGGCCGAGCCGAGACCCTGTGTCGCAACGACACTCAGGCCACCGACCCAGCTGCAGATGCTGATGTAGACAAGCATGTTCTTCTTGCCCCAGCGCGGGCCAGCCCAGAACGCAGTGGCCGCGGAGCCCAGGAGAATAACGCCGGCGTACGACAAGAAGCCGGGCTGGATGACAAAGTGCTGCATCTCTTGGATCGTGGCGACAGACGCCTCTTCGGGCGCATTCATGACGATAACAACGGAGCCAACAATACATAGAAAGCAGGCGACCTTGCCGACCATGCTGAGGCGCTCCTTGAGGAAGATGGCGGACAGGATGGTGGTGAGGACAACGGAGAGGGCGCCGAGGGGCGTCACGAGAATAGCGTCGGTAAAGGCGTAGGCGACAAAGTTGCAGATCTCGCCGATAATCATGAGGGTCATGCCGGCCCACCAGTACATGTTCTTGAGGTAGCCATAGCCCTCGCCGGCGACTTCATTGTACTTTTCGTTGGCCTTGAGGAGACCGAACTTTTTGAGGACAAACGAGGTGCCGATAAAGGCGCCGGAGCTGATGGCGAGCGAGATGCCAATGATCTTGTAGACGGCAGGCTTTTCGGTAGTGGTGGCATCGGAGGTCGAGGAGGAGGTGGCGTTGGCGGCGGATGTGGTCTCGTCTGCGCGAGCATAGAGCTCGTGTGCCAAGGCGAGCACTTCGCCTGCCTTGTCCATCGTGTTGAGTGTGATGCGTATTATTTGGTGAGCAGTGAGTAGGAAGGTCGGAGAGGGAGGGTCGGGGAGGACGGCCTCAGCAAACGGCAACTAGGCCGCTGCGAGCGGGAGGCGGAGGGAGCGACGAACGGACGGATGGCTCTGATCGCATAAACGTTGGTAGTCCGGGGTAGTTGCAGATTTGTAGATGTAGAGATAGATCCGTAGGGGTTGGAGAGACGGGGCGTAGTGGTGAGGTCCAATTAGAGTCGATCGGGCGTAGTTGTTGACATGGAGAGATCGAAGAGTTGAAGATGAAGAGTAAAAGAGACGAAGACGGAGACGAGCATGGAGTGTTGTGTGACAGTTGGCCAGGTGTTGCGAATACGAGACGAGACGACGAGGATGTCGCAAACCGCGAGTATGGGAGTCGGGAATAGGAACAGGAACAGGAATAGGAGACAGATAGAACAAGTCCAAGAGAAGAAGGCCAAGCAGTGCGAGGTGCAGCGTTTGTCGACCGGGCTCGTAATGTTATTTTGTTATGCGGCTGTCGCTGGGGAGAGGGTGAGGGAGGTGGACCAGTGGATGTACAGGGGTGTGGTTATGAATTAAGATAGAGAAATGAAGAGAGAGAGGGAGTTTGAAAGAGAGAGAGAGAGAGAGAGAGAGAGAGAGAGAGAGAGAGTCCGTGGAGAGAAAAGACCGAATGGTGATTAGAGCGAGACCAGAGTTGTCGAAGAATAGGAGGTCGAAGGAGAAGTCGAAGGGGACATCAAAGAGGGATCGAAGAGGGATCGAAGAGAAACAGTAGAGGTTAGAGGATGCCCGTATCGATGATATCTGTTGGCAGAGGTTCAAGTGCGTCTGTGCGGAGTCTTGTTGTCGTAACTACTCTGGAGTGGAAGAAGACTAGAAGGGAGAGGCTGTCGTTGGGCCACAGGAGGTGACCTGAGACAGGAGCCGCGAGGTCGATCGAGGGGTAGGGGTGATAGTGGTGTTGAGTGCAGTGTATGTAGTGGAAGAGGTGTAGAAGAAGAAGTAAAAGGGAGAAGAGAAGGCCGATCGGAGTTGAGCAAGGCGAGAGACGAGAGGCGGAAGGCTGAAGATGAAGGCTGAAAATGAAGCCGAAGACAACGCCCGACGCTGAGGCTCAGATGCGATTCGCAACCAACAGTAGATCGAAAAAGGGAATAAAGAACATCCAAAGAACATACGCAACGACGAAGCGGCTATGGGGTCAGCGACGTACGCACATACAGAGAACGAGAAGACAGCGGGAGAGCCTGGAAGCACGTCGTAGCGTGGGCGACACGCAGGAGTAGGACTGGATGTGGATTGCGCGAGGTTGTTTTGACGTTAGTCGGGAGACATGTGCGATCGGCCAATCCGGTTCGGGAATGGCGTGGGTTAAAGCGGGGCTGCACATGGCGACGCCGTCTCTTTCCAACGTACCTTGACACGTACTTACAGTGCGTGTGTACTTTGACATGGCCTTCTAGCCAGCGGTCGTGGAGCAACGCCTATATCTGGCAGACAGCGGTATACTGTGTGCATACTGTGTGTGTACGGTACGTACTCTTGGCGGCAGTTTCGAGTTTCAAGACGGGGCAGACGGGGGCAGTGCAGCTGTCGACGGGCATTTAACCCGTCTCCCGTTTCTCTCACTCTCACGAGCATGGCAAGACGTTCTGCGTCAGCCTGGTACGGCATTCAAACAACGGAGAATAAAGTGTTTCGTGGAGACCGAGACACGACGACACGACAGCACACAAGCCGAGTGTCGTCGACGAGGCCTCTGGAATGTGTCAACAGTCAACTAGCTGCAGATCAGAACTGGAACGAGACTGGAGTACAGAAATAGAAATGCTAAATGGAAATCGACATGCCCAACGACAGGCGTATTCGGGTGCAGGGCTCCAGTGTACTCCATACTCCGTATGTACGCGACTCCTGCACGCTGGCGAGATATACGAGATCTGCTGCTCCTTCGTGCGGGATTAGGCACGGAATCCCGTCTGTTTCTGTATGCAGGTCGCAATATTGAATACCTGCATCAATGCATAGGCAATAGGGCAACGGGACAAACCACGCATGTTCTGCGGAGTAGACTGCCTTGTGGCTTGATATTGGTAGGCTGTGGCCGAGACGGATCATCTTTTAAGTGTACGTGATGGCCAGAGTAAAAATAGATTTAGTCAAGGGGCGAAACAGCCCAGAGGCCTCACGGTTTAGCTGATAGGAAACGGAGTGGTAGAGAATGCTATTTAGCAAAGTAGGAAAGAATACGTAACGAAGTAGGGAAGAATAGTGAAAGAGACGAAATAGGGCAAACATGTTTGTGCGAGCGTTTCGTCCGTCGCAGTGGCTATTTCCATCGGCTCGTGCCCATGGCCGTGGCCGTGTGTCTCACTGTCGGCTCTCGTAGTTCTTTATGTCTAGTAAAGAACAATAGTCTTGATCACACTGTGTTGCCGCCTTGGCTGACCTCAAAGCTGGTCTCGGGCTGGCCCTACGGACGATCCTATCCTGGGCGTCTAAACTAAGCACGTCTAATCCACGCAGGACAAGACAAGCAGGGCAAGACAAGCATGACGAGACAGCCAATCAGCTAGTATGGTTCAGAGTCAGTCCGTGTTGGCCATCAGTTCATTCTCACCAGACTCATCACAGCGCATACAACACAATGAAACCGAGATATGCATAAAACAGAGCATGCGAATCAATTCTAGACGCAGAAACCAGATCATGTATCAGTCAAGCGCTGCGGTCGTTACAGTGGTTGATACATGTTACAGACAGGGATGCTATCTGGATTGGCACCTGATACCACGCGTACATTGATCTGCTGGACTTGCTAGCAGCTGCTCTTGCAGCATCGCTTCAGATAGATGCATCCACAGACAGCATCAGAGGTCTGCAAGATAGTCAATATAGAGCATACCTGCTGCCGGAGCTTAGTAGGGAACTCGAACTGCAAAAATGAACATGCTCTATCACTTTTTTCGATTGCTTATACTTCTGCTTGATTGCTTGCTGTGTTTTGACCTAGCTGAACGCCTGGAAAGATATGGCGAGAGTGAGATGCAACAAGCTATATAAGTAAGCTCGTAAAGATCAGCTCATAGCTCGGTTCTATTTATCAGTCTCACGTCATAGAAATGCCTTGCCTGGCCATCTGTGTACAAAGCTGACGAGCTTGCTGGGCATTGTTATTGATCGTAGATACCAGACACAAACTCAAGTGCATATTAATAAGCAACTCCCGGGAATGAGACGACCCTGCTCCCCTAGTGAGACATGAACCGGGATGCCGTTAGCAGCAGCTATCCGAAGGAAATAGACATCCTTCATCCAAGACTAGTGAATCATCAACCATCGAGACAGTGTTGGTGCGCTTCCCCGCAGGGCCGGGAAACGCCTCCGGGAAAGCTTCCCGTACCCCGCAACAGCAATGAATCAGCCATGCTGGCAGACCAAAGACCAACAGTAACGTGAGGGTGATCTAGACTAGATGACTGTCGACCACCACTTACACGGGGTAGTGGTTGCCGCTGCGATTTGGCCACACAGCTACCCCTACTGAGTCATGGTGCGTTCATGTCCGTGATACTCCCGTGCATCGCCGGAACTTGAGGTAGTCTTGGGAATACTGGTTGTGGCTCGCATGAATCATTAGCGTCGTCAACCGGCAAACAAGGGATGCCATATGGACGGCAACGGCAGCGGCTCAATGGCTGTCTAGGAGTAGATAAGAGTGCTTTCGATATAAGAGCCTGTTCTCCCCTCCTTGTGCAAATCTGCATGTCTCCAAATCTTCAAGTCTAAACACTGCACCTGCAAGGCATTTCCATCTCCTATACAATATACCTCGCCTACATCTACTGCAACATGGGCTCTGTTGGTGATAACGGTGCCGAGCCGAAGCGGCCTATCCGCATTGCCGGCTGCTCCGGCGGCGTCTACGACCGCAAGCGTGCCATCCACGACATGGCCAAGTATGAAGACGTCGACGTTATAACCGGCGACTGGATGTCCGAGTGCAACATGACGCTGCGCGGGTCCGACAAGCGCGACCGCCTTGCCCAGAAGGCCATGACGTCCGGCTCGACGCTCGTGGCCAAGGGCTACGAGCCTTACTTTCTCGAAGAGATCGACCCGGCCATTCCCTGGCTCGCCAAGAAGGGCACCAAGATTGCCGTCAACGCCGGTGCCAGTGATGTGCACGGGCTGGCCGCCGCCGTCAAGGAGCTGATCAAAAAGCACGGCGTGTCCCTCAAGGTGGGCGTCGTGGACGGCGACGACGTCACCGATGCCGTGCTGGACCTCTACCAAAAGGGCGAGCCGTTCTTGAATCTGCCGGCGAACAAGCCGATCAGCGAATGGGGCTACGACCCCATCTGCGCGCAGTGCTACCTGGGCGGCACGGGCATTGCGGCCTGCTTTGCCGGTGGTGCGGACATTGTGCTGTGCGGCCGCGTCGCCGATGCGTCCGTGACCGTCGGCGCCGCCATGTGGTGGCACGGCTGGACGCGCGACGGCTCCATTGCCGAACTGGCGGGCGCGCTCATGGTCGGCCACATTATCGAGTGCAGCACGTACGCAACGGGTGGCTACTACAGCGGCTTCAAGGATCTGGGCGACAAGGACCTGGACTTGGGCTACCCCATTGCCGCCATCGACCACAAGGGCGAGGCCGTCATCAGCATGGAGCAGGGCCGCGACGGGCTCGTCAACATCGAGACCGTGGCGTCGCAGCTGCTCTACGAGATCCAGGGCCCGCTGTACTACAACTCGGACGTCACGGCGTCCATCGAGGACGTGCGGCTCGTCCAGGTAGCGCCCAACGAGGTGCACGTGTCGGGCGTCCGCGGCCTGCCGCCGCCGCCGACGACCAAGGTCGGCATTACGGCCAAGGGCGGCTGGCAGGCCGAGTTCCATTTCTACCTCACGGGGCTCGACGTCGAAGAGAAGGCCGCCATGATCGAGCGCCAGACCAAGGCGCGCATGGGCGCGTACCTCGACAAGTTCTCGTGCCTCAAGTTCATGACTGCCGGCCACGTGCCCGCAGACCCGCGCTCGCAGGACGAGGCCACCGTCGACCTGCGCATCTTTGCCCAGACGCGCGACCCAGAGCTGCTCGCGGGCTCGTCCTTTGTCGACGCGGACCGTGGCTCGTTTGCGCGTTTCTGCATCGAGAACCTGCTGCAGTCGTACCCCGGCGGCACCATGGCGCCCGACATGCGCACCGCCATCGGCCGGCCCTTCTTCGAGTACTGGGTCAGCCTGCTGCCGCAGACGTTTGTCAAGGAGACGGCGCACCTGCCCGACGGCACGGTGCTGGAGATTCCGCCGCCCACACAGACGCGCGTGTTTGCGCGCGAGCAGCCCAGCTACGACACGGCGTCGCCCGTCGATCTGAGCACGTTTGGGCCGACGACGAGGGCGCCGCTGGGGTACATCGCCCTGGGCCGGTCTGGCGACAAGTCGTCCAACTGCAACCTCGGGCTGTTTGTGCGGCGCGACGACGAGTGGGCGTGGCTGCGCACGGTGCTGAGCACGGGCAAGCTGCGCGAGCTGCTGGGCAAGGACGATGTCGGGCGGCAGATTGACCGGTGCGAGTTCCCCAACATCCGCGCCGTGCACTTTTTGCTCAAGGATCACCTGGACCGCGGGTTCAACTCGACGTCGAGCTTTGACTCGCTGGGCAAGAACCTGTGCGAGTACATCCGGTGCAAGCAGGTCGACATCCCAGACGTCTTCCTCGCACGAGGCAGGGTGTAGTTGGTATAGACTTTGCTTTGGGGTTAGTTGTCTACATATTTGTATATATCCAAAATCAAATATTCAAGCGAACAAATCATGACGAGGTATCATTCAGAGGGTTGCATGCTATGCCGACCGCGGTCATCGCTGCACCAAGCCCGGCAGCTGAGAGGATTGCCTCTCTGATTAATGAGGCATACAGTCTGGAATTGTAGTGGCTATACTTGACTGCCATGTTCTCTGAGTGCGTGGTTTCGTGTTGTTCAGACAGGGTCGGTCCCAGGAGTCTAGGCCTATGCAGACATGACATGTGTCGGTCACGAGGACGGTAGAGGCAAATTGACGCGGTCGGTGCCGACTTGAGCAAGCCTCGTGGGCTCTACCGGACAATGCAAGAACTCGGTAACCCCACGGGGATGTTTTCATTATGGAATAATTACGAATCGCAATTGGGGTTTATGCAATCAAAACTCCACGTAGGATTAAAGATTGCATACTAGCTGCAGTGTAAATATCGCATAGATATTATGTAGGCTACAAATATCACCATAAATATTCTCCACCCTAAATGCACTACATAGTATAGATCTACTCTCATCATGAGCTCTCTCGCTGCCTCACATCTTCATTTCCACAACTCTTGCTAAAGCTCTCGTCAACTCCAAGGACATCCGCTGCCATCACTCATCCACTCGTCCCTTCATCCCACACTCCACGCTGTATCCCACTAATTCCACTAACCACCCGCACTAAGCACTCCCACTCTCCCACTCTCCCTTCCACGTCTCCGCCGCCCGCCATCCGCGTCTCCATTGTCCCATCGCCACCCGCCATCCCATCCGCATTCCATCCACCATCTACCGTGCCGGCCTAACCACCACGTAGCATGACCGATGCTAGGTGACCGACCGACCGCGGCCGAGCCGTAGCCCGCCGCCCCACGCCGTGCTTCGCCCGTCGATCTAGTGCTGTTGGCGGTTGTCGGCGGCCGTCGCCGTTAGCCCGGGTCCTTTTGTTGATTAGTTCTGGTTATTGGCCGTTCTGTGATGTCATGTCTGCCTTCTTTCTGTCTGCCGTCTGCCGTTCGTCTCCCGTCTGCCGTCTGCCATCAATATCTGTATCGAGTTGCTCTGCCTTCTCCTGCTCTTCTCAAGTACCTTGGATGTACTGCCGATCATCGAGACCAGCAGCCAATAGACTAATGACACCTCCGGCATGCATGTTGGGCGCTTCGTTTGTATTCGTTGCTACTGATCTCTTATTCTTATGTTGCGTAGGCCGTGGCAGTTGTCTTTTTCATCGTTGTCTGTTTATTCTTCTGGGATTTATTCGCACTCTATAGTTTTGTTTTCTTGTTCCCTATCCTGATTCATTTTATTATATTTACTTCTTGGGTTGTCTTATTCTCTCTTTTCTTTTTCATATTCTATCCATTCAATATTGTTGTATTTAATTTGTGTCCTCTTTCTTTTATTAACTTCTCTTTCTTTTATTAACTTCTCTTTCTTTTATTAACTTCTCTTTCTTTTATTAACTTCTCTTTCTTTTATTAACTTCTCTTTCTTTTCAACATCGACTTCCATCAAACCACTTGTCTTAACTGTCAATTCAATAGATCAGCTTTCACAACCCCTTAACCCTTAAACCTATTCCTCAACTATTGTCCATCCCAACTATCACATGCTAATTAGCCTTTATCCATTACCACTGGCTTTAAACTTTACTCAATTCTCCTAGCATCTCACATCCCCAACAAACTCCACCGCTGGGTATTTTCGTATTATTTCTTAATTTACTTTTATTCCCGCGACGCTCTTTTTCTACTCCCCGTCTAACAAACGTCGACAAGAGTCCAGCAAATGCCAGCAGACGCCTGCAAATGCCTGAAAACCTGCAAATGCCTAGCAAACGTCGAGCTCGCTACTCCGTACTAGACTCCTTTCACCATCCCACCAGCTCGTCAACCGTTTCTTATCTCGTATCAGCTTCCAATCGAACGTCGACGGCCCTCCATCCGATAAGACTGCTCCAAGTACCTTTCCCTACAGTTTACCAGTGACTCTACTTGCCCCGATACCGATAGCCTCCGGGTCCAGTCCTGTTATCCTGCCTGCGCTGCTCGCTGCGTCTGCCTCCGACAGCAATGTATTAGCAAATACAACCGAGTGACTTCTCTCGGCTTCTATCCGTCTGCCACGCTATCGGCCGTCGTTGATTAGCCGTCCTATCATCGTGTCCTGATTCTTGTGTCCTTGTGTCTATAGTCTATTGTGTCTGGCCTTGTGTGTTATTACCGTAGAGTGACTCCTTATCAACTCAACCACCCCCTCGTAGCTCTCTCTTCTTCCTCTCTTCTTCCTCTCTTCTCCCTCTCTTCTCTTCTCTTCCTCTTCGTCTTCGTCTTCCTCCTCTTCTCTTCTGCTTCTTGTCCTCTCTTCTTCTCCTCGTCTTCTCTTCCTCTCTCACTGTCTTCACCTCCTCTCCTTCATCCTCCACATCTGCTCTCCTCCCGTCCTCTCTTCATCTTCCCTTTTTTCTTTCTATTCTCCCCCGTTCGTTCGTTGTCTTCCTCTCTCTCTCGTACCCTCGCCTCTACACCCTCTACATCCTCACATGGACACTACACACGACTTGGTGGAGCTCTTCCACCGCCAGGTCCTCGCTACTCCCAATGCCGTAGCCGTCGTCGACGACACCGCCAGCTGGACCTACGCCCAGCTCGACAAGGCCACCGACCATGTTGCCGACCGTCTCCGCTCCGTCTACGGCGTAGGCCGTGATGTCCTCGTCGGCGTCCTCATGGGCCACAACATCCAGTACATTGTCGCTTGCTTGGCCGCCCTCAAGGCTGGCGGCGCCTTTCTCGTCCTCGAGGTCGCCTACCCCCCCGGTCTCCTCGCCGACGTCATTGAAGATGCCCTGCCGCCCGTCATCCTCACGAGCTCAGAGTACGCTGACCGCGTGCCCGCCCACACCCCGCGCATCCTGCTCGAGCGCGGCATGAGCGTTGACGACCTCGCCGCCCTGCCCACTTCGGACCCTCTCATCACACACCCAGAACCCGCGTCGCCTCTCCCTGCGTCTACCGACCTCGACCGCCTCGCGTTCGTCTCCTACTCCTCCGGCACCACCGGCCGCCCCAAGGGCATCTGCAACCCCCACAGCGCCCCCGTCCAGTCCTATGCCTTGCGTTTCAAGATCAGCGACATCGGCCCAGGTGGCCGTGTCGCCTGCAACGTCTTCTTTGTCTGGGAGATCCTGCGACCGCTGCTCAAGGGCGGCGCCGTCGTCACCGTGCCCGACGAAACCAGCTACGACCCTGTCGGCCTCGTCAAGTTCCTCGCCCAGCACGAGATCACAGAGACCCTCATGACCCCGACACTGCTCGCCACCGTGCTTGCGCGCTACCCCGACTTCGCCACCCGCCTGCCCCATCTGCGCACGCTCTGGCTCAACGGCGAGGTTGTCTCCGTCGACCTCGCGCGCCGTGCTACGGCTGCTCTCTCGCCGCCTGGCGCTGCGCCCGTGCGCCTGCTCAACTGCTACTCTGTTAGTGAGACACACGAGATTGCCTGCGGTGACATCCGCGCCGCCCTGGAGCACCTGCCGTCGGATGCCACCGTGTGCCCTGTCGGCCCGCCCATGGACCCCGAGCACACCTATGTGCTCGACGAGGAGGGCAACCTGCTGCCCCCTGGTGCCGGCGGTGAGCTCTACGTTGGCGGTCCCCTGCTGGCCCGCGGCTACCTCAACCGCCCCGAGACGACCGCCGAGGTCTTTCTGCCCAACCGCTTCAACGGCGGTGTTGGTCGTATCTACCGCACTGGCGACAAGGCCCGCATCCTGACGTCCACAGGCGAGCTCGAGATCAGCGGCCGCGTCGGTGGCATGATCAAGGTCCGCGGCTACACCGTCCACCCGGCGGCCGTCGAGAGTGCGATTGTCAAGCACCTCGCGGTGCGCAGCTGTGTCGTGCTTGCTGACAAGGAGGGTCTTGAGCGCCAGCTCGTCGCATACGTTGTGCGCGATGTCGAGGGCGGTGCGGCCTCGGGCCCTGATCTGCGCTCGCCTCTCCAGATCAACGGCGACGGCCACAGCCCTCTTGCGCGCCGTCTGCTCGCCGACCACCTCGCTCACTACATGATCCCTGTCTTTTGGGTCGAGCTCGACATGCTGCCGACTCACAAGGTGTCCGGCAAGATCGACGTCAAGGGCCTGCCGTCGCTGCGTGCCGGCCCCAGCGGATCCGGCCCTGGCCCCAGCCCGCCCGAGACGCCTCCTGCCGACACCCTGGCCCAAATCCTCTGGGGTAATGGTGCTGCCACCGCCGCTCCTGGTGGTGTGCAAAATGACCCTGCCACTCAGATCGACGAAAACGATGTGCGCCGTCATTGGGGTGCGTGCCTCAACCTGCCCGAGGCCTCCATCGACCCGCAGCAGTTTGACTTTTTCGATCTCGGCGGCCACTCGCTGGCTCTCGCTGAGCTCTCAAACCGGTTGTCTGCCGCCTACGGTGTCAATGTGCCGCTGCTGGCGCTTGCCAGCAAGCCCACTATGGCCGGCCACATTGCCGCCATCGCCTCGGCTGCACGTGCTGCGTCTTCCGCGACCGTCAAGTCTGTCGACAACAGCCTGCTCAAGGCCATTATCGAGTCGGACACGGTCCTCCCCAGCGACTTTGCGATTTTTGAGAAGAAGCAGCCCCAGCGCATCAGCGAGGCCACCGATATCTTCTTGACCGGCGCTACGGGCTTCCTCGGCGCGTTCTTGCTGACTGAGCTCGTCGCCACCACAAAGGCAACCATCCACTGTCTCGTGCGCGGCTCGTCTGCCTTTGGCCACACAAATCCTGGCAGCGGCATGGCCCGCTTGCGCAAGCACCTGCTGGGTCTCGGTCTCTGGACCGACACCATTGTTGACCGTATTGAGATTGTCACGGGTGACCTTGCCCTGCCGAGCCTGGGTCTCGGCTCCACGCAGTTTGACGACCTTGCAAACCAAGTCCAGGCTGTCGTCCACGCCGGTGCTCACGTGAACCTCGTCTACCCCTACGACGCCCTGCGTGATGCCAATGTCGGCGGCACCAAGGAAGTCTTGCGCCTTGCTGCCCGGGGCCAGGCCACGGTCCACTATGTCTCGACCAACGGTGTCCTGCCGCCCGCGAAGCACGCATGGAACGAGGACGACACGCCCGTCAGCACGCCTGGAGATGTTGTCGATAAGATCCCCGACGGCTACGGCCAGACAAAGTGGGTTGCTGAGCAGCTCGTTGCTGCTGCCGCACAGCAGGGCCTCCCCGCACGAATCTACCGCCCCGGCACGCTCGGTGGCCACAGCCACACAGGCGCCACCAATCCGCGCGATGTCGTCACCGCTCTGATCGTCGAGAGTCTGCGCATCGGCTACTCGCCCAATGTGGACGGCTGGCGTGTCGAGATGACGCCCGTCGACGCTGCTGCCAGCAAGATTCTGGGCCTCGCTGATGTCGGCGGCGACAAAACGACTAACAACAGCGTGCTGCACATTGGCGACTCCGAAGCCATCCTGGCCAAGGACCTCTTTGCGCGCCTGGCCCTCTTGGGCTACGAGACGCAGCCGGTCGACTGGGACGAGTGGGTTGCGCGCTGGAACGAGGACCAGAGCGATGCACCCCCTGCGCCATCCGCCGCGCGCGACGACAGCGACATCTCGCCCATGGACATCCTGCGCGCCGGCATGCCCTCTGTGGATTTTTTGAAGCTCGTCATTCTGCTGGACGACACCAAGACCAACAGTCTCTTGGACGGAGACGCGGAGAAGTACCCGTCGCTCGACCTCGAGCTGCTGACGACCTACACGCGCCACTTTTACTCGCGCGGCTGGCTGCACAAGGGCCCAAAGCTGTCGGTCGTGCCCAAGGTCGCCGAGAGTGTCGTGCCCGTGCCCAAGGGTCCTTTGGCTGGCCGTGTCGCTGTCGTTGTCGGTGCGTCGTCGGGCATCGGTGCTGCTATTGCCGCGGCCCTGGCCAACGACGGCGCCCACATTGCCCTCGGCTCGCGCCGCATCGGCGAGCTCAAGACACTGCAGGCCACACTCGAGGCGCAGTTTCCTGGCACCAAGATCCTGCCGCAGGCCACCGACGTCACCGACGCTGCCCAGGTCAAGGCCCTTGTTGAAGCGGCCAAGACCCAGCTCGGCCCCGTTGACATTCTCATTGTGTGTGCCGGTGTCATGTACTTTACCATGATGTCCAGCGTGCGCAGCGACGAGTGGGACCGCACGGTCGACGTCAACTGCAAGGGTCTGCTGCACTGCATTTCGGCGACGCTCCCGGGCATGCTCGAGCGTGCAAAGCCCATCAATGGAGCCTCGGAGGGCGCTGGCCACAGCCCGCACATTGTGGCCATCTCGTCGGATGCCGGCCGCAAGGTGTTCCCCGGCCTTGGCGTGTACTCGGGCAGCAAGTTCTTTGTGGAGGCGGTTCTGCAAGCGCTGCGTGTCGAGACGGCAGGAACGGGTCTGCGTGTGACGTCGGTGCAGCCGGGCAATACGGCGACCGAGCTTCTGGGACTATCGACGGATCCCGAGGCGATGGAGAAGTTTGGTGCGCCGACGGGTGCGCAGGTGCTGAGCCCTGCGGATGTGGCCTCGGCCGTGGTGTATGCACTGCGGCAGCCGGCACACGTGTCGGTGAACGAAGTGATGATCGAGCCGAGAGATGAGCCGATTTAGATTATAGATATCTAGACGTCAAGGGAGAGCCGACTGAAGGAGAAATAGCATGGCTGCTGTATAGATGATCGAAGATTCAACATGGGACGGAGCACATTTGGTTTCAACATACACGGATACACATGGGGATACAGGTACACGGCATCAATGCATTGGAAATGACGGTTCAAACGGAAAGGAAAGAGAGCAACGACATAGCAAAGATATTACGCAGATATAGGATACATGGAATTTATTTGACAATTAAATGATGTAATACTGTGCCATACCGTACGTTATCGCATATGGAGACTGTCTGCTAGTATAGATAATAGCACCACGAGAAAGAAATCGAAGACAACCTTAGAGATAGTACACTTACCGGGCCGGAGAGGGACCTGGAGTTACCCATGGTCAACTGCTTGCTCGCGCAGAAGTCAGGATCCGTGTCGACGAGACACCAAGTTGGACAGGAATAAAGAGACTCGCGGTTGCTCGTGCCTTTATAATGGGCCGCCCTGGGGTTCTTGTCCAGCTCGTGTGGCAAATCGAGCACATCGATAGAGATGCTAGCCCGGGCCAGCAGGATGGCCAGCAAAAAGCCCGACACGCCCACATAGACAACAACAATCAAAGAGGTGTGTAAATTTTACTCTGAGAAGGATAGTACATGCCATTACGATCATGTGCACGAATCAGTGGCAACGTAGGCATAACTAGAACAGACTAGAATGGGTCATTATCATTATTTTAAGCTCGATCTATCTACACAACAGTGCGGCGCAGCACATCAATGACAGTGAAGACCTCCTCAAACGTGTTGTACATGGGCACCGGCGCAATGCGGATGACGTCGGGCTTGCGCTGGTCCAGGATGATGCCCGCCTTGTCCAGTGCCTCACCGACTGCCGGCATGGTGCCCGCCTTGAGCCAGACACTCAGCTGCGCACCGCGCTCCATGGGGTTGGCCGGCGTGATGATCTTGAACGGCTTCATGTCGTCCGTGCTGGCTGCAATAATGCTGTTCAGCAGGTGCTCGGCATACGCCGTCAGCACCAGGGACTTGTCCCGCAGCTCTTTGACGGTGGTCTTGTCGAAGACAGACAACGACCCGCCGAGGCTCGCAAGGTCCATGGCCGACGGGTTGGATACCTGGAAACCCTGTGCACCGGGCGTGGGCTGGAACTCCTTGGACATGTTGAAGCGCACGCTGACATCGCAGCCGTACCAGCCCGACAGGCGCGGGTGGAACTGGAGCCGGCCGCTGTCGTCCTGCGTCACGGCACCGTGCTTGTCGTGCACAAACGCACCGGCAATGCCGCCCGGACCCGAGTTGACATACTTGTACGTGCACCAGACCGCAAAGTCAATGTCCCAGTCGTGCAGCTGCAGCTCGACGTTGCCGATGGCGTGGGCGAGGTCCCAGCCGACAACAATGCCCTTGCTGCGCGCGTGCGCCGTGATTGTCTTGATGTCGAACAGCTGGCCGCTGTAGTACTGGATGCCGGGTAGCAGCAGAAGTGCCGTCGAGTCAGCATGCTCGTCGATGGTCTTGAGGACGAGCTCGGTCGAGATGTACATGTTCGCGTCCGGCTGCAGCTCGACGAGCGACGACGCGACATCCAGGCCGTGCAACTCGAGCTGCGACGCAATCGCGTACGAGTCGCTCGGGAACGGCTTCCACTCCGCGATGATCTTGTGCCGCGTCGCTGTCGGCTTGTAGAAGCTGGCCATCATGAGGTGCAGGTTCGCCGTAAGCGTGTTCATGGTGACGACTTCGCTGGGCGATGCCGCACCCACAATCTTGGCGACCTGGGCCGAGCACGTGGCCACCATGTCCTGCCACGCAGACAGTGGGCTGCCCTCGAGCGATACGAAGTGGCCCTGTACGCCAATGGAGCCCCAAGTCTCGAGCTGCGCCTCGACGAATCGGCGCGTCGCCTTGGGCTGCAGGCCCAGCGAGTTGCCGCAAAAGTAGATGGCGGGATCGTTCTGCGACGCATCCTGTGGAGCCACACCCTCGAGCTTGCGCTTCTTGATCATTGCCTTGGAGGGAATGATGTACTCTTCCCGCAGGTGGCGCAGAGGATCCTGGCCATCCATCGAACGGGCATAGTCGAGGCTGTTGGCATTGCCGGGGAACTGGGGCTTTTGGCCGGCCCGTAGCGCAGCGAGAGTCTCGTTGAAGGACATTGTGGGGTAGAATGACGATAGAAAGGAGCAAGTAGTATAACGGATATGTTATAAAGGGCTCTATGGAATACCAAGAGCAGTGTAGTGCAGGGTGAATAGTGAAGGGGGATGATGCAGCAACTGCTTAGTAAGCAAGATGTACAAGGTCGTAGTATGAATGTACGACGTAGTGTGGTACCGAGAGAGTAGTGAAAATAGGCAAAATGCAGCTGAAAGTACTATCGACAGTACATAGAGCACCAAGTAGACGGAGTGTAGTATTGGATGATATGTAAGGATCAGTGCAGCTGTCAATACGCCATCATCGTGTCCGGACGCGCGAGACCACTTTGTAGTCGAGCTGCTGCCATGTGTCGTTCCTTCCGTTTGTGACGGCGAAGCTGACTTGCCTGTCTTACACGCCAAAGTTGCCTAATGCGGCAGGTAAAGCCACGCCAAGTCGAGTCCACTAGACACCGCCTGTAGTGCCCTGTAATCGGAGCCTGTGGATTGCACTAAACAGAGCAAAGTCGCCACTAAAGTCGCAAAAGGCCTTCAAAAATACGGCTTCCCCGCGCGGAGAGTGCTCCGTGGCTAGCGGACCTAGGCCGCGTTTCCCATGGTGTAGAAGGAAAGCGGCGGGCAGTCAAGGCAAGCGTAGGCCCTATCGGCCGGCTCCACCCGCGGATAGCCGACGACATGCGAAACCATGAGGGAATATCACCGACATGGAGGCGAGCATCGGCGAAATCTGGGGCAATGGCAAGAATAATCAGGTCATCTGGGCATGGCAATTACGAATCCGAGATGCGGTGAGAGGCCGAACTGATAAGAGAAAACGTAAAAACGAAAAAAATGGCAAAAAGGCAAAAGGACGACGACGTCGGCACGGGTCCGGCAGGAGGCTGAACACACCGGCGCGATGATGATACTGCTTCTGATTCGTAGTGATCGAGGCTTTCAGCTGGAGGTTTCCATCATAATCGTGTCGCAAGGGCCGGGTGCCTCATATTGGTCGTCGTATTTCGTAATTGTTACCAACCGCGATGACGTTTCGGTGCCGGTATCACTTCGCCCTCCATCGCGACGTGATATCGGAGATGTGTCGCTTTCTGATGTTGACAAAAGACGATCAGGACGTCTGCTATCCGTCTGCTAGCCGTGGAATGCCGCTTCGTATCGCTGACACAATGATTGCGTTACGTTTCGAGCGCCATGACTGAAGACGAAATGGAGACAGACTTGGGATGGGCGACCTATGACTTTTATAAACCATGAGGGATTTACATCTCGGCACAACGACGGCACCGGGTCCGGTTTCCTGTTTGGACTGCTCATCTCGGCTCATCGCATGGATTAAGTAGTGCCACTTACAGGTCGCCGGGACCCGCATAGACAAAGGGCACCATGGGAACAGCGGTTGGCTGCTCGTCTACTTCATGTCCTCGTGCGTCCTCTTCCCTCGCAAGATGAGTTGGGTGTCTTGATACCAACCAATACTCTATTACACAGTCAAGCACTCCTTACTCCTTACCCCGTACTCCATATCCGTTTCCATTGTTCTAGTGCAATACCATTGCACTGTCTCAGTCCCTCCCACCTTGCCTAACCCTGCTGGATTACTCCATTGCAGCCACCCACTAGCCACTGCAACCATTGCAGCCCCATCTACATCATATTATTCTATTCGCCAGATTGTTTTCATTCCCATTTATTTATTTGTTCCTATTCTTGATACCCAAACCGCCGTGGCCATGCAAGCCCTTCTCGACCAGTATGCCGTCTCACAAAACGGCTTCTTACCACCATCCCTTCCCCTCGCTTGCCTCCCAGACTCTTATTATGCACCCTGGGAGTCTGTCATCTCACAACTACCCGCCCTTCTCAAGGACGATGCATTCAGAACAGCAGCCAGCCGCATGCCCGTTCTGTCAACCGACAGCCTGCGCAGTGAACAAGAGTGGCAGCGTGCGTACCTCGTCCTAGCCTTTTTCACACATGCCTACATCTGGGGCGGGGACAAGCCGGCCGATGTGCTGCCACCACCTATCAGCGTGCCCCTGCTAAAGGTCGCAGCCCACCTCGAGCTGCCACCTGTGGCCACCTATGCCGCCTTAAACCTGTGGAACTTCGGGTCCACCTCACCCTCGCACAGCTTTGACGATCTCGACGCCCTGCACGCCCTCCACACGTTTACCGGCACAGAATCCGAGTCGTGGTTCTACGTCGTGTCGGTGGCCATGGAGTGCCGCGCGGCTTCCATCGTGCCTGTGCTTCTGGAAGCCATGGCGTCGCCTCAAGACATTGACGCAAACGCAACGATCAGTGTATTACGCCAGTTTGTGCCGTGTATCCAAGACATCGGCCGGCTGCTCGACCGCATGCACGAGCGCTGTGACCCACAGGTATTCTTCTGGGAGATCCGTCCTTACCTCGCAGGAAGTAAGAATATGGCTGCTCAGGGCCTGCCCAACGGCGTGTTCTACGACGAGGGTATCGACGAACATGGACAGCAGCGCGGAAGCTGGCAGCAGCTGCGCGGCGGCAGCAACGGCCAGAGCTCGCTGCTCCAGTTTTTCGATATCGTCCTGGGTGTCGAGCACTACTCCAATGGCACAGCGGCCGTCGCTCCGTTGGGCTTCCACGAAGAGGTGCGCGGCTACATGCCCGGCCCGCACCGTCGGTTTCTCGAGTATGCCGGCTCCCTTCAAAACCTCCGACAGGCCGTCGATGGGCTTTCGGACTCAGCCCAAAAGGAGGAGCTGGTCTCCGCCTTTCAGGACGCCACGAAGGCGCTGGCCGCGTTTCGAAACAAGCACCTCGCCATCGTCACTCGATACATCGTTCTGCCATCGAAACAGAAGCGGGCTGGTTCCACAAACAACAGCGGACGAGGCCTGGCAGGGACCCCCCAGGCGTCATCCAAGACATCCTCGTATGCCTACAACCCGTCAAAGCCATGCACCGAGCCTCATCTGCCATCAGAAAAGTTTACTGGCACGGGGGGTACAGACCTGCTGCCGTTTCTCAAGCAGACACGCGACGAGACGTTGTTTGCAGGCCAGTCTCTGAGTCAAGCTGCGTAATAGTTTGGAGTTGTACTAGACTTAGCTTTCACCGGCGAGTCACTTTTTGTGGGATACATTATGCTAGTATTGTGTCTAACTGCATCGACCGAGGTGATCCATAATTTTCTAATTATCTGCATTCAGTTGATTGATTTCTCGAATAACATGTTTGCAAGCAACTTATGCTCCCGCGCCGTCGTCGTTTGTTCCAGCCTACCAGGTAATGTGTCCGGGGCCCTGTACGAAGAAGTGCATCCCGCACAACACGTGGTTGATGCTCTTCTCCGCATCGGCAATCAGATTCAGGCATCTCTCCAGTTTTCTCTTCCTCAGTCCCATGCTAACAGCCCCGGGGAACTCACTTTCGAACGTATAATATAAAGGCACCACGGTCCTGGTTTCGGGGAGCACGTTGTAGCCGTAACGTCGATGAGTTTTCATGGCCGACTTCATTATCTCTTGGCTGCATTCGAAATTACCATGGGCGTCCCTGAAATACATGTTCAAGTCGTCTAAGAACAAGCTTGGCAAGCCTGTAGACAAAAATTCGCCTTCGCCGGTCAGTATGTCGTCCGCGCTGTTTGGGTCGTCGTCGAACTCGGAACGGCAGTTGGCTTTGATTCGTTCCCAAATGATCTGAATCTCAATGCTGAGATCGTGAAGCAGCTGCATACGTCCCGACGGGTACGGCGTCAGGCGCCATTGGTGATTAAGCCTTGTCATGGTGAACTCGAGTTCGATCTGGTGCTCCGTTTCCCAAAAGGCTCTCTGTCTCTCTCTGTATGTATATATGCTCTCGCCTTCCGCCTGCAGTTGTTGATCCTGGACTCGAAACTCTTGAATTCTTGCAAGCTTGGCATCGGCTGCCGCTACTCCGCGGATCAGCCACAGCCGGAACCGATCATAGTCCTGCCGCGGGGCTATGTTGGACAGTACTCGATAAGCGGCTTCGATCTAGGGCCATGTCAGCTGGATAACATTGCTTCTTATCATGGCCAAACTTACGCTGGCAGAACGCTCCTCATCCAGAGATTCTGTCCGTCTTAGTTGGTTGACTGCTCTTCTGTAGGCGCATTGTATTGCAAATAAACCGCAGTCATGCCTGACTCCAAGGACTTCGTAGTAATCTTCTGTGTTGGATGCCATGATGAATCGATGGTATATTGGGTAGTTATGTCGTGCTTTGTGTATGCGTGACGATCATGGTGAAGTGCAGTAGGCCATTGGATTGCCAGTGAAAGTATGGCAGGGAATCGGATCATGAAAAGGCAAAATTTAAGGCGAGAGAACACATTTAAATATGGTGGCTTCGTCTTTGTGTTATATTATACTACGTCCTGCTGAAGGCAAATCAGAAGTCAAAATGTATCATTTTCAAAAGTCCTTACTACTATCCGCACTATTTGTGGTGTAAGTCTACCACCTTATAATCGCATATATATCGGTGTTGATAGTCGTACTTAACATACGAGAGGACTTTCGCGAGCGTACGTACTTGCACAGGCCAAAATGTCACCAACCACGCCACAGATGGACGGTTGTGTCGTAAAATGTTTGTGTGATGGAAGTGGGAGAGAAAATATTATTGTGTATAGCTACATGTACACCTGTGGCCATACAGACAAACGGACTTCGGTACATGGATCAAATCAGCCGGAGGGCTAGTTACCCTAAACGTTGAAGATACTCCCTTTCTCGTAGCATTGCCTATCTGAATTACTCATCACATCCATAAAGCCCTTTCCGAACAACTTGTGGCTTTCACGATACTTTTCAGCTAGTTTTTGTGCGATATTCAGGTACTTTTCCCGTCGATATTCCGGGCCAGTCAGAGCCGGGTATCCAGGTATCAAGCAATATCCGCCGGACAGACAGTCTTCTAGATCGGAATATATGATTATCTTATACAGTTGATAAGATATATATTAAGAAACAAGAAATATATTAACAAAAGAAACATACCAGTACAAATATCAAATATCAATTCGAAACGTAACAAGACTAGATAGTGGTGTCGACCCGTCGTTTGTTCCACCCCTTGACGTCCCAGTGCTGCGACAACTTGTCCAGCACCTGGTCTTTTGGCACACTCTCCGACGGGAACATGTGCCGCAGCAGGATTGCCTGGTCCGTGCTGGCTGCCATCCGCTGGAAAACGCTGAGCATGCCCTCTTTCGTGTAGTAATAGTGCCGCTTGTGCTGTGCATCTGCTCCTAAGTCCGGCGTTGATCCGGGCCGCTCGATGGGCAGATCCTCGTTGAACGTCTGCATCAACAACAGAGCTAGAGATGCCAAACCTGCCGCCAAGGCTGTTGCGACACTGCTTCCTGAAACCAGCGCCAGTGTGTTTCCGATGTACGCCGGCCCGGCAGCGCGGATGTTCTCGCCCGGAATTTGAACGTCGGCAGTCTTTGTGGCCCGTGCCTTGGACGTCAGGTGCCCGAACTGATCTGTCGCACTTACGCTAATGGTCTGCTGTGTATAGTCTGCCGGCCATGCTTCGGAGTATATGCCCTCGTCTGGCGTCGATGCGAACAGCAAAATTCGGCGCGCTGCTGCCTTGTCAATCACCGTGCGGAGTCCCGCGTCGTCGTAGTCGAGTGTCCAGCTCATGCTAATAATATCGACGTCGTGCTCCATGGCCCAGGTGATGGCCTTGACAGCACTCTCCGCCCGGATATCGTTTCGTCGTGTGCCCACGCGTGCTATGTACAGACGGCAGTATGGGTTCGTCTGGCTCACCAGAGACGCCATCTGGGTTCCATGTGCATCTGACACCATCCACCACGGGAGCGGTTGGTCATTGTGGAACTCATCCACCGACACGAAGGACTGCCCCTTTGCAATCTGGTTTCGGAACCGCGATCGCACACGGTCAGCACCGTTGTCTATGATGGCCACTCGAATTCGCCGGTCTGCCTGTCTTGCCATCTCCGGTGCCAGAGCAAAAGGTCGGAACCTCTCCCGGGGCTCCACCCATTTGTCAACGCTGAAGAAGTCGTCCTCGTCATCGTTGTCAGTATCCTCGCCTGACTCGTCATGGATAGAGAAGTCATCGTCACTTAGTTCGGAGATCGGGAGAGCAGACTGGTCCACTTCCAATTGCTGGAGGGCGTTGACAGATGGTAGAAGCTGGCTCGTGAACTGGTGCTTCACGATCTGCGACGACGGTTCCTCGGGCTCATGTGGTGGAAGTGGGTAGTCCCAGTTGGCATCGACCTTGACCTCCCAGTCCTTGACGTAGGCTTGGTGGAGTTCGTTGGCCATGGTGGCAAATCTCTTTCTCACTCGGCTCGCGTAGAGATTGGATAGCTCGAGATGCCGTTTATGTGTCGCTCCGTCATAGAAGTCCTGGTTGTCAGCCAATTGTTGACATAACTTTTGGTTCTGAGCGACAAAGTCGTCTCGGCTTAACTTACTTCGGTTTGGTTGAGCTGCACAATGTTTATTTGTACTTTGGTGAGCTAAAATGTGTTAGCTGGGAAGGCACATGCAACGTGCAAACATATCAAACGCACCTGAGGAATCTGTATCAGACCGTCTTCGCTGCACCAGTGATATAGTGTACTCCAGCTGCCGCTAGAGTACAACGTGAGGTCCTGCAGAACATTCTTGGTCTGGATGACATCCAGACCTTTTGTTCCACGCCCTGTACGCCCGTCACCTGCCGCACAGCGCAGCAAAACATCTGTATTGATGTCCAGCTTGCGCCAATCAAGCGACTCGATGCGGAACAGGTCGAGGACGTATTTCTGAACGAACGCCTCGGACAGCGGGTTTTGCGTGCTGTCAGGGATTCGCAGCTTCCTGATCGTGTGAACACCGCATTCCTTGAGCCATAGAAACAGCTTACTGATGGCACTGTGGGGGCATGGCTGTTTCACATAGTTGAGATCCGGCAGATGCACGAAGAAGAGGATCTCCTCGAAATTGACAGACTGGTTCTCTGGCGGGACAGCTGGTAAAAGCGACGTCACTGCTGATTGGTAGGGGTCTGAGAATGCAATATCGGTGACTGGATCTGCAAACTGTGCAATGTTACGGCGACCAGGAGATTGTGTCAGCTTTTCCACAAAAGCGTGGAAGTTGTGCGAGGCTTGGTTGAAGTCTGCCATGTTGAGGTACAACTCCTTGGTGGCGCCAGTTGTGCCATATAGGGCTGTGCTGACATCGGCGATGGACTCCACAGATGTGAATATGGTGTCCTTGAGGCGGTTTGCCAGGTTGGAGTTGACTTTCTTTAGACTGAGCCGGTCTTGCAGGGGAGAGTTTCCGGCCTTGTTGACTGACGTCAGAATTGTTCGGAGAAGCTTCTCGCTGCCGGAACGGCCCTGGATAGCTGTGAAGATGGACTCGGGCTCAAAAGCTTTCTCCCACGATGGTGGTTTTGGAAGCTTCTTGAGAATGGCCGGTGGCGGTGGGATCCAGGTGCTTCGTGGGTTGTCGCGAACAATGGCCCGGTGGAGTGGTGTGTGCTTTGCGATATCCTTGTCCATAAGGGCCGCATCGGAACACACTGCTACCAGACATGATGTGAAGGGAATGCATTTTTTTATGGCTGCATGGATGCAGTTGCCATCCCCCAGGCGATCTTTCGTCTCGATAATGGTATCCATTAGTGGCCGTATGTCTTTTGATTTCGGGTCGCAGTAGACTCCTATGAAGCAGGCTAGAAAAGCGAGGTTGTTCTTCTCGATTGCAAGGAACAAGGGCAATGTGTCCAGCACGTCGTTCTGCCCGGCGGGAGCTTCTGGTTTCTTCGTGAAGTACGACTTGAAGTACTGATGCTTGAGGAGCCACTTCAATAGCAGCCGCCCAAGCCCTCGGTTATCGAGCTGCTGCTCGATTATCGACTCAGAGCGGCCAAGCATCTCGGGGACGCCGCTTCGGCCGGCCTCACGCTTTTTACCAGGCTCGACAGTTGTCGATGGGTCGTACCGGACATCCTTCCGCACCATGCCACGACTGGATTCGCGAGTGCGATCTATGATCAAATGGCGTGCAATCTCGTGGCCGCCCCCATGCGAAACATCTCCGCCACCGGCTCGTCCTCGCGGATCGGCATCAGCTGCCGTGATAGTTGGTGTATCTGGAGCGTCACTCCAGAGACTTGTCTCGCACTCCCCACCATTTACTGGGTTCTCGTACTGGATGAGAACATGCAGCAAGCGATCACCATTGGATCCAAAGATGGGCTCCTCGCGGATGAATTTGTCGAGAATAACAGACTTATGGGACTTTCTGGCCGAGTTCTTGAGGTCGCGGACATCTGCCAGAAGATCCCGGATAGCTCGTTGGCGGTCTTGATCGACCTTGCTGGCCATGGTGCTGGTGTTTATCCTGTGATAATGCAGTTGAGGGCGGTAGAAGCATGAGCGAATAGGGTATGGGTCACTATCGGACGACAGTTACTCAAGCGGGCCGTTATATTATTAAACTCTGCGACAAGACAAAACACGGCTCACTACCAAAGGTACGCAAATAGGACAGGGTGGATGTGGAGGAGAAGGGGATGATCAGCTTCCAGCCTCGACAGTGCACACACAGTGTCACGTACCAGGGTCATGCACACGATAAAAGCACGGACGGAAGTGATGATTACTCGTAGTATGAAAGAGAGGCGATAAAATGACAAGTGGTATCCTCGCAATATTGTTGCAAACCGGCACTGACATTCGCGATAACATAACAACAAAATGGGGTCGAAACCGAAAACCTTCTCCCTGTCGCTGTTGTCTGAGGGGGCGACGCTCCGGACGGACGTGGCCACGAGCCTGGGCGAGGCACCCGGAAACGACTTCACAGTGGACTTTCAACTGCTGTATGAGGTGCACGGCGCACTAGACCCCGGCGATGAGGACAATGCCTCTTTGCTTGTCGTGCGCATGGTGCCCCTTCCGAGAAAACCGGATGTTCAATTTGGTAAACTTAATGTGCAGCTGTCGGTCGACCTCGTCTCCGGGGCTGGTGGTGCGGCCACGGATGACGACGACGACATGGCAAATCTGGTGTCTTTTGAGCCAGCAGCAGAGGGAGCTCAGTTTGTCGACGTCTACACAACGAACGAGGAGCGGACGGGGTCGCTGAAGGCCAGTGCCACGGTGCCCGTTGCCCAAGCGGCATCGATAGGGCTGGAAGCTTCCCACGGCAGCAAGTCGACCTTTACAAGGACACATCTACTGCGCGTTAAGGCCAATGCTGTCAGGACCAACCCGTCTATCCCAGTCCGGTCCCGGAATGGGGCTCTTTGGCGGATCACGGCGGCAAACAAAGAGCAAGGCATTGGCGATTCGTTCACTGTAGCCATGCTCGTCAAGCGTCCCCGAGGCTCGTCTTTCCAGCTCGTAGCTGATGTGAGCGGTCATATTGGGACATTCTCAGAGAAGACTGGCAAGATCATCGACAGTCTGATCCGACGAAAGCGGCCCCCGACTCGACTGGCAATTCTGCCCCTTGATCGCGATAATACACGCATTCCACCAGGTGTCCTAGAGGACGACCTGCACAGGGCCTCTACCGAGAACGTTATGCGGCAAATCGACGAAGTCGGCTTGCATCTGCCCGAACTGGCACGGCCAGTGACGGTCATAACTGGTGAGCTTAACCCGTCCCCGGAACAAATCCTTCATATCTAACCAGCAGCAGGTGCTACTTCGTCGACGTCGATCGACTTGGCCAAAATCATCACGACCAGCCAAAACGAGGACAATGCAGACTCGGAAGCTGGAGACGAGGACGACGGCGATGAGAACCCGACCGAGTCTGAAGAGGAGTCAGTATTCACAGCTGCAGCATCGCTGGCTACAACTTCGACATCGACACCTATCACACCAGCGAGAGCAGTTACAGTCGCGGCCTCCAATACCACTACCACCACGGAGACATCAGCTGTGACAGTGACGGACACATCTGCCGCGCTGAAACCACCCCCAGCAAGCAGGGACTCGTTCACGCACCGTGCGGATTCTCAAGCACCATCAGACCCCACCATGGCTGCAACGCTGACGGCCATATTGCAGGAGGTGAAGCAGCTTCGCCCACTTGCTGACCACCCTAACGGTCAACAGTACCGCTCCGCCTCCCTGTTAACAGCTAGGCGTATCCAGCGGCTGCGTGAGACTGCCAGCCTCTATGAAAGATTGGCCGAGCTCCATCGTCAAGAGGCGCGTGAGCTGGTGGCGCTCGAGGGAACGGAAGAGGACGAATACGACGTGGTGGAAAACCCTGTCCGAAATGTGGATTTTCGACATGCGTGATGCCCCAAGAAGCATAATCGATATTAGCAGTGGCTCCTGGGAGGTGAGATGCTGACGTGACGTGGCATCGTTGCCGAAACGAGTATCGCAGGCTGTCCGTCATTGGTTTCTGTCACAATCAACCCGGATGCCTGTGCCGTGTGTTGCTTACTATTTTTTGAGTTATTTCCGTGCTTAAATTTAATACTATTTTTCTCCGCTGATGGATACCACATGCTGCCTTCAGATGGAAGTCGCGACCGGCATCGTCGAGTAAGTGACCTCATCGGACCCCGGAGCCTGGCGAAAACGGCAACCACGGTGCACAACTCCAACAACACCTGCAGCCAACAGACAACCCACGAAACGGGAAGGAACGGCCCGCCTGAACAGTGAGCGGGGAAGACGCCCCACAGGAGCTAAATCCGCCATCAAATGGCACCGCCGGCCACTGAGAGGGCTGTTAAGCCCGTCGCCGGACGACTGGAACATGTGTCGACGACACCCGCGGTCAAGGGCATTGACGACGACAAAACTGCGCCGTGGCGGTGCAAGTAAGTCACAGTAAACATGACAAGGGGGCGAGGCACGCGCTTGCCTACCGCCGCTGACAAGCTGTTTCCTTTAGCATCATTCTGGTTCCCGGTGGTTCATCGACGTCGACGACAGTTCCAGCAACATCCGAAACAAACAAATGGCCATGGCTGGATCGCAGCTCGAGCGGACCTGCAGCGCAGCTGTCCTCGTTTCTTTCGCTGCGGAAGATTCCTACAAAGACTCTCATCTTCAACTACAGTGTGCCGCAGACCCGAGAGGGTATCTCCCTCAACACGGTCCGAGATCTTGCCGACGATCTGCTTACGGGACTCAACGACGAGAATCCGAGTCAGGACTTGGCAGACGACATTAGTGGTGTTGACGACTACGAGGAAGAAAACGACGACATAGTAGAAGACAAGAGCGCAGATGGCTCACAAGCTGCGGAGTCAATCAGTGGTGACCGAACAGATCTTGAGGATGCAAAAGAGGCCGATCCCGACACCGCACAGGAGGACAAGAAAGAAGTTGCCGACGGCGTGACTATTGAAAGCGAGAATGTCAAGGGCAGCGACGCTGCTGTTGTGAGCACACTCCTAGACGAGGTCGCGGAAGCCAAGCCCGTCGACGATACCGAGCTCGTCGAGGATGCCGAGACTCGCTCTACATTCCAAGGGGCTCCCAGCAATTGTGCTACAGCCACAGTCGACAAGAGCGCAGAGGTTGACATTGCGGACGACGACGGTGCTACTGCCAGTGTGCCTAAAAGTGTTCCACACGTCACAATACTTGAGCCTCAGGTTCCATCCTCTCCCGAACTATCTCATGAGGGCGAGAAGTCAGCTGAAAAGGCGCAATCTGTTGTGTACGCTTCAGCTCGAGAGGTCTTCGAAGATGGCAAGAGCCCCGAGGACGAAGAGAATCCGGGCAGCAGTCTATCTTCGATTAGTGATAGAAACCTAGGACTAGATCCCATAACCGTCAATGACGACAACAACGACAACAACGCCGTTGCCGAAGTCGAAGAAGATGCCAAAAGCGTTGAGGAGGATGACGCAAAGGACGACAATGAGAGCGATGGGGACGCAAAAGACGAAGATGCGGATGCACCGAGTTACTTCATCTTTGTGGCCCAAGATCTCGGTGGCCTCGTTGTCAAAGAGGTATGTATACGTAACAGGCACAGTATATACCACACACACACACATATTAATAACGCGATAGGCTCTCTCCCTCGCTCGGACAGTCATTGGGGAGAAACAGTCCATTGCCGCCTGCACCACACTTCTTGTGAGTATACTTGCATGTACAACAAGAGTGTTCACTTGGTCCTTGGAAATCCCGCTAACCTTCCCACAGCTCTTCTATGAGACGCCTTGCCCCTCCGCAGGACATGAGTCGACCTGGGACAGCCTCGCGAACTGGCTTCTATGCACCTCGCAGCAAGGTATGCTCTTCAGCAGTGCCTGGATTCATAATACAGCACGCATGATTGAGTCTGTCTGTTCCGACTTTGCTCTCAGCGAGCCCATATACCGGGTCCTCAATGTACGGTGTAGCGCACACGATCTTGCCCCGTTCCTTCACCAGGATCCCCTCGACCGTCCACCATCCACGGCCGCGCTCATGAGTCTTGGCGAAGAGATCTTGAAGCTGGAAAGTAAGCCTCTAGCCCATCCATTCAGTTCTATCCTCTGCATTGTCTGTGCCTAACGAATATCAAAAATAGGGACCCCCTTCCGTTTCATGGGCACACTGAACACCCTGGCTCTCACCCAGAATGGTGTCCCACGAAGTTCGTCAGCAACTGTGATCTCCGATGGCCCGCGTAGAGCCCGCATGGCTGCTCTGCGCAAGGTGCCAGGCGTTTCCACATGGACCTCTAATAGCATCTCCAGCGGGTTCTCTGGCTTCATTGTGCGTAACGAAGATGAGGCGTCAGTCCTCTTCGAAGTTCTCCAGAAAGACTCTTCATCTACCAGCTTGTCAACACGCCTACAACACCTCACACAGCTAGAGCAGCTGAAGCCCATCGACCAAGGAGAGAAAGACCCCCAGCAGGACACAACTACTCCTTCCCGCACCAGTACGCAGGATTCTATGACCAAAGCAGTCGTTAGTTACGTCTTTGATCCGTACAACAACGACACCAACACGGCGACGGCATTGCTTGCGTCACTCTGCTATCAGCTAATATGTATGCGGCGCCACTCGTTCGCGCATACCAGTGAGCTAGTCTACTACTTGCGTGAGCGGTCTAAGGAGCGCATCTGGCCATTTGACAAGCTTCTGGTTCTATTCCGCAGTCTTCTCAGCTGTCCTTACGAGGGGAACGTGGCATGCATCTTGTGGGAAATGCCAGGGACAGTCCTCCCCCAAGGCCTAGTCTCAACACTCGCTATACTTGCGTCTGGGTCGGGGTCCGCATTTAAGCTGGCAGTGATTAGCAGTCGCGCAGACGTTGAGTTCCCTTCTGTGCCTTCCACTCCAGTTGCACCCGCCAAGCCTGTGTCATTCCCAAGTCTAGGTCCTCCTGGCCGTTCGCTCGCTCGTGCTCCTACATGGGCAACAGATGAGCCGCATGTCTTTCGCCTCCCATACCGCTCCGTGGATCTGCCTGCCATCGTGGACCGAGAACTTGCCTCGCTGCTCGGCAGACGCCCAGCTATGAAATCTGTTCAGGACAAGCTAAGACAGATTATCTTGGACGACCATGAAGCCGAAGACTCTGACAACAACGATGACGACGGCAGTGAAAATGGCAGACGTCTCTTTTCTGGATCTCATGCCGAGGTTGTGGCATCTGTTCGTGCCTGGCTAGAACTCATCACATATCGTGCGGTTCCTATGTCGATTGCTTCGATTTGCCGCGAAGCGCCAAAAATGCCCAAAAGCATGGCTGGTCTCTATGCCGCGACACTGAGCTACACGCCGCCTGCCTTGATTCTTACCATACAGCAGCTTCTCGCATGGCTTTCCCTATCGAAACGGCCAATGACCAATGCCGAACTAGCAGTCGCATTGGCTGTGACCCATGCACCCGGAAGTGACTGTAGCGGCGGTGTTGACTCGTTGGTCAACGCAAAGACAATGGATGAGCTGGATACCCACAAGCCGGTCAATGTTCAAGACGACCTTCTCGCTCTTCTCGGCTCAGCAGTGCACACGGACGATTCTGGCCGCCCTCTTCTGCAGGCGGAGCTCATCGATCTGCTGCAGCTGGACAGAGCTACGCTAGCTGGCCCTATCGATGCCAATGAAGAATCCATTGCCAAGTATTCACTTCCGGACGCCCATAACACTCTTGCCCGTGTTTGTCTAGCATTTCTCCGCATCTGCCAAGATGAATATTCGCGCATCACACTATCAATCGTCAAAGACCAGCCATTCTTTGAGTACGCAGTTCTTCACTGGCCATACCACTATGCAGCAGGCTCTCTATCCCGCCACAATACCCCACACTCACACACCGATACAACTTCCGCCCAGAGCTGTTTTACGTACTTTGACGATGCGAGGTTGATGAAGTTCTGGGCCGGCATCTATCATGAACTTCGAAACCCCGGTTTGAGCCCTCCTGCCGACAATATCGCTCTCTCCATGGCAGCTGATGTTGGTTGCTTGGACCTTATCAGCCGGGTGCTCAAGAATTCGTCTGGCGATGGGGTGGCAGATCCCGCATCCTCGGGTGCTGCAGTCAGTGAGACCGCTGTGTCCCGTTCGGGGCTCTCTCGGGCTTTGCTGTATGCAGTCGCTCAAGGGGATCTGGATGCTGTCAAGCTCCTTGAGTCAGCCGGTGCAAAATCCCGCTACGCCGTGCATGTTGCCGTGGCTTCGAACCAAAATGCGCTTCTGCATCACTTTGGTCCTCTCAGTGACGTCGCAGATGTCAAGGACTGGAGAAGGTACACCCCGATACAGATTGCTGCCGCCACTGGAAACATCAGTGCACTAAAGGACCTATTACCAAGCTATACCTCGCCTGGTTTGGTACTCGAAGATGACTATGTCTACGAGACGGATACCGACGACTACGAAAACTTCAACTGGGACTATGATTCTAGGTACTACTACCCAATGGACCTGCCCATATTGCACATTGCTTGCATGTTTGGCCATGTAGCAGTGGTCAAGCACCTTCTTCAAGAGAAGTCGATCGACCCCAACGAGTTTGACAAGTACTACAACCGGCCGATTTTCTATTCCGGCCTGCTGCAACAGCCTGATGCCATGAGAGCACTCCTAGAGGACCCTCGGACGGATCCATCGCTTCTTGCCGATGCCTACTACCGCCGCTCGCCTCTTCAAGTTGCAGCGGTGCTCCAGCGCGTTGACATGGTCGAGCTTTTGCTGAAGAATCTACAGTCAAGGCCGACTCCAGTAACTATCACAAAGGACAATGCTTCCGTTGCTTCAGGTGCTTCAGAAGGGCCAGACCCCCCTTTGGCAAACAAGAGCCCTCTCGAAGTCGCTCTCCATGTCACAGATCGCTGCTCACTCACGACCATGCACATCGCAGCATACTATGGCCAAGTCAATGCCGGGAAAGCTCTTGTGGCCCTTGGTAACAGCGGGCCGTCACTACTTCAGACGGTTGGTAACCAGCTGGCCATCCCTCTTCATATTGCTGCCGCCTACGACCACACCGCGTTCATGAGGCTGCTCCTCGAATCCGGTGACGCTTCGGATCAGTTGGAAGCAGTCCGTAGGGACGGTAACGGACAAACCGCTTTGCACATTGCGGCCAGAAACAGCAACTTTGCTTCATCCATGCGCGTGTTGGTTGACGCACATGTCAAAGAAAACATCACGCTCGATGCATTCGACTCGGGCCCCCGCAGTGCACTTCATTATGCTGCACTACGTGGGAGTGCTGCTAATGCACGTCTCCTTCTGGATGCTGGTGCTACCCCCGACGCCGTCGATGGCGATTCTGCTACACCTCTTCGTATCGCTTGCCGTAACGGCTTCTTTGATGTGGTGCGGGTTCTTCTTGACAAGCATGCGGATATCAGCTTGTCTGACTCCAATGGGATCACACCTCTCTTGGCGGCGGCCTGGAGTGGAAGCGTACCGATAATGAAAGCGCTTCTTGAAACGACGACGAGCAAGGCACTGCTGGAGACCGACGGCGACGGAAAGAGTGCTCTCCACTACGCTGTTATGAGCAGGTCGCATGAAGCTGTTGTCTTTGTGATTCAATCCATCAACCAAACGACACGCACTTTGAGGACGGTACACAGCACAGTTGAGCGGCCCGGCGCCCTAGGTGACCAAATCATATACGATCGTGGCGACTTGCTTCTAGACAACTCGGGGGGGAGCATGCCCATTGAGGCTTCTGCTGAAAGTGACCTGCTGCTCAAGCTTTTGCCTGCTGTACAGCGCCATGTCCAAGACCTTAACTCACTGTGCCAGGCGATGCTGCTCCGCGCAGCCTCTGTTGGGCATTTGCACAATATCGAGGCCCTTGTGAAGGACTACCATGTTGATCTCAATGTAGTCGACAAAGACGGAAGAACAGCCCTCTCGTTTGCAGCAGAAAGCGGGCGGGTTCGCCTGGTCCGCTTTTTGGCTCGCAAAACGAAGCCCGGAAAAGACAATACTGGACAGAGTCCTCTGTCTTACGCCGTTTCCGGTGGTCATACCCGGGCTGTTGAAATCCTTTTGTCGCATGGTCATGAAGAAGAGGTCAACATGACGAATGAGACGAACGAGTCACCGCTGTATCTTGCTGCCATCCGGAACAACGAGGATATTGTGAAGCTTCTTCTCAAGCACAACGCGGATCCCAACACACCCGATTCGCACAACAACAACACACCTCTCCATTGTGCTGTCATGTTTGCGAGTGTGGAAATTGTCCGGCTCATAGCAACAGCCCCTGGCGTCAACGGCTATGCACGAAACAAAGACGATAGGACGCCTATGGCAATTGCAGCCTACTACGGTGTCATTGGTGAGGCTCGCGCGTTGCTGTCAGCAGGGTGGAAAAGCGACGATCGCAAGTTATCCAGGCACAGCTCTCCTCTGCACGATGCCTATGACAACGAGGACCTGATCAGACTTTTTGTTGACGAAGGCGAGCAGGATGTCAATGCATTGGACTCCAAGGGACGCACAGCACTGCATCTCGCATCGCGTTCCCTGCGTGGCCAGGTAGATCTTCTGCTTGATCTCGGCGCCAACCCCATGATTGTGGATGACGAGAATCACGAGACCTCGCTACATGCCGCTGCATACTTCCGCGATCAGGCGACGTTTGAAAAGATGCTCGAACACAAGCTTGTGCCATCACTTTCTCAGCTCAAGTATATGGTGTCCAAGACGGGAGACAACATTTTTGACATGGCTGTCAATTCGGACAACACGGCTGTTGTGACCTACCTGTTGAATGCAGAAAACAGCCCGTTCCGAGCGGTAGAGCAAAGTTCCAACGGCGCAAAGGCCCTCACGGTGGCGATTCGAAACAATTACCAGGACACCACGAGGATCCTGCTAGAGCGGATCAAGGACAGTGTGAGTCAGCTGACAGACGACATTAAGAGGAAGCATCTCGGAGTTCTCTTGGAGGCCGTTTTCCAAAATGTGTCGTATACGCTAGCCGACATGGAGCGTGTGGCAAAAGAGCTGATTCTTGATTTTGCAGAGGCCCGTGGCGATAGTGGCATGGCGGGCAGAGAAGCATGGACATACATGCTTGTTTTCCATGCAATTATGGGCAGCGACCAGTACAAGATGCACGTCAGGCGGCCGTTCCCACAACTCACGACTGGCATCTGGGCGGAGCTGCGTGATCACAACGGCTGGACATACCCACAGTTGCTTGACACGATGGAGGAGATCGACAATACCCCAAAGTCAGGCGGTGATAGCGACATAGACAGCATGGTATCGGTGCCTGAGGAGCTGCCATCTTCGGAGGAGCGGCTTCTGTACGGGCTAGAAGAGGTTGTGGTGACGGATGAAGACAGAGAAACGGTAAACGACAAGCCCGACGCACCCAAGCTCCCGTCATCTTGGTCCGTGGCCCGGAGCCACACAGACCTTACCTGGGCTCCGCACATTTCCGCCACAGAGATTACGGACGGCAAGGCAGAGGAGATCGGCAAGGAAGTCGTGAAGGAAGCTAGTGGGGTGGCCAACGAAAGTGACTCGGCACCAAAGCTCTTTGCGACTTGTCCTCGAGAACCAACGTCCTCGCGGTACCTAGCTGTGGCTGACTACCCCATTCCGCCCAGCTCCAGGTTCCATTTCTCCTTCCGGGTCGTGGACAAGGGAGACAACAACATCATCGGTGCTGGCGTGGGCTATGGCTCAAGTCCAATTAATAGAATGCCAGGCTGGGAGGCTGGCACGTGGGGCTTCCATGGCGACGACGGCGGGTACTTCCACGAGACGGGCTATGGCATGCGAAATGATGTGAGCGGTCTCTACGGGACCGGCGACACCGTCGATGTGTATGTCGATACAGCGCAACACAAGCTGTTCTACGCCGTCAACGGCAAGGTCTTGGGTGAGTTGGTTTAAGGAATGACATTTACGAGAGAGAACATCAACTAACTGGTACAGACATTGGTTTTGAGCGCGTGTATGGCCGGGTGTATCCGCTCGTGGGTCTTGGAGACGGTGCTTCGATCGAGGCTACGTTTGGCAGCCCTGATGGCAAAGATTCATTCAAGGATGCCGATGGCAATGACCTTATGAGCAAAGTGACGGAGTGGTTGTAAGGGATGTGCTATTTCTTGTTATTCCTAGTTTTGAGTATTGTTGCCATCATGTTTTGTAGTTGTTTTTTATTATTGAGCATAAATTTATTAAGTAGTTTTTATTTGTTTTTCTCTCATTTTGGGTTTACTTTAAAAAATAACGAGCCAATTTTTACGGAGGTAAGTTTGTAGTATTATTCTTTTATTTTCTATGTCTTATTTATTTTACTATATTATTGTTACACTCGGTTGTTTTCTTTAGTTTTGAAATGCTCGGAGAGTCCCGTTAGATTATAACTTGTGACTTTTTTTTTTAAAAAAAAAAATAGCAAAACTACAAATATATTAAACTTAATCACAACCTTGATGAATTAATCCATTGCGCCGCCCATGACCTAGTCCCGGAACTCAAGGACTGCCTTGCCAATGCCACCCTTGCCTTTGTACACCTGCATGCAGGCATCCCGCACGGCATTGATGTCGCGGATATCGACGCGCGAGCCGACGACTGGGCGCAGCTTTCCCTCGTCGACATACCCAGCCAGCTGCTTCAAGTTCTCGCCGCTGGGCTCCATAAACAGGTACAGGTACTCGACGCCCCAGCGCCATGCGCGCACGCGACGGACCGCATCCCCGGCGTTTAGGAACAGCAAGCCCACTAGAGGCAGACGCGGCTTGTCGGGTCTCTGCATGACGCCGGATGCTTGCAGTGTCGAGCCCGACGGCGCTGTCGCGATGGACACGATCATGCTCGTCTTGGGGGTCATGAGGCCCAAGAAGGCCATGGACTGGCCTGTGGTGTCGAAGAGGAAGTCGACGGACCCCTGCGGAATGGCCTTGATGGGATCCTCCTTGGTGTAGTCGATGATCTGGTCGACGACGCCGTCGCCGAGAAACTCGGGCACCTTGGCGATCTTGGACGTCGAGACTGTCGTGATGACCTTGCCGGCCCCAAAGACGTTCTTTGCCAGCTGGCACGCATAAGCGCCCGTGCCGCCCACTGCAGCTGTTAGCAAGGTTGCTGCACCCAAAGAGAAGAGAAGAGAAGAGAAGACAGCGTCAAACTAGGACGTACATCCGGCAGGGACAAACACCGTCTTTCCCTTCAGCGAGCCGCGGTATCTCTGGAGCGACTGCAGAGCGGTCGTGGCAGCCAGTGGCAACGAGGCGGCGTCGCTGAGCGAGATGGATTTAGGCTTCAGCGCGATCTTGTCATCGGCGCACACTGCGTATTCGCTCCATGATCCTCGCGAGACCTCGGGCAGGCGCACGTAGATCTCGTCGCCGACCTTGAAGCTGCGCACAGCCGGGCCGGTCGCCTCGATAACACCCGCCGCATCGTAGCCGATCTGATACGGAAATCTAGCCTGTTAGAACGACGCCCTGATGCTGTATGAATATACACTCGATCTATCTGGGCCATACTGTTCCGTGATTGCCATCTTGAAGATGCCATCGGCCTTCTTGACGTCGACGGGGTTGACGCTGCCGGCATGCACGCGGATCAAGACTTCGTTGCTGCTCTTGATCTCGGGGCGCGCGACCTCGGCGGAGGCGTACCCAGCCGGGTCGGTGAAGTCGGTCGGTGCTACAATGGAATACATCTTCGTTCGTGCTGCGAAGACTGTGCTGATGCGAGTTGACTTTGGGCAAGCAAAACCGGATATGCATAGCAGCTGCAATTGTTATATGCTCGACCTCGCTGCCTCGGCTGCCTTAGCGGGTTCCGGAGCCAAAATTATAGCGCCGGCTCCTGCAGTTAATAACAACGGGGGCGATGCAGAAGAGCTGCTAGTCGATCATAGACAATGGACGTTACTCAGCGACTTTCGACGGCCTCCCGCATGCAGAGGCACAATGAGCAAAACTGAAACCATAGAACGGGAAGAAACCACACGGTCTAGACGCACAGGACTATTCCTGCATGACTTATTAATGCCATCGTAGACACTCAGGCCTGCCATGTCAGTGCAAATTGATATCAACTGGGAGACAGTCGGCATCGAGGAAAGGCCGAACTGGGCGCGAACAGAACACGCCTAGAAAAGAAGTTGATTTAATCTACAATTACTGATCAAGGCATAGCAGAGATGAGATCCATTTCGACCACGGAAAATCAAACCCTAAAAATATAAAAACATAAAAAAAATAAAGACAAAAATAAAGAGCAGTGATGACCTAAAAAAACAAAAGAATAGGTCTTACCCGGAATCGAACCGGGGCTACTGGAATCAGAATCCAGTGTCCTAACCGCTAGACTATAAGACCGTATGATTGGATCGATTGATGGAAGACAAACTGTTGTCAGTGTATATAACTAGAGAATGCATGCTGTGCCCCACCGAGTCCGTAACGCTCACTGTCGAGGGCAAACGATGTGACCGAGGTCGGCAGGCCATAAGGCTAAACAACTGAATGTCTTGCAAGAGAGTTTTTTGCTAATTGATAGCTTACCAGACATACCAAATCAACCGCCCGAGTTCTGTGTGATTAACACCAGTATACATCATTGTCCACCATGCACGCACTGCTGATTACATGTGCAGAACGACGACTATGCCGTTGGCATCAGATCCACGACTGCGCCTGTCCTTGTGAAGAAGTCAGATGGCTGGATCTGAAGGAGATCTACAGTAGAACAGGCTCATAAAAGATTGTGGAAGAGCGGATGGCTGCCAGTACCCCATGTGGCCAGTACGGGACATCTTCAAGATGTGTCCGAGGGTCGTGTTTGGGTAATGAACGATAGGACAGCGAGCATAAAAGGCAATAGCAGTTGTTCTGGTGAAGACCACCGCCGCGATGGCAAAGCTGCGTGTCGGTAATTTGCTGCTTATGGCATCCCCTCCGACTTACACCGTGTATTAGACTTCCCGAGACGCAACCTGCAGGCTCTCCGCATCTTCGGAAGTTCCCCAACATGAAAGGCGGGGGGTTAGCAACACTGCACTGACGGTGTATGTGTATATAATGGTCCCGGATATAAGGATGCTTGCTGTGAGAGACGTGAAAGTTGGGCAAGTTCAAGTAGAAGTCCATCTGCTGCTGCACGATGTCGTCGGCAGGCAGCATGCTGGGTGGAAGTACGGGTATGAACAACACCAGAATACTCTAGAGCATCGATGAACAACTGATTCCAAGTGGAAGCCTATACAGTATTGGCCGACTATAGAGCAGCGTGTCTCGACTTGTACAGCTGGCATTGCCTGCCATGACACCTATATCTCCGACGCCAATCGCTGGCTTGATCCCGATTGTGCCGCACTACATCACTGCCCTACGGGATGTACACCTGATCCTAAGAAAGCCATCTCCATCTCCGCATACCATACCAGTCTCACTGTATTACGTTTCCCCATCGGAGGTATAGAAGAGTCAATGGTCACCTGTCCGAAGCTCACCTGCATTAAATGCGATAACAAGGCCGCGTCTGTATGTTTGATTCTTCATCTTTATTTTGCATTTCTCCTGTCACTCATACCATCATCACACTATATAGACTGTTGTACCCTGCACGCAATTGCCCAACATCAAACTATACACGACGATGACTGCCACAGATGCGTTCCAAAAGATCAGGCTGGTGCGCATTGCCCACGTCTTCTACAAGCACAAGGACCCCAAGACGGCGACCCAGTTCCTCCACGACTTTGGCTTCACCGAAGAAAAGTCCGTCGGCAACAAGACATACTTTAGGGGATATGGAAGCCAGCCGTTTGTCGTGTGCATCGAAGCGGCTGACGACACAGCATGGGGTGGTGCCTGTTTTGAAGTGGAATCAGAGGCTGATCTCCAGCATGCCGCCGCACAGCTCCCAGCCGAGGCCAAGGCAACACCCGTCTACGACCTCGTGGATGCCCCCGGTGGCGGCCGTGCCGTGACCTTTTATGATCCTGTCGACGGGTTCCCCTTCCACCTGGTCCACGGTCAGACAAAGGTCGAGCCGCGCGACCCCAGATTCCCCGCCAGCCGCGTCAACTACCCGGCGGAAAAGAACCGGCCAGTCAACAAGTTCCAGCGCTTTGAAAAGCGGCCGGCGCCCGTGCACAAGCTGGGCCACTTTGGCATGTGCGTGACCAACTTTGCCAAGTGCTACGAGTTCTATTCGACGCACTTTAACTTTCACCCGAGCGAGCTGGTGCACGACGAGGCGGGCGTGAACCACACGGTCTTCTTCCGGCTGGACCGGGGTGCAGACCAGGTGGACCACCACATTTTCTTTCTGTACGAAGGGCCCGCGTCGCACGTCCACCACACGTCGTATGAGACGCACGATTTCGACACGCAGGTGCTGGGGCACGACTGGCTGCGCGAGAAGGGATACAAGAACTGCTGGGGCGTCGGCCGCCACGTCATGGGCAGCCAGATCTTTGACTACTGGTACGTCTGTTCTCTTCCACGGTTTGCTTGCATGTGCCACCCTGGCTGACATTATAGGTTCGACCCTGCCGGCTTCATCCTGGAGCATTATGTCGACGGCGACCTGCTCAACATGACCGAGCCGACCCACAACACCATGGAAAAGGATGCACACCTCCATGTCTGGGGTACGTTGCATGAACTGATTGATACTGTCCTGGAAGCGAAGCTGACATCATTGCCTAGGCCCCGACGTTCCTCCAACATTCATGGTGTAGGATAGTCGTCTTCACATTGCCCGACGCCACGGCCATGGCAAGAACTGGCAAACAAAAATTATGTGATTGTGTGAATAAGTAGGGCAAAAATGTCTCAATCAGAACAGCAGTAGCGATTAAATTGAATTAAGTTGTGTTTCCCAACATGGTATAAAACAGAAATACAATACGCCGACCAGCCAAGTAGTGTCCCAATGACTATGAGATTCAGTTTTACATCCTTTGATACCCAGTCCGGCACGGCATGACAGCAGCTTAGTTGTCGTCCGGGATCGTGACAACAACCTTGCCGCGTGTGCGGTGCGTCTTAAGCTGCGTGTAGGCCCGCGGCGCCTCTTCAAAGGGGATAGCCTCCTCGATCGGCACCGTCAGCTTGCCGGCTGCCATAAGCTCCAGCAGGCCTGTAAAGGTCTCCGGTGTGACCTGCGTCATGATGGCAGGCGCACTGCGCTGGCCGCCACCGAGGAACGACGGCCGCAGCCCCACGGACAAGCTCGAAGCAAAGGACTTGAACGCCACCTGCACAAACGAGCCGTGGGGTGCCAGGAACTTGTCGCCGGCCTTGTAGAGGTCGAAGTCGAGGCCGGCCGTGTCGATGGCAAGGTCAAAGGGCAGGCCGGGCGTCGTAGTCGCGCGCAGGATGAGAGCCTCGGTGACGTTCTCGGAACGGTAGTCGATGACGTCATCCGCACCCATCTTGCGCACGAGGTCGGCGTTGCCCGCCGAGCACGTCGTCGTGACGTGGCAGCCCATCTCCTTGGCCAGAGCAATCGCGAAGCAGCCGACACCGCCGCTGCCACCGTTGATGAAAACACGAGGCTTATCGACGGCTGCCGTCTGGTTGGCGGCCACGCCGCTCTTGATCCTCTTGATGTACGGCACAACCGCCGTCCACGCGGTCGCGCCGCAGACGCCAATCGTGGCGGCCTGCTCGGCGGACACACCCTCGGGCACATTGGCGCAGAGCCCGGCGGGCGCGACAGTGTACTCGGCCAGGGTACCGTGCTGCGAGAAGTTGGCGGTCTTGCCGGCGACAAGCTGGCCGTTGGTGAACTGCGGGTCCGTGCTGTTGACGACACGGCCACAAAAGTCCATGGAGGGAATGGCCGGGCGCTTGGGCGTCAAGCCGCCGACAATGGGGAGCTCGGGCAGCTTGTAGTCGGCCGGGTTGACCGACGCGGCAAGGACACGGACCAGCACAAAGCCTCTCTCAGCCTTGGCCTTGGGCTGGACGAGGTTCTTGAAGGATTCGGGAATGGGGAAGCTAGCATCGAGCGTCAGCGCGTTCTCGAGGCCGTTCTTGATCTTGTCAAAGACCCAGGCGCGCATCGTCGCCGGTAGCTCGACATGTGAAGATGAGGTGGCCGTCATTTTGGATGTGTGAAAAGAAGATGGTGAATGCCGATAAACTGAAGCTGGTGTTGTCGGTGTCGATGTACGTAAGTGCAGTGTGGGGATCTGAACTGGCTGATCCTGTCTTTTTTAGAGCTCCAGGTGGCGTAATGAGCTGCTGAGGTGACAACGTCCTATACTCGCGCAGCCAATGGGAGCTTCTAGACATAGCTTCTGACCCACTATCTCCACTTAACGTGATCGGCAGTTGGCAACTCTTTGTCATCATCTTCCAACTGTCTTTGCCTCTTCGCATATTACTCCATAGATTGAAAGGAAAACGCACTCTATAATGCCATGTGCCACATTGCATTGTACTTTCTCTCTGTCAGAATTTTATGGTTCTCGAACTGGTGCTTCCGGGATCTTGAGTATTGCATCGTAGGCTATGATCGTTGGTCGGGCATATCGATGAAGCCGTGAAGATAACGATGAATATAACAGTCAATCAGCTGACGAAATCCTTGGAGGTCCCAGCAGATCAAACAGGGAGCTGCAGCGTTGCAATAGCAATGTAAAGTATCTTATGAAATACAAGCAAAATGATTTGACAGCAAATCGAGGAGTGGCAAACGGCAACGGGTGCTGTTGATGTCGAGTTGGAGAGTTCTGCTCGTGAAAAATATAACAATAACAATATCGTCAAAGGGAGTCACTAACAAATAGCACTGAAATTCAGACTATTTAGCCGACGTCAAGAGTTTGTATTCTAGAATGTCAGAGTCTGCCAGCAGCTGTGGGACAGCTCGGGAAACTGTGGACTTATGGATAATAGTGGGCGTTCGGATCTCCGAGCGCTGGTTTACATAGCACTGGCGTGGAAGGGCACGTAAGATACGGGGATAGCAACCAAGACGTTATGCCAGTTCGGGGTCGGTGGAAGTCGCAGGATGAAGCAAGATAATCAGCCCGCAAGTAGAAGATTGATAGCACAGCTGATATTAAGACTGCTACCAGGACTGCTATCGAGACTGCTATCGAGACCGCTATCGAGACCGCTATCGAGACCGCTATCGACGCAAGGACTGACTCGGATGATATCCTATTGCCGAGTTTCAAGCTGGTCGAGTGGCCGATGCGAGATAGATACTATAGCCCCCACGTACTACAGACGGCGTTCAAACCAAGAGGGCCGTCGGAACAGTCGAGCTCTGTGAATAATGGCTCGATACATGGTTACGGAATGCGATTCTATTACTTGATGCGTGGGATAGGCTATGCAGCCAAGACATGGTATGCTAATGGCGGTTAAACGGCGAGGGCGCCTGACGGAGTGCAAGGTGATGGTAGTAGAGAAGGTTAAGACCAGATCCTGTTTGTGGCGAGACTACGACGACGAGGCCAGACACGAACACGACGATCAGATAGTCAGCCGTGACGGAGTGACAGTCCACTCGAAAGAAGATGGAAGATGGGCTCGTAGGCAGCCGCTGGCATGCAAACCCTGGGCCATCAGCGACGTAGAGAGCGGGCAAAGGCATCAGCCAGGAACACGTACAACCAACGCGGATAGAGAGAAGAAAGAAGAGAGAAGAGAGACGAGAGACGAGATGGTAGTCGGACATAGTCTTAGACCCGTGAGAACGACAATGCTTACAACCGACCGGCGACACTGTCATACATATACAGTGGAGTCCAGTGTCCAGACTTACAAGGCACAAGGAGCGGGCTGCCTATATGGCCGTCCCCGAAGGTGGATTCCAGGACGCGGGAGCCAGGGGGGGCAGTGCCCGCAGTGATGATTCCACAGCAAGTCACCGCACCCTGGCACTGCTTGGCTATTTGTTTTGGACTCGTTTTCAGTGCTTGCGGCCCACACTTTCTCGTCACAGTCCTACGGTTGACCGGGGCGGCAGCAGGCAAGTATTAAAGCTGTGTCTCGCCCTCTTTCTGTAATCATGACTGCTCTGCTGTCATCTATTGCATCCTCTTCTATATAGTCTCACATCTCATCATGGCTACTCAAATCACAATGCCGGCGGCAGCACCAGACACTTCTGTCTATGCGTTATACTCGTCCAGCAGCATCAACGTCAACAACAGCATCAACAACGGCGTCAGCTACCTCGACCGCAGAGCCGATGGCCGTCCCCTCGACTGGCGGACAGGTCTGCCACCCATGGTCGGCGGAATCGGCCTGCAACATCTTCAGTCACAGAAACATCTATCTCCCTTCTCTCCTGTTTCTCCTGTGCCCTCCACCCGTGGCCGCTCCCGCGTCACGCGTAACAACCCAGAGCGTATTCGCTACGACATGAACGACTTTGTCAAGTCCACCGTCTGGGCGAACCACGACATGCTGCGTCTGCGTGCCTCAGAAATGGCCTGCAGCCACGGCAGCCAAACATCCAAAGCCATATTTGTCGACGGCGAGCTGGGCGGGTGGCTCGAGCACACAAACGGCGAGCACCTGCATATCCACGACGCCGACGGCACCACGCACATGATCCTGTCGCTGGCCGATGCTACTACAGCCATTGAGTACGGCTGGGCCCAGGCCGACGCCACGAATGCATGGACCGCATGGACGTGCGGCAATGGTGTGCAGTATGTCACCGTCTTCCCCCCGCGATGTGCATCCGAAATGGGTGACTGGAAGCGCCTCGTGCTGGCCAGTGTGCGTGTTTGCACTTCTGCATCACAGGACGTGGCTATCCGCCGCCCGGAGCGACTATAATCAGCAGTATGACAAGGCAGCACCCTCGTTTGAGACACTATTTTTTTTAAATAGTTGGAGTTTGGGATACCATTCTGATTTTACGGCGTTTGGGAAGGAGATCAGAGCACACCCTGATTTATGATGTAGTCATATGTCTATATTTAATATCATTTCTATGAAGTCTACCGATGTATATAAAGTTTCTTGACATGTAGCTAATAAAACGTAAAAAGACCACGCCTGGGCATTGGTTCTTACTTTCTCCATCGAGGCCCAGCCCATTGGAGAAACATCGTAGGGATGATGGAGACGGCGAGCAGCATGGCGAGAGGGATACCCAGGCTCTTGGTCAGTCCAATGTTCTCGAGCATTTGCGGGAACCAGAACGGGCCAATAAACCCCCAAATCTGGCGCACGAACGTGATGAACACACCGATGCTGGCAGCCTCTTCGCGGTAGCAGTCGACTGCATACGTAATCATGACTGTTGTCACGATCTGGTTGCCGGCCGCGGCAATGGCGGCACCAACGAGAGGAGTGACATTCCACTTGTCGCCAGCATCCTCGAGCTGTACCAAAAAAACAACGATACCGCATATCGTAAGGGCAAACCCGATGTAGCTGAGCCAGAGGCGGTACTCGGGCGCTGGGAAGTGGCCGCGGCGGTGGCGTTGCCACATCCAGGCATCCGACATGCGGCCACCGATCTGCTCGCCCAGGACAGTGCCGACGATGGGGGCAATGTACTGCAGACCGACTTGCTGGGCATTGAAGCCGAACTTTTCCGGAAACAGCTGCGGGATCTCGATGCTCATCATGATGGCGCCCCAGAGGAAGACCATGGAGTAGGCCGCAGCCGGGATGATGACGCAGGGGCGCAGCACCATGAACAGGGGACGCACAAACTCGACAGCCGTGAGCGGAGTCGGGTCGAGGCGGCGGAAGTTGAGGTATGTTCCAGCAAACCCTTTCGCGGCCGCGGCCTGTTGGCCAGGAACATACCGGCTCTCGCGGCCAAAGAAGAAGTACAGGATGAGCTGAACACTGTTTGTCTGTACAGTTAGTCGCAGGAGCAAAATCTTCAGAAGCAGAATATAATCACGTACAATGGCAAGAATGTAGTAGATCCAGCGGTAGCTGACCCGCAGGGCGACGAATCCGCAGATGAACGGCGCAATCGGCACACCGAGCGTCACCATGGTGGCCCAGATGCCCATGTAGAAGCCGCGATCCTTTTTGAAAAACATCTCAATCACGACGCCGCTGCCAATGGCAATGGGCGGGCAGATGAAGAACGCTGTCAGCGCACGGCAGAGGGCCATGGTCGCAAAGGAGTGGCTGTTGGCGCAGCCGATGTTGCACACGAGACTGCACGCGAGCGACAGCAGAAAGATGGGCCGGCGGCCGTAGACATGGGCGATCGGGCGCCAGAAGAGTGGTGCGCCGCCGAGCACGGCAATGACGAGCGATGTGAGGTAGGATGCACGCTGTACCGACACGCCGAGGTCCTTGGCAATGTCGACAAAGGCCGACTGGATGGCGGATGCCGTAAACGTCGACATCATGGCATGGAACGCGACCAGCACGAGGTTGATATTCTTGCGATACTTGGGCCAGTTGAGAGGGTCGGCATCGTCAAAGGCTGGCACGGGGTCGAGGTCGCTGGTGCCGTGCTTTGCAATGAGATACGCGCGGTACTCGGGGGCAAGATGCGGCTCGCCATCGGACGACTGACTGTTAGCAATCTGGGGCTGTGCAATTACTCGAGATGAAATTCGGATTTAATCTAGACGACGTACTCCGGTCTCGAGGTGCTGGTCCTCGGTTTTGGACGCCACAGGCATTTCGGCTTCGTCTGTCTTTGACATATCGTAGGGCTGCGCGGCGATGGCACCACGCTTCAGAATGTACAAGAATCAGATATTCGTAGGATCAAAGAATCGTAGGATTACAGAATCAAAGAGACAGAAACACAGAGGAACCACTCTGCCAGAGGGACGGCTTCAATATATAGATGCCGTCTCTGGTCATCCGGAGTGGAAGGACAGAGCCGACGTCGAGCTGTCACAACACGACGGTTGCGTTGGGGGCTAGGAGTGAGCGGGCCACCATCCTTTCACCAGACCCAGCCATCCCTCCCCCCCCCCCCCCCCCCCCCCCCCCCCCCCCCCCCGCCTTCCCTCCCCCGCCCCCCCCCCCCCGCCAGCCTAACCCCG